>CM040830.1:2418523-2494821 GCA_022828995.1 Vimba vimba | reverse complement strand
AGCACCTTTGGTAAAAATTAGTCATCACGGGTGTTTTCGCTTTTCCGAGAAACCAGTCTATCTAACTGCAGACTAAAGGTTTGGGGTCAGGGAGGGTTTTTTTTCTAAATAAATTAACAATTATATTCATAAAGGACGCATCGAACTGATCAAAAGTGATAGCCAAGACATTTATAATGTAACAAAAGATTTATATTACAAATAATTGATGATCTTTTGAACTTTCTATTCATCGGTTTACACAAAAATATGACTGTTTTCAACATTGATAATAATTATAAATGTTTCTTGAGCATCAAATCATCATATTATGCTGATTTCTGAAGCCTGGAGTAATGATGCTGAAAATGCAGCTTTGATCACAGGAATAAATTATATTTTGCTATATATTCACATAGAAACAGCAGTTTTACATTGGAGAAATATTTCACAATATTATTGTTTTATGTAGTTTTGATCAGCCTTGGTGAGAAGAAAAGATTTCTTTCAAAAACATTAAAAAATATCTTACTGACCTCAAACTTTTGAGCAGTGTGTGTGTGTGTGTGTGTGTGTGTGTGTGTGTGTATCGACATCCTTTGGGGAGAAAGTGTACTTTGACTTCAATTAAGTTTGCTTGAATTAAGTTTATTTATACTATCCACTGGCAATTGTTCTTTTTTTCCCCTTGTTTTAAGCATAAACCTCACTAAGTTTTGTTATATTTTTGCTGAAAAAGTAAGAAGAAAAATACAGAGGTATTGAAGCAATAATCATACAAAATATATTGGTTTGTTCAGACAGTTAATGTAAATAATAATGATAATACAAAAGACTCATCCCTGCGTAGAATTATTTTACATTTTGTTAAGTGCTGTTTAAAATGCTGAAGCATACATTAATTTACTTTAACTACATTAAAGTTTGCTGTTAAGTTTTTACATCACAAAAAATCTCAGCTGGTTGTATTTTCAACTATTGCAGCGTTTTGTAAAAATTTAACAATTTTCTGTTCATTAGTTTGTTTGTCCCTCTGTACATCTTGGTAATAGTACAACAATGTGACCTTTGTTTTAGGACTTTAGAAACATTCATGTTTTGTTCAACAGCGCTGGGGTGTTGTTGTAGTTGATGATAATCTACTTGTTTATGTCCCTGGACTATCTCTCTTCTGTTGTGAACGCCCCTGCTCAGATTCCTCAAGTCAATTCGGGCAAGAGAACAGTAATAACAAAACTAGAATAATAAGGAAGAGTTAAGTTTCCTGCAGGTCTCACTTGGGAATTCCCCACCAGGAAGTTCAAGAGCTTTCCCTATTACCCACAGTTTGACTGTGAATCTTTAATCCAGTTTAGTGCTGCTGCCTCTTTCCTGTTTCACAACTGATAGCCTGTGTTATATGGGATCTTATAGTTTATAACTTCCCCAAAGCAGAATTTGATATGGCCACTTGTGGTGGATATTAAATGCTAATGTAGGGAAATAACCATTTGTTTTGTATCTGTAATGTAGAGAATCAGTATTGTTGAGCATTCAGTTAGTGCACATTGTACACAAGTACACAGTTGAAAATGCAACGTAACAATGAAACAAGATCGTGACACAGCATCTTAACTTTTAAGTGTTTAAGTTGTACATTCGAATAGATGGGTGTTATGGTGTGATCATTCTGTCAGCAATTGGTAAATAATGTCCCATGGCAATAGGGTTGGAAATCGAAAATCCATACTTGAGGTCAGGAATCGGGTACTTGTTACAAAACTAAAATTGATTCCTTTGTGAGCATTTCAATATGACTTTTCAAGTGTGAGACGTTTTGTTTTGCAACAAGACTAAATGTCAATGATATCTAAGGTTTTTTTTACCATATTGGAATCCAAATTAGGAATCCATAAGAATCGGAATCCATAAGCGGAATCGGAATTGTTAAAATTCAAACGATACCCAACCCTACATGGCAATGAGAAATACAGCCTCCATTCCTGAGCCATTCCTAAAAATTGTCCACAAAGACAATGAAATTTCTTTATTTCTTTATTTCCAGATCAGTATATTTTGGAAGAGCTGGAAAGGAAGAAGTTTCTCGTGTTTACACCTTCACGAAGGATTGGAGGAAAGCGTGTGGTCTGCTATGACGATCGCTTTATTATCAAGTTAGCTCATGACCTGGATGGCATTATAGTGTCCAACGACACGTATCGTGACCTGCAAAGTGAACGTCCGGATTGGAAGCGTTGCATTGAGGAGAGATTGCTTATGTACTCCTTTGTAAATGACAAGTATGTTATTACATCAATATTTTCTTCTAATGCTTTTGGTAACTTGTCCTCTCATTCCTATCCATTAGTCTAACCATCATAACTCCATCTTGTACAGGTTCATGCCACCTGATGACCCACTCGGCCGTCACGGACCCAACTTGGATAATTTTCTTCGGAAAAATACATTGTTGCTTGACCACAAGCGCCAACTCTGTCCATATGGTAAATATTTATCACTGTTTATCACTAAGAATCCTGTTATTCAACTTTTAACCACAAACCACTGATTGAAATATGTTTATTGGGCTGTCAAGTTAATGTGTCAGTTGTGTGCAATTAATTCTAAAAATATAGCCCAATAATAAATGGATGTCATCAATCATGCCCAATGACTCATCACATGTTTCGTAATAAGGGATTTTCCTGCCATCACAGACACTGAAGCCGAATGTAACACTCTGTAGGCCAGTGATAATCTTGAAGGTGAAATCTGTTCAATGATATGGAAACAAAACAAACAATATATTGACTTCTAAAACAACTATTCTAAGTCTATAGTATTCAGTGCTAGTATTAAACTTTTCCAGTCAGAAGGCTTTTCTTATACCAATATTAGGAGTGTACATGTATTCGTCCTGAACAGTACGGGACGTCACGGTTCGGTCCATGCGATCGCACAACGAATATAGTCAGTCACAGGCGATCCACACTCCAATCCAGAAGGAGACGTGCGCAGTAATGCAACACTGTTTGCTAACAGTAAAAAGCGCAGAAGAAGACACGATCGATCGATATGTTTACATCTCTCAACCAGTGTTTCTACTGCAGAAAGATATTATTCTCAAACTGTTTTAATGATAGCTCACGTTTGCATTACATTTACCTCAGGCATTTAGTGTCGACAGCAGGTTAGTTCACTAGAGAATTGAACTCTAGAGAGAAGCATTTCGTATATGCACTATATTAGCCTATTCATTACATTTACTTAACTTGTTTTCATGGCAAATCTAAACATGCATTAAATAATCAAGACATTACTAACAGGTTAAGACAGCCACTATGTAAATTATTATATTTCTAAAATTGAATTGGAGTAGAAAATTAACTTTATAATTAGATTTAGAAGTTAATGCAAAACCTATGTGCAATTTTTTTTTTTGGAGTGTTGATTATTGTATCTAAAAATAAATAGCAACTAAATAAAAAAAAATTGGGCTCTTTTGTTAATTGTAATATTTAATATTACCCACCTTTTTGAAAAGCCCAGTCTGCTCTGAATGTTTTTGCTCCTCGACGTGAAATCACTCACCCAATAGTTTATTGAGGGTGGGCCAAAGCAGCGAGTAGGTGGGAATTCTGCAAATGTGTAACATGATGGCGTTGCAAAGTCGCAGAAATAATGGCAGGATTACAAACAAGGCATTTCAGGCACGTGTTTTTTCTTGGATAGATTAACCTCCTTTAGTGTGGACTTTGTGGTTTGTAAATTTGCAGATCCTTTACATGCACAAACAGCTATACTTCATGAAAGTAAAGGAAAGCTAAAATAAAAAAAGCATAATAGGTGCCGTTAAAATATCTGCATTTTATGTAATTCATTAAGTCACTACATTTTTAATCAACTGACAGCCCTAGTATTTGACCTAACCCTATATCAGAGGTCTTCAGTCAAGCTCCTGGAGACCTACTGTCCTGCAGAGTTTAGCTCCAACTTTAAATCAAACACACCTCCGTATTGTTTGAAAACCACAGGCAGGTGTGTTGGAGTAGGTTGGAATTGAGCTTTGCTGGACAGTCTATCTCCAGGAGCAAGATTGAAGACCTCTGGCCTCTATAGCCGCATTTCCACCAAAATTACCCGGAACAATTTGTCCCGGGAACTTTTTTCCCCCCAGACCTGTTGCTGTCAGGTCAAACAGGAAACTGCGTTTCCACCGCGGTCTAAAGTACCTTGAAGATTAGGCAAATTAGTCCCGTGACATAGGACTGCTTGCTACTTTACAGTTCCCGCTGGATTTCGTCCTCTGAATTTAAGCTTAATAAAGCCTAAACCTCGTCGTCGGTCCATCGATCGTATTTTTTAAACTCCATTGTTAATTCGAATGGCAAACAACTGGTACTGCACGCGCCGCAACAGATAAAAAAAGAATGGTGGTTGAAATAAAATGCTGGGTGTAGTCAACCAATCAAAATGCGGCATGAACTCAACCAATCAGCATGTTCAGCGGCCAAGTCCCACCCCTGAAAGTTCCTGAACTTTGAAAAAGTACTACCTCACAAGCAGAGACTTTCGGAGGGGAAAATATTTACCCAGAACTTAATTTAGGCCCTGCGGTGTAAACACACCGAGAACCAGCCCAAAGTTCCTAGTTCCTGGGGAAAGTTCCTGCGGTGGAAACGCGGCTTGTGTCAACATTCGAATTGAATGAATGGAAGAACCAGGGTTCCTCAAATCACTGCTCTGCAAAGTTTAGCTCAAATCGTGATCAAACTCGCCTACCTGTAATTTTCTAGTAGCTGTCAAGACCTTGACTCGGGTGTCTTTGATTAGGAGTAGAGCTAAACTATGTCTGGCATTGGGTCTCCAGGAGCTGGACTGAAGACCTCTAATAGGGTTAGGTCAAATACTAGGGCTGTCAACTGATCAAGGGTTGGATTTGAAGAACCCTGAAATAGACCTTACAACACTTTTGTCTTTTTACTTTTCAGGAAAAAAGTGCACATATGGGATCAAGTGTAAGTTCTACCACCCAGAGCGCACTAACCAGTCACAGCGCTCTCTAGCCGACGAGCTTCGAGAGAATGCCAGACTGTCTGGATCTAAAGAGGACAGCAGAATAACTGGGAGAGGCATGTGCCCAAGAAATGACCCTGGGTTTGGGTCCAACTCTCCCTCCTTGGAGCAAGAACTTGAACAGAAGCTCAAATTGGAGCCCGAGAGCTCTGACAGCAGGGGTGTCATGCTCAATTACTGGGATGATATTTTGTCCATGAAAAAGCCTTTAAATAGGGCCCCAGTGGGACAGTCCAGTCCTCTGGTTGACAGAACCAGTCTGCAAGCACCTTTCCCAACAAACCCTTCGTCCATTTTCAGTTCCGACTCTGGCTTTTCAGAGCCATCCCAGAGCATTGACGACTTGCATAGGATGAGATCGAGTCATCCGCTGTTGTCCGGTATCCCTACCACAGCTGCAGGCGGCCAGCGCTACTACGACAACATGAGCCCTTACTCCAACTTTCATCCCAACTATAGTGCCTACAGCTCCCTACCTCTTCCCAACCCTGTCCAGAGTTACAGTCTTCCTGCTTATGGGGGCTGGTCTTACCCTCTCTACTTACCACAGGCGAGCAGTTTACCCGAACCTTTACCCTGCCCTAGCTCGCACAGGTCTCCCAATGGCTACGGAAGCCAGCAGCACTCAGCCATGCCACAGTCCAGCACTTTCCAGGAAGAAAGAGAGGAGGTCAGGAAGAGGCTTCATGCAATTTTTAACCCACATCACGTAAACAAAGTTATGGAAATGTTCCCACAGCTGAAAGACGCACAACAGCTGGCTGCAGAGATTCTCAAACTCAAGTCCAGGGGAGACTTCTTCTGATTTCTTTGAAACTTTGGGACCACGAAAAAGGCAATGCATGAATAGTCTCTCAAAAGAAAGAATCAGACGTCAGACACGTCAGAGCCGATAACTTCATGGGAAGTGCATGGGATCTTCGGCAACCCGAGTTTGAGTACAGACTGTCTTTCACCTTTCCCGATCCTGTCCTCCTTTCTCCCCCACTTGCTGTCAGTTCTCTGCACCAGGGGTGTCCAAACTCGGTCCTGGAGGGCCACTATCCTGCAGAGTTTAGCTCCAAATTGCCACAACACACCTACCTGAAAGTTTCTAGAATGCCCAGTAAGACCATGATTAGCTGGTTCAGGTCTGTTTAATTGGAGTTGTAGCTAAACTCTGCAGGACAGCAGGTCCCCTGGAGTAGGGTTTAAGACCTCTGCCTTAAAAGGTGACAACTGTGTACCATGTTACCCCTAGCTCAGTGGTCCTCCATGAGCAGGATTGGACACCCATGTTCTATACTATCCTATCTCATTAAAGGCAAAATGGCAAAAAATAAAGAACACCCTGCCCATACGTCTTACTCTCAGAAAAAAAAAATGCCCAAAAAACGTTACCTTTATGGGTACAACAGCTTGTCTCTGGGGCAATACCCTTAAAGCAGAGGTTCATCGTGTTACTTTAAGGGTACTACCCTATGTCACTACCCTAACATAATAATATGCACCATTTTGGGGTAGATAAGGTACTATCTTTTCACCCAATGACAAGCTGTTGTACCCCTGAAGGTACCGTTTTTGCCCATTTTATTCTGACAGTGTAACTCTGGTGTTTTCATCTTTTGAGTTTTTTTTTTTTTTTTTTTTTTTGAGGTTTCAGACTGGGGCTCCTTAAAGTCTCAGAAACCTAAATGACTTATCACATAGTACATGTGGTAACTACGTATGACTACAAAGTCAAATGTGTGTCTAGTTGTTTTTAAAGAGGTTGATGCACATTGCATCAATTGTTGCTCCTAACGTGTAGCAAACTGTACCTTGTCTCAAAGGCTGCAGATTTGGTTTGGACAGAAGCTGAAATGTAATTTGAGAATTCTGTAAATGTAGTTGTATATAATTACAGTCATTAAGGGCCAGCCCTGTTTTCAATGTTCAGAGTAATTTTGTTCTTAAGTCTGCAGCTAATTGTTCATTCAATTCTACTCCACCACATAATCACTTTAAATAGTAATAGATGTGATTCCTTGTCTCCTGCAGACTTTTTATTGTACTTCTGTCTTTCAGTTGTTAGGGATGGGAATCCCCTGATACGTTTTTATAATAGTACTCATGCCAAGCACTACAATTTGACTCTGACACATTGCATTTTCAGAATCTTGCCACAGTCCTGGACATCATATTTCATTGTGCTTTAATGTTACATGTTTCTTATCAATCTGGTTCAGTTATGTAATGTTCAGCTTGAGGATTTTGACAATTTGAATGTACAAAGGACATCTCACATATCTCCTGCTATGCAAAATTGACTTAAGTCATCTCAATATTCAAACGTCTGCTCTCAAACAAGAGACTAGTGAATTCTGTGCACTAATTAGTCATGATTTACGTTTATATGCGTGTCAAAAGATGTCAAAGCCTTGACATAAAAATATATCAGAAAAAAATAGGCTTTAGATGTGTCAATTCAACATAATGATGACATCATTATTATTATTATTAGAATAATTATACTGATGTTTTATCCACTATTTTTAAATTAGCATATATTTCTTTGTGTAATTTGTATCACACTTGTGTCTTTGAATGGCTAGTATCTATTTGAACTGTCAGTGAGCATGAGTTTGTCCAGTTTCATGTTTTCTCTTCAGAGGAGACGGTCTAATTTTAGCATCTGTTTGCAAAGATGTTCCATTAACATGAGCTTGTGTGCATTATGTTGTTGTCATTCTGTTTAATGTTTCAGTTCTAAAAATATCATACTCAGCTGTAACAGCTTGTCACATTTAGTTCAAGGTGTCCAAGTAGCAACGTGCAACATGTTTATTACCTGCCACTGCCTTATAATCATTAATGTGAACAGGAATTAAGTTCTCAGAGTTGCTTTGGCAAATGAAATGAATAAAGATGTACTTCCTGCTCCTTGTCCCTTCAACATTCATTCAAATAAAATGATAAATGTGTATTTGGCTTTTTTTTTTTTTTTTTTGTGCACATCATCTCATTGATCTCACAAATTAAAGTGCTATACTTAAAGGTGAAATGATCAATAATTACACACTGACAAATAATAAAATATAGAGAAAGGAGGGGGAAAAAAATATGTGTGAGAAAATCTTGAGACGGTAGCTGTTCCCATCCAAAATGTGAATTTAACTTATGCGTAAAATTGGTATATCACATAAAAACATTTGCGAATAAACCAGCGTTTCCATCCCATGTGTTCAAGAGAACAAAATCATAACTTACTAGGAAGTTATGGTGCAAAATATCTATAAACATTCATCAAAATAAAATGATAAATGTGTACTTAGCTTTTTTCTTTTTTGTGCATCTCATTGCTGTCACAAATTAAAATGCTGTGTCCATTTATATATAATATAAATGGAAGTTGTTACAATATGGCTCTTCCATCATTCCTCTCCATCATAAATGAGTTTGTCTCAGAGCGTCAGACGAAACACAGTAAACGCAGTCATGTTCTCTAGCGTTCGGATGCTGGTGTTTTTGAACACACTCCTGTGAGACGCTTCTGGAGGGAATTAAACCTTTATTAATGAATTAAACTTTGACTCCAGCGTTTCAGAAACACCAAACCAACATTTGAGATGCTGCGATGCCATTGGTCCGCTGGTTAGTCCAGTTATCCAATCACAGCCTCCGATGAGGGATAGTCAAATGTGGACGAGGGATTTATTCGGTAAATGTGTTTCAAACATCTTCTTACTGGATAAAAAAATATCCACCTCATTGAGCGCTTACATTTTTAGCCTTTATGCGCATCTCGCCGTTTCCATCCAGGGTTTTTTCAAAATAGGTGGGTGAAAATCACAGTAATTTAAAAAAAAGAAAAGAAAGACAGAAATAGAGCGGACTTTGCCTCCTAATTTCAGAAGTCCTCTGCATTCAACCAGTGGCGCCATAAATAGTTTAGTAATAATAGTCAATATAATGTTGTTCATGTGTTCACTTTTTTGGTTTCACTATAACTTGAGCTTTTATATGCAGTCTTACAAATTAAGTTTTAAAATATGCAAGTATATACAAATAGGTGTTAGCTCTAAAAAAGCTGCATGCACAACAATTTAAGAACATATTTCAATAACTGTTTGAACAGTTTTAGATACCACAAGTAATACCACAGACACGAGTATTTCATGTTGACTATGTTTTGACATGCTGGGGAACCATGATGTTGTCACGAAATAAAACATTTGTGTCAAATAGTTTCTGTTTTCATTTTAATTGTGATTGATGGCAAAGTTTATGGCATCTGAAGTATGTACTTGAGCTCTAATTTTAGTCCATTACTATAGACACACCTTTAAATTCAACAGACAGTTTTGTTATACTTCCTTGCTTTTTTATACCGATTTCAAATAGTTGTAATTATTTCTGTCTACCTGATGTTAAACGATCCGCCTGCATACACAGTATGTGGCGCAAAACCTTTGCTAATTTGCTTTTACTGCCAAAAGCTATTTGCAGCTAATAAATAATGTCATTTTCACATGTAAATATATACAAAAATTATGTAGAGCAAAACAATATGTTTGATTTAAATAGTGAATCCATGTGTATATCATTCAATGTCAAATTTGGCTTTTGGTCTCCTTCCTTCCCACCCTTTCTGACTATATATTCATCGGCCTCTACAAGGAAGAAGGAAGTTCACAAGCAACAAAAAGTGCATTATAAATATGCAAAACATGCAGCTCCTTGTAAACCATGTGATCATTGTTTATTACTTTATCTCAATCCATAGGAATGTTATTTCCTTTCTTAGTAAGAGGAAGTTAGGTGACTAAAATAACCAAAAAAGGCAAAAGCCAAAGCAAACACTTTTGCATAAGATGTGTGTCACATTATTGCATCTATAACAAACATTTGATAACATGAGCATTATAGGTTATCTAGGGTAAAATACAAAATTAAACATTTTAACATCCTCTCAGTTTCCATGAAGGTCCAAAGCAATGAAACATCAGAACACATCATTCGACATACAGGGAACTCTTTAGATCCTGCAGATCATAGCTGGCCTCTTGTGATGTACAGTAAATGCAGGGTATTTTGAACCTAAACCTAAAATAGTAGAATGCAAATGAGAGGTGGTTGATATTTGCCTCATATGGCTGTTTAAAAGTCAACTTCGTCCCGGTTTAATAGGGCGTTTCTTTGATTTGCATTAGCGGATATTGGCAATAAGTAGACCTGTCTGGCATACGTGGCTGCAAAATTCCACAGAATTTGTTCATCGCTCATCATTCATCACACTTATACACATGTCTTCTCCTTGTATGTAAATATTTTGGCTGATTTGATCATTCTCTTAAGCTACTGTTGAGAATGTGCTGATGCTCAAAAAAATAAATAAATCACAGAATTCTGCAGAATTGGTGGCTAATTTTTGTGCAACCAGCTTACGCCCCGCTGACGATTAGGGGTGGACCCCCTCTGGCGCTCCTCGGTTACTTTTGAATGAACATTTTACGTTTTGTTGTTTAGAATTTTTTACTTCGTCGGAAAGGTACGAAACTTAAAGGTTTTGGCACTTTTTATGTGAAAAAAAATAATAATAATCATGGACATGATTTGAAAACGTTAAATGGTCCTGGAAAAAAAAACTTGTTCTAATCATGGTCAAAAATGAGCGCATTGGAAATTAATGGGAGACGAATTTCATCTAGTGGAAGCGTTTGGTACTGCGGCCAAACACAATCTGACTGAAAGCTTATTTTTTGAGATATCAACTCAAATTTGGAACACAACTTTGTTCTTTGTAAAGCCAATTAATGGCTTTGATTCTCTTGCAGTTTTAGAGTAAAACATGATTTTGAAAATATATATTTCATATAAAAACTGAAAATAGTATTTTTTTGTGCATTTTTCATAACAATACACGTAAAATTCTGTTACTTTTTTTAACTTCACTTTTTAAAACTTTTTTCACTTCAGCAATAATCTGCCAAGTGTCGTCTTTGAAAAGAGATCAAACTTCAGTCTGTCAAGCTCTGAAGCATTCAAGATTTACAACAGTTTAAGTTGGATATTTACTTTTCAGGTCTATACTCAAAAAGTGAATAAATTGATTATAAATACAGCGTAAATATAATTTAGTACCATAAAAATACAAAATATAAAATAAAAAACATTATCAAACTAAAATATAGTACATTTATTTCATTGAATTTTGTCATTTTTGACCGACACAAATGAAGAGCACCAGAGGGTTCATTTTTCTTATAAAATCCATACGTTTTCGTATCGTATAAATTCATAAGAAATCACCCCCTTGTGAGATCGGGCTGGCAGATTCTGGTAACAGGTCTCAGAGTAACCCATAAAATACCTGAAGTCCTGTTCTTTCCCAAAAGATTTTGCTCTGCAAGTGTGTCGTCTCCTATTAAAGCTAAATGAGCAAAGACAGGTACAGTAGTTACTAATAGATTGATTTGCCGAAAACATTGTTCTGTGCATCCAGCTGCACAATTGTGGGCTGGGACTGTTTTTGAGAGGGTTCGGGAAAACTGTCATCGTTTTTGCTATTTCACTTGATGACACTAATAGAAGTTCAATAAGGTCACTAGTTTGATAAGAAGTTACTGTACTGGTTAGACTACACACACATGAATAGAGTGCTGCAGGGATGACATATTTCTGTGAGCGAAAACCCACAAACGAGTTTGCATTTTAACACTTCCTGTTCCATCGTCCTGAGGTCTCACGATATTTTCATGTTTTGTTCTTTGACGTAAAATAAATTTGTATGTAGGGGAGCGCGGGGCACAATGTAACACGGGGCTAGTTGTAACACGCTTGTTTTAAATATTTCCGCACATGCTTGGATGAGGAAACTTTGTGTATTTACTAGTTGCCATATCAACACTATATAGAAAAAAAAATTCCGCCAAAATTATTATTTTTTTGGAAGATATCCATAGACATTTATTAAACCATAGCAAAGGTAAATTTCTTACTTTAATTTTTCATCTCTATTTTTTGTGTTTATTTAAAATAAGACAAATCTGATATTATTTTAATCTCCAAGATGTTATTTAGTTGAGATAGTTCTTTAATGCTTCGCTAACTAGCAGAAGACACTAGCCGGGTTTAAATCCCAGTTGTGCAGGCGAGGGCATGTTGTCACACTGCGTTACAATGTCCCCTATTAGAAATATGCTATTATATTCTATACTTTTATTAATTTTATTGAGAAAACGTGAGAAAAAGGTGAATAAAGACTGAGAATCAATGTTCAGAAATTACTAATTATTTATTTGTTTTGAACTATGTTGTATAGCTGTGTTTTCATGTGTTCGTAGTCAAAACTCAAAAATGAGTTTATATTTAATTATTAAAAATTGCCATTATTTTATATGAAAACGTTTTTTAATTGTATTTTATTTAGAAAATATTTTAGTTTGTTTTGTATATTTTTTTTATTCGATCAGATAACATTTTAAGCTGTCATATGTTATGTTACAATGTGCCCCACACATGTTACAATGTACCCCACCTATGGGGCATGTTGTCACATTTCACTTCCATTCTTTCGGGGTATATCAAGAAAAAAGTATATACTGTATTAATAAAACAAAAACACATAATTGTACTAGACATGTGGGAAATTAATGTGGGAAAAAATCAATACTCTGAACCATAAGTAGATTTACACAAACTGAGAAAGTCAAAAAGCGTTACTTTGTTCCCCGCTCTCCCCTATTATGTAATGTAAAAATATGTAATGTAATTTTTGCTGCTTTTACTTGTCTTGTAAAAGGCGGTTGCTAACAAGTGTTGTTGTGTGTTCCTTTATTGGTAGTTTCATTTATATTTTTGATTCTGTTCTGTACAGCACTTTGGTCTGCCTTGGTTGTTTTTAAATGTTCTTTATAAATAAATATTGTATTGTATTGTCATTGAACGTCATAAACTCATCTACTTTCACGACCTCTTTGTGTTTATAATCGCGCTCCAACTCAAACATTCAGGGAAAATGTTTTTAAATAAAGACTGAAGGAGTTGTTGAAGTGTAATGATGGTGACGTGGAAGTCATGTGACCGTGGTGTAGTTCAATTTCAGCTTTTGACTTCTGCCAATTGTGTTTGCGCTTGTTTTCATTAATGAAGATTATCATGATGAATAAAACATGCGAGTATCACAAACTTTTGTTAGTCACAGAGCTTATATTCGGCAATAATCCAAAAGCCAGTGGAGAGATTCTATTGAGTTTTTGTCGAGGGGTCCAGGATGGTGCTAACTTACAAAGATATCTCATCTCTGCAGTGGATCCGTACGGCGTTGTGTTGTGCGACTGCAGTTCTTCACTCAAGTGTCCCTGATTTACTCCCAAGCCATCAACAATTTACTGAATGCTACAAATGCTCCATGTCCAGGGTCACTGAAGAGAAAGAGGAAATGAAAAAGAAATATCAGAAGAAAAGAACAGCAATGAAGACATGCATTTCTTTAAAGGGGTCATCGGATGCCCATTTTCCACAAGTTGGGATGATTCTTTAGGGTCTTCATGTAAAGTTTGTCACAAACTTTGTTTAAAATTCCTCAATGGTTGTGTAAAACAACACCCTTTTACCTCCTCAAAAACAGCTCTGTTCACAGCGACCCGTTTCGGTGCATGTCTCTTTAAATGATAGTGAGGTGCATGTCTCTTTAAATGATAATGAGCAACTGGTACGTTCGTGGCATTTTAAAAACGCGGCGCTCCCATTGAAAACAATTGGGGGGGAAAATGCAATTTTTTTTCACATTTTCAAGGCTTTGGTGGACACGGCCTAAAAGTGAATTTTGCATCCGATGACCCCTTTAAACAGTATTTCTCAACGGGGGTAAGCAGAAAACAGAGGTGTTCTTGTGGGTCGAGTTTACACCGAAGATTCACGGCGAGAGATGAAACTTGTACTTGCAGAAGAGAATGGTCTGCGAAATTGTAACACTGGCTGGATGCATCAAAGGAGAACTTTCCAAAACTGTAGTCACAATCACACGGATTACATCAGAACAGACCTGAACAACTGTTGACTGTCTGCGCTAGAACAGACAGCGTCACTGATGAGAACGGGTTCTGTTTGCTTTAGCCGTGACTCGTCTGGTGTAGACAGGGTGTAAAACCTGAGTCTTTAACCCAGTGTTTGTTTCTGTTAGCTTTCACAATGACATCCAGACATGATATCAATACTGACATCACTAAACAATCCCTTCAGCTTTTTTTCCTGGAATAATAAATAAGATAACTTCCTGTTTGCTGATTGACTGCAGTTTGTGATAAACTACCAAACAGTTTCAGTGTTCAGTCATAAATATTCACATGGCTTTTTTGCTCCCTGTGAAACTAATGATGTAATGATATTCCAACTGTCCAGTCAAATCAAATTTGCTATTTGGCATTCAGTGACATTCTTTTTTAGTAGTATAATAATAATAATAATAACAAACAGAAAAATAATCAACATTAATATTCAGGGAAGACCATAGTTTACATTTAATTTGATGCAGTGGTGATGGATATAAATAATGAAAGTTGGCCGAAAAATGTTGAGAACTATGGTTTTAAAAGAAGGTTATTATAGTTGACTACAACTAAAACTAAAGCCATAAAAACAATCATTTTTGCAACTTTAAATAAAATAAATGTTAACTGAAATAAAATCAAATATTTCATCTAGTTGCCAAAGCAACATTTCTAATTTAACTTGATGTACTAAAATAACTAAAACTAAAACTGAAATAAAACATATTTTAACTAATAAAAAAAAAAAAAAAAAAAAAGAAAGAACAGAATTATTAAAAAAAAACTTTAAAGTTAAAATGGAAACGGTAAATACAAAAATAAAAACTAATTCAAAATATTATGAAAAACCTATAAAAGTATTTTAATAATACTAAAATACTGTTTAAAAAGAAAAATGTATTCAGTATGGTCAAGTTCGTTCATTAATTTCTGAGTCTCCTCATTGAAACTTTAAATATTGAATTAATTCATATTAATTAATTCATTACACTTATATAGTGCTTTTCTGAGTACTCAAAGCACTTTACATAATTTAATAATATTTAAATGATAATCTATAAATGATCTTGTCGCCATGTTCTAATTACCGTAATAATGAGATTTGTGTCCTCGTAGAACTCGTAATTACGACTTGCAAACTCAGAATTTCCCGAGAACTGACTGATGCAGATTCATTTTGACGTTGATATTGTCACCTTATAGAAACACATAATTCCGAAGACGTGAACATCTTTGAATGGAATGTCACTTATGAAAATTACAGCATGAGCGCAGAATTAGCTAGTCTTTTCATCAGTATAAAACCAAGTTTCCCATCATCCAAATGGCTGAAGGCCAGAAACAGTCTCATACCAGTCAAAGTAGCAGTGCCCTCCACAGGTGCCGTCATGCTGTCCATTATCCGCCGACTCCAGTTCTACGCCGAGATGGTGGTCGGGAGAGTCCCTCATGTTGCCCAGGTAGCGTAAGGTACCGGTGCTGATCCGTCCCGAGGGTAACATGATTCGGACCCTGTGCCCGATCTTCAGATCCAGGGGAGAGTGGGGAACAAACACTCGATGAGGTCCACCTCCACTCCTCCAAGACCTTACACTGAGGAAAGAGTCAAAACATTTAACACTTACACAAACAGAACTCTTTAAATGTATCACTGATTGTTACACAGGAATTCTTGATTCTGATTGGCCAATCACTGCATTCCAGAGTCAATTTATTACACAGTTCTCTGGAATACTTGATTGTGACAATGGAAGAATGAACATGTCAAGTTTAGGCCACATCCACACGAAGCCAGAGCTTTCCCTATACAATGTTTTTTTTTCCCCGTTCAAAAAAAAAATTCCGTAAACACGGCGTCGTCTGAAGAAATATCTGCGTACACACGAAACCACTGAAACCGACTCAAAACGATGTAGTATACATGCCAGACCAGTATGTGGCGCTGTAATTCTGCCACAGACATACACTAAAAACGGAGAAGAAGAAGACTTGCGCATAAACCTTGCGCACTGTATACAATAATATTTAGGCACAGTAGCTTCTTTTTTCTTTTCTTTTTTACCAAGAACTTTATTGAACAATATGAACAACCATAAATGGCCTGGTACAAAATATGAGTCACGATATTCGATAGTTAGCGGACGCATAAAGCTTGCCACAAAGAACCGGCAAAAGTAATCATTATGAATGTGTCAAATATAGCAAGGAGACATTTTAATTGTTTATTAATAAACTAGTTTTTTCTGTGTCAGTCTCAGCTAAAGATGTTGACGATGCTGACTCGCCACCTTCGCAGTATTGTGAATGTGCCTATAGAGAGAAATGCACACTTCATACGGATTACATAAGAGAGTTGTCTGTTTCTTTTCGTTTTTAATTGTTTTGTTTAAAAGTAGACATTTCAAGCTTTCTATATTTCTGAGTTTCGGTTCATTTATGAGACGATGCAAGTTATAACGCGCCGGTGCCTCCATGTCCTGATTAAATTATCTGCTATATTTGCGTCTTATTTATTAAATCCAGGCAATTGGTTGATGAAACACTGATTAAAATTAAGATACAATTTATACAACACGAAATTCACTTTAAAGAAAGGTTTTATACAAAACAAAACTTAATGTGGTCAAAATTATGTCTCCCGATATATTGCGCTTCTTATGATTACTCATGCTGTTCACTTTTCATATAATCAACATAGATGAAATTAAAAACATGTAGGCCTACAGTACAGAGAAATTTAATGTCAGAGTGGAATTTGAGCGAATGCCGTTTTACTGGTGATCATGAGGGAAGGGGTGCGTTTGAATAATAATCAAATAATTCCCAGCAATCGTCAATTATTTTTGCTTGAAACGCCCATCCCTACAAAATACGAAATTTCTTAATCAGACAACAGACAAGCATCATAGCATAAGAAAGAAAATATAAATAGGCCTAAATAAAGAAGTAAAAAATAAATAAATAAATAAAAATACATTCAAGTAAATAATAAAGAAAGAAATAAAAGAGTCTCAGTAGCTTCTGCAGCACGAACACAAGCATGTAGTCGGCAATTGTTGTTGCTGTGACTTAGCGGTGTCTGACTAGGATCTGTAGACAGAAATGCAATATCATATACGGGATATAACTATGTTTTCAGTGGTGTATAAAGACCTTACATAATGAACCGTTATGTTTTTATTACCTTAGAATTTGTCATTTATATCTACATACATTGCAGGTCTCCTTACATTAAAATAGCCATTTTGCGCTGCCATGTTTCTACGGTGGCCCTAAACGGACAAACGCGTTTCGTCACTGTTGTTCTTCATGCAAAGAAGCTAGCTAAAGTCAGTGAATAAAACACTGACACAATGATGAACAAATAACAATATTATTTGCAATAACATATAATTTTACTGAATAATTAAGTAAACATAATTTCTTAATTTTTCTTTGTAAAGAAACTTCATTTCTTAACTGGCTACTCTCTTCTGTCTCAGATGACGACACCGTAACTTCTGTTGGCTGCAATTCGCAACCTCACCACTAGATGCCACTAAAAACTACATAGTGCACCTTTAAAACATTATAAACCAGACCTGATGTTAGACATGGCAGAAGTGGCTCTGGAGTCTGATGAGCCGGTAACACCATGACTAAGCAATCCCATGTCAGGTCCCTTCTGCTGGTGAATCTGTCTGAGACTGAGACCACCTATGGAAAGGTGGAAGAGATGGTCCAATTTTTTCCATTCATTTCCATTTTCCTTACACCATGTGCTAACCAGACATGACCCGGTGACATACGATAAACTGCGCCTTTTCCATGTTAATCAGAGTTTTTGTCCTTACCAGCCG
Organism: Vimba vimba; assembly: GCA_022828995.1. Taxonomy (NCBI): domain Eukaryota; kingdom Metazoa; phylum Chordata; class Actinopteri; order Cypriniformes; family Leuciscidae; genus Vimba; species Vimba vimba. The sequence goes on along the minus strand of CM040830.1, from coordinate 2,476,937 downwards.
GCTGAAACAACAACATTGTGCTTTATTTAATGTTAAAGGCATCTAATGTGATTTTGAATATCATTTTGTGTGACAGTTATAGCCATACTGAGAACAACAATGGATAATTCACTTCAGATGTTAAAGGGGACATATCATGAAAATCTGACTTACCGTGTTTAAGTGCTATCATCTTCTACCAACCCAGAAAACGTGAAAAGTGAAACCCAGTAACTGTGTTTTGGTGAGCCTTTCTCTGCAAGCATGTCAAAAAATAAGCCGATCAGATTTCCCTCCCCTTCTGACGGCCCTTAATCTGCACGTTTACACACACCAGCCGACATTTCGTCTTGCTTCTCCCACCCCGTTCTGTGATTGGTTCCCTTTTTGAGGGGAAAATCTGGTCCATGGTATCCAGGCTGCCTAGCAGCGTGAATAAAATCGCGCTGCGTGCAAGGCAGCATGGGGAAACCCAGGCTAACAACAGAGACCAGTTCTAACGCAATGATAAAAGATCCAGCAAAGCACTGAACACTATTGAACAAAACGTCACAGCTGTCTTATAAAGACCTCAGGAACTGTGTCAACATGTGTAAAAGTTAAACATGACGGTACATGCAAGTCAATGAGATCAATGTAACTCCACATCAGCTACATAAATGTGTCCACTAACATTCAGAAACATCTAAAAGTGAAACTCTTCCTGAGTCTCTCCGTAAGGCTGCACTCGCTGCTGTTATTTCTGAGATTTTGGATGAGTGTGATTGGCCTGTTTTGTTATTGCCGGAGTAAAGGCTCCGCCCTCTTCTGAACGGGGGTGGAGCAACAGCTCATTTGCATTTAAAGGGATACGCACAAAAACGGCACGTTTTTGCTCACACCCAAAATGGAGCAAATTTGACAAGCTATAATAAATGATCTGAGGGGAATTTTGCGCTGAAATTTCAGACACATTCTGGAGACACCATAGATTTATATTACATCTTGTGAAAAGGGGCATAATATGTCACCTTTAAATTAAAGGAAACAAGAACATTCAAGCTCACTCAATGTGAGCAAACAAGTTCGACAAATATTGCTTCTGTCACTCGGTAATTTTAAATAATATTAAAATGGTGTAATATTAATATGCAGTGCGCTTGCAGAGAGGCTCCGCCCACACGCTCTTCTGATTGGCGTCTGGTAGTCGTGTCACATGATCTGGGGTGGAGAGACTAAAATGCTTGTCGCTTGAATCGTATCCCATCGCGTCTGGTTAGGACACAGTGTAACACCAGGGCAGTTTTGACATCCAGTCAAGGAGCATGAAACTCTTACTAGAACATTCATGTTCCTTCTCCTCAGAATCCAGTCCGTTCTCCAACCCAGACTCTACGAAGACCTCGTTTGTATCGTCTGAATCGGTGTCTCTGTACAGCAATCCAGACCTCACCAGAATCTCAGCGCTCAACTGAAAAGATCACATCACACAATTGAAATACAAGTTAAAAAGATTATGCTTCCGTCGGGTGCTTCATATACTGTATACAACCTTTTAGGGGTTCCCATCATGGCATTTTATGGATTTAGTCCTAAATAATTTAGCTTTAATTCATTTTTTTATATTGATACAATTAAATAATTTGTTATTAACATACTTTATCACTAGAAAATTTTAAATAGCTCATAAAACATGAAGATATTTCTATAAACCATTTTGGCATAAAGGGTTCTTTAGAATTGAATCAAGAACCCTAGAGTTCTATATAGAACCCCACTGAACCCCATTTTCTAAGAGTGATTCAGAAACCTTGTACACACTGCAAAAATCAAACAAACAATTATAGGACTGGGTAGTTACCGCGGTATAAAATGTCTGAGATTTTGCTATATATTGTATATCACAGTATGTAAATATATAGCTCTTTTGACACTTGATGAAATGCATGAACGAGAATATAAAGAGCGGGATGTGCTTGATGTCAAAATTAGTTATAAGCGCATCTGTCCTGAAAAGGACCTTGGTGCGGTGCTCATGCTGACTGGCACAAAGTACACACACAGAAAGCTGCCTCTCTCAGTCGATCGTGAATTTGGGACGTGCTCGATGTTAAAAAGTTTTACTAAGCAGTGAAAAAGAGCTCAATGCGGTGCACGCGCTGACTGACACATCGTAAACACGTGTGTAATGTATTGACAGGAGACCGCATGTGGTTACTCGTGTCTGCCTATGATATGATGGTGATGCAATAGCGCCTCACAGCGTTCACTCCATTACATTACAACATGTATGTGCACAGAAAGCAAAGTCTCTCAGCATGTGATTGCGAATTCAGTTCTCTTTCACGTCTTATTGCGCTTGAATGGTCGAATACACACGCAATTATGTCAAAATGCCCATTGTGTGGAGTATTCATGTAAACACAGCCAGTTATGGCTCAAGTGAAAGTAAACAGTTGGGTGTAAACTGGAGGTGTATCAGTATTAGGGCTGTCACTTTATGTTCGAAAATCGATTGCACTCGACCAACCAACACAAGTTTCGAAAATGAAAATAGGGAATCGATTTTAACGGCCTTCTCTCGGAGCGCGTCCAGCTCGTCACGATACGCCCTCTGACACACACACACATAACAGCAAATTATACTTCTGCATGGTGTGTCTCTTTTTACAACAAAACTGAATTCTGCCGGTTTTCAGGCAGTCTCATGCATACAGATACAGATTCGGGCTAGAGTCGTCTACATAGGCGAAATTTGTTTGACATTTCTAATGGTAAACACAGCCATGTTGAAGACTGCAGTGATGTTTTTCATTGATGTCACTCTGCTTATTGTTTTTCGAGAATGTTGCACTCCTGTTTGTCATTGTGCACGAAACTTCACGCCAATAAATCATCAGAAATATTGCTGACTTGTGCGTCTCAAGCGCCCTCTTTACATTCATCCTAATGCCTGTTAGTTGTCTGTGGATTTGCCTATATTTGGCATTGAAAATGGAAACGTCTTTAGACATGGAAAATCGATTTTACAATCGATTCAATGAACACTTAAGTCTCAAAAATCGAACAGGATTTTTTCACAAAAGTGACAGCCCTAATCAGTATAATAGATCTGTGCGTTCGGTCTTAAAGTGACAGCAGCCTAATAAACCTGCTGCTCTGTGTGGCATTAATATGAATCAAACAAAAGAGAAAATCACTCACTGCTCTGAATAACTTGTTTAGCTTTAATAAGAAACAAATTTAATTCATACAGTGATGACTATGCAATATTTTATTTTTACATTTGATTATTACATTTCTGTACTAACATGTTAAATAAACCCATTGTACCTGAAAAACTTAATTTGTTTAATTCATATTTTTGTTATATTGTATTTGTCATATTGTTTGTAAATTGCTTCTTTTTTATTATTTTTAATAATAAAAATGAGATAAAATAACACAAATAACTATATTGCGGTATATCATTATAAAATAACATTTCTCATATCGTGAAATAAGACTTTGGTCATATTGCCAAACAATCAAAAAAAGTCTTTCTTTTAGTGTTTTTGTCTTGTTTTCCTGAAATTTGAAACATTATTAAATCAAGATTTGCTTGAGAAGCAAAATGACTTCAGACATTAAGGGCCGGATTTACTAACAACTTACTGCACTATCAGCACAAACTCTCTTTGTTAAAAAAACTTCTGTCAGGATTTATTAAAGACACAGTGAAAAACCTTATTGCATGTATGACATGCAATGTATCACACTTTATATGAGGTGTTTTTAAATACTATGTAGTTACGTCAAAAAATAAGTACAGTGCACGGTTAGGGACAGGTCTGCTGGTATGGTCGGGTTAAGCGTGAGTTAATGGGTAAGGGAAGGTTAACAGAGTAATTAAAGATGCAATTATAGAAAATAATTACAGATGTAATTACATGTGGGTAGTTTTTAAATATAAGTACAATGTAAAACCATGCATGTACACAATAAGTGGATTGTATCAAATGATTGATTTAAATGTTAGTACATATAAAGACACCTAATATAACGTGGGACCTGTGCATTTGTAGAAGTTTGCCTCTTAGACACAACATTAATAGGAGGAGAGTATTTACTGCAACCTTTGAGCATTGCTAGTTCCAGTTGCCAACCCCATCAATTACCTAATGAAGCAGTTATACTCATTATCAAAAAAGCGTGCATACAACATTTAGGATTTAAACGAAGGGCCAGGCGATCAAAGCAGCAATCAGGTGTCACAGGGATTTGTGAGTTCGATTCATTTGTGAAATGTTATTAGACACACATACCTGGTCTCTCAGATCACATTGTCTCCTTCGCAGCTCCACAAACCGCATCTCCCATGATGCTCTCTGATTTGCAATCTCTGTCTTCAGCTCCTGGATCTCCCCTTCAGCCTTTGACAGTCTCTTGTGCAGGCGCTCACGCTGAACACAGTTTTCTGCTCTGGCCTTCTTCCCAGAGGCTGTGTTTACATCTGTCCCTGCGAGATGCTTGACACCTTGGACAACTACAGATTTATGAAAGGCTTAATATAAAGGCTTAATAAACTCTTAATAGGATAGTTCACCTAAAAAGTGTGTGTGGGGGGGGGGGGGGGACGACAATATTTCCTCACTTGCATGTCGTATGAAACCTCTATGGTTTCCTTGTGGAACACAAAAATCAGTATTTTTATTTTTTTTAAAATGCCTCAATATACAATGAATGTCAGTGTGGTTTTGGATGGACAAAAACAGTCTTCACAATATAATGTTCCACAGAAGAAAGAAAGTCATAGAGGTTTTGTAAGAGATGAGGTCCAAGGAATCAATGACAGAATGTTAATTTTTCCTTTAAGGCCCCATAATTTATGAGTTCTGCGATGTGATTTTGTCAGACTATTTTTCATACAAAACTAGCCTGCCATCTATTGGACAGGTATGCACATAACATGTGTCTTGCATTTACAGATACCTTATCCACATGCTATGATGTAGAATTTTTAAGAATAAGATTTAATGTTGGGGATTCAAATTTATGTCAAATATGCAAGGTAGAGATAGAAACGGTTGAACACTTGTTTTTTCAGTGCATTTTGGTAAACAAATTCTGGAATGATGCATTGAGATGGATGCAACAAAGAATACCTGTAAGGTTGATATTGTCGTGGGAATTTGTTACGTTTGGACTATTAATTAAGGATAAAAAAATATCTTTTCTAACTAATAATGTGTTGCTTCTGTTGAAATGTTATATACACAAATGTAAAATTTTTAAAATGTACATTTTTTTATTGGTTTTTAAGGAGGAATTTAGAGTATATTTGGAGACAGTGAGAAGGATGAAAAGTCCTAAAGCAGTGTATTTGTACTCCTTATTGGAAGATTTTGGTTTTATAATTTAAAAAATGTCCTACTCCCCTACTTTATATATTTATTTGTTCGTCTATTTTTATTTTTATTATTATTATTTTTTATTTTATTTTTTACCTTGGCTTCAATTTACTTAGCCTACTGAAGGGAATGAAATGTATGTGATGTAATATTTGTATGTATGCTCAGGTTTGTTTGTAAAATCTGAAACTACGAATGCCTTTTTGTTAATGTTCTACAAATATGTCAATAAAAAAAAAATGTTATAATGTATTGGTAGAGTTAAAACATTTACCTTACAATTGTAAAACATTCAGCAGATTTTGCATATAAAAAATTGATCAAGACTGCTCTATCCTTGATGTTTGGATTTACCTGTGGTCAGTTTATGGTCAGTATCAGCTGCATGCTCCGTCCATGGGGCAGATTTTAGAGCGCAATATGGGCTGACCTACAGTACAAACAAATAACATTTGATTCAATTTACCAGTAATAACTGGAATAAGCTAAAATTATACAATGTATATACATTAGCATTAAAGAGGACCTATAATGCTTTTTTCCATGTTTTCTTTAGTGTGTAATGTTGCTGTTTGAGCATGAAAAAGCTCTACAAAGTTACAAAGTTCCTCCAGCGGATATATTTTATTTTCTCTTTTATATATATATATATATATATATAAAATATTTTTTAGTTATTCTCACTGTTTTTGAAACGCCTCCTGGGAACGAACACGTCACAATATTCCTCATTTAAATAATTAATGTGCAGAATAAAGGGGCGGGGCCTGTAAAATAATCAACATTCAAGCAGGAAAACCTGTTCTAGTAAAGCCTGAAAACAACATCAAGACTTTGAAGAAGGGCATAAAAGGTCTTCTTTAACTGAAGAGTACACAATCACCCAGAAAAATCTCCATGTGCATAACAGGCCCTTGAGAGTCCAGGCGACTGCTGACCACACACACGTAGCCATTTTATGGAGATTTCACATGGTGCCTGCAATACACACATGGAATTAATTCAAGCATAATTCTGTATATTACGTCCTTAAATTCTGACTCAGGTTTTAAGACTCATGAACGGCAACCGTTTAATGACTGCCAACCGCTGTGGCTTTGAGTGAAAGAGGAATCTATTCTGCTATTTACTTCTGTAAAAACATTGAAGCAGGTAAATACCTTGATACAACAGTTGAATGATTCGGTGTCTGAATAAAGATTCCTGTTGAACTTCAGTGGATATAAAAGTGTGTGTTGGTTTGTTTCTCTTCAGTTGGTCATCCGATGGCATGTTCACAGACCAAGACTTCAGCAGACGCATCGAGCCTAGAGACATAATCCTGTGTAATCTGATTAGTGACAGGGTTACGTGCTCCTCTTGCGTCCCATCACACTAATTTTGGTTCCTGGTCCTATTTTTCCCAAGTCCATATATCTGTTATAATATAATATTTAGATCACCCCTTAAGACAAAAACAAAAATAAAAATAACAAATTGCAAGTCTTGGACACTATTACTGGTGATTCAATCACTATAAACAGCAGGCAATTCTAAAATGCAAATGTACTATAGTGATGTTAAAGGATTAGTTTACAGGTGTGATCAATGTCACATAAACACTATGAAGCAAACTGATGCTTATATGTCATTCACAGTCTGGGGGAAACCATGGATTAATGAGTTGTTTTTACAACAAGATGATTATTTGAAAAAATGTTAGAATTTAGTAATAAAACAGATTCTAAAGCTGTGTAACGTTTTTGTTGTTCAAAATCAACATCATTTAACTACTGAATCAATACATTATCAATCCTTCTGTCATCAATGTTTTTGTCTTACCCTGATTCACTATGGTAAGCCTTTTTGTGAAGATCTTTTCATTATGATTGTTGTAACGCTGTGGAATTTATTTTCAAGAATCTGCCGTGTCTATTAAGGACAAAAATCACTACAGACCTCAGTGCATGTCAGGGTTGTGGGTAAGGAATGAAGCGAGGAATCAAAAGCAAAAAAAAAGCAACAACAAAAAAACAACCCCATGTGGGAAAACAAGACAGTGACTGGATAAGGCAAGACTTGGCTAGGAAAACATGATCTAGCAAGGCAAGACACAAGGGGTGCATTTGACGTCTGGGTCTCCCCTATCTGAATCATGACTGACTGAACCAGCCATGACTGGACCCAGCAGAATGAGCTTTAAGATACTTCCACCCACCACGCAGGACGGTCCGCTCAGCGTTGGCTAGATGTGAGGGCCTTCGCCCAGACATTCTGGACTATGGATGGGGCCTAGACTATCAGGATGGGGCTCTCAAAGACATCTGTAACCTTTGCCTGGAAGACCACAGTGGGAGATGAAGGGGGTGAGAGCCTTGGGGTTCTGGGAATTGTGTCAGCCAGTTGTGTCAGCTCCAGCCGGTCCAGAGCCAGTCGAGTCAGCTCCTGCCGGTCCAGAGCCAGTTGTGTTAGCTCCGGCCGGTCCAGAGCCAGTTGAGTCAGCTCCTGCCGGTCCAGAGCCAGTTGTGTCAGCTCCGGCTGGTCCAGAGCCAGTTGAGTCAGCTCCTGCCGGTCCAGAGCCAGTTGTGTCAGCTCCGGCCGGTCCAGAGCCAGTTGAGTCAGCTCCTGCCGGTCCAGAGCCAGTTGAGTCAGCTCCTGCCGGTCCAGAGCCAATCGTGTCAGCTCCGGCCGGTCCAGAGCCAGTTGAGTCAGCTCCTGCCGGTCCAGAGCCAGTCGTGTCAGCTCCGGCCGGTCCAGAGCCAGTTGAGTCAGCTCCTGCTGGTCCAGAGCCAGTTGAGTCAGCTCCTGCCGGTCCAGAGCCAGTCGTGTCAGCTCCGGCCGGTCCAGAGCCAGTTGAGTCAGCTCCTGCTGGTCCAGAGCCAGTCGAGTCAACTCCGGCTGGTCCAGAGCCAATTGAGTCAGCTCCGGCCGGTCCAGAGCCAGTTGAGTCAGCTCCGGCTGGTCCAGAGCCAGTCGAGTCAGCTCCTACCGGTCCAGAGCCAGTCGAGTCAGCTCCGGCCGGTCCAGAGCCAGTTGAGTCAGCTCCTGCTGGTCCAGAGCCAGTCGTGTCAGCTCCGGCCGGTCCAGAGCCAGTCGAGTCAGCTCCGGCCGGTCCAGAGCCAGTCGAGTCAGCTCTAGTTGGTCCAGAGCCAGTCGTGTCAGCTCCTGCTGGTCCAGAGCCAGTTGTGTCAGCTCCAGCCGGTCCAGAGCCAGTCGTGTCAGCTCCTGCTGATCCAGAACCAGTCGAGTCAGCTCCGGTTGGTCCAGAGCCAGTCGTGTCAGCTCCTGCTGGTCCAGAGCCAGTCGAGTCAGCTCCGGTTGGTCCAGAGCCAGTCGAGTCAGCTCCGGTTGGTCCAGAGCCAGTCGTGTCAGCTCCTGCTGGTCCAGAGCCAGTCGAGTCAGCTCCGGTTGGTCCAGAGCCAGTCGTGTCAGCTCCTGCTGGTCCAGAGCCAGTCGTGTCAGCTCCGGCCGGTCCAGAGCCAGTTGAGTCAGCTCCTGCCGGTCCAGAGCCAGTTGAGTCAGCTCCTGCCGGTCCAGAGCCAGTCGTGTCAGCTCCGGCCGGTCCAGAGCCAGTTGAGTCAGCTCCTGCCGGTCCAGAGCCAGTTGAGTCAGCTCCTGCCGGTCCAGAGCCAGTCGTGTCAGCTCCGGCCGGTCCAGAGCCAGTTGAGTCAGCTCCTGCTGGTCCAGAGCCAGTCGAGTCAACTCCGGCTGGTCCAGAGCCAGTTGAGTCAGCTCCGGCCGGTCCAGAGCCAGTCGTGTCAGCTCCGGCCGGTCCAGAGCCAGTTGAGTCAGCTCCTGCTGGTCCAGAGCCAGTCGAGTCAGCTCCTACCGGTCCAGAGCCAGTCGAGTCAGCTCCGGCCGGTCCAGAGCCAGTTGAGTCAGCTCCTGCTGGTCCAGAGCCAGTCGAGTCAGCTCCGGCCGGTCCAGAGCCAGTCGAGTCAGCTCCGGCCGGTCCAGAGCCAGTCGAGTCAGCTCCAGTTGGTCCAGAGCCAGTCGTGTCAGCTCCTGCTGGTCCAGAGCCAGTTGTGTCAGCTCCAGCCGGTCCAGAGCCAGTCGTGTCAGCTCCTGCTGATCCAGAGCCAGTCGAGTCAACTCCGGCCGGTCCAGAGCCAGTTGAGTCAGCTCCGGCCGGTCCAGAGCCAGTCGTGTCAGCTCCGGCCGGTCCAGAGCCAGTCGTGTCAGCTCCGGCCGGTCCAGAGCCAGTCGAGTCAGCTCCTGCCGGTCCAGAGCCAGTCGAGTCAGCTCCGGCCGGTCCAGAGCCAGTCGAGTCAGCTCCTGCTGGTCCAGAACCAGTCGAGTCAGCTCCGGTTGGTCCAGAGCCAGTCGTGTCAGCTCCTGCTGGTCCAGAGCCAGTCGAGTCAGCTCTGGTTGGTCCAGAGCCAGTCGAGTCAGCTCCTGCTGGTCCAGAGCCAGTCGTGTCAGCTCCTGCTGGTCCAGAGCCAGTCGAGTCAGCTCCGGTTGGTCCAGAGCCAGTCGTGTCAGCTCCTGCTGGTCCAGAGCCAGTCGAGTCAGCTCCTGCTGGTCCAGAGCCAGTCGAGTCAGCTCCGGTTGGTCCAGAGCCAGTCGTGTCAGCTCCTGCTGGTCCAGAGCCAGTTGTGTCAGCTCCAGCCGGTCCAGAGCCAGTCGTGTCAGCTCCTGCTGATCCAGAGCCAGTCGAGTCAGCTCCGGTTGGTCCAGAGCCAGTCGTGTCAGCTCCTGCTGGTCCAGAGCCAGTCGAGTCAGCTCCGGTTGGTCCAGAGCCAGTCGAGTCAGCTCCGGTTGGTCCAGAGCCAGTCGTGTCAGCTCCTGCTGGTCCAGAGCCAGTCGAGTCAGCTCCGGCCAGTCCAGAGCCAGTTGAGTCAGCTCCTGCCGGTCCAGAGCCAGTTGAGTCAGCTCCTGCCGGTCCAGAGCCAGTTGTGTCAGCTCCGGCCAGTCCAGAGCCAGTTGAGTCAGCTCCTGCCGGTCCAGAGCCAGTTGAGTCAGCTCCTGCCGGTCCAGAGCCAGTCGTGTCAGCTCCGGCCGGTCCAGAGCCAGTTGAGTCAGCTCCTGCCGGTCCAGAGCCAGTTGAGTCAGCTCCTGCCGGTTGGTCCAGAGCCAGTCGTGTCAGCTCCTGCTGGTCCAGAGCCAGTCGAGTCAGCTCCGGTTGGTCCAGAGCCAGTCGTGTCAGCTCCTGCTGGTCCAGAGCCAGTTGTGTCAGCTCCAGCCGGTCCAGAGCCAGTCGTGTCAGCTCCGGCCAGTCCAGAGCCAGTCGAGTCAGCTCCGGCCGGTCCAGAGCCAGTCGAGTCAGCACAAATTGTCATGCCCTCAGAAGAGGAAGAAAAGGAGGTCCCATGTTGGCAAGTCAAATGCCCTTCTTATAGAGGCCCCTAGTCCGTTGGTCCGGGAGGTCCTGAATTAAGTGGTTCCAGCCCCTGACCAGAGTCCATTGATGGCTCCAGCTCCTGACCAAAGTCAATCATCCGCTCCAGCCCATGAGGCTGTCCCTGAGGAAGCTGTCCCAGTGCCCGCCAGTGCAGCCCAGGAGGGCGCTCCTGAGTCCAGAGTCCAGTGTATGCTCCTGAACCCCCCGAGGGCACCCCAAGTCCAGTGTCTGTCCCTGCAGCCATGGAGGATGTTTCTGAGGAAGAATGAGGTTCTCCTCAATCGCATTAACTATGAACATGTTCCATTAATGTTTGACATCCAAAAAGTGACATTACTTTTCGTCTTAATTTTCAACAATATATATATATATATATTGGTTTATCACTTCAAAACTAAAAGACTTCTTCGTTTTGATTGGCATCCAATGCAGTGACATACAGACATTTTTAAGTTTTTGGGGCCACTAAGTGCTTTAGTCCTACCACTAGATGGCAGAAGTATTCATTTTACATTCCTGATTTTAAACTATAAATAATAGTTCAAATGTCTACAGGATATCCAATAGTCTTCTAAAATGCATTCTGTGCCACAGTTACTGTTAATAAACAAATACACTGAAATTGTGAAATGATCATGGATATATGGAATCAAATATATTCTGTGAATTCTTATCGACACATTGTTTCAGGACCTTTTTGTAATAACAAGAGGTAATTTAAGGAAATATTTATATTACAGCATATAGCATACTTTCAGAAATATGTATTGGTCAAGCTCAGACATATTAAACTTTACTGGTTATAACTTTATCTAAACAATGGCAAGAAATGGTGGAAATAACCATATTTTGGTATTATCAGATTTACTTTTTCTTCTCTTAAAGAATTAGCTGAACAGATTTCAGCATATCAGACATAAGACAAGTTTACAATACATTTGAGAGTTTATGATTATTACAAGGCCAAACTAATGTTATTAAAGTTGGTAACACTTTAGAATAATGGTCGGTCATTAATATTTAATATTCAGGAAGTAATGAAGGAAAAATTAGTATAGTACTAGATTAATTACTGAAGCCTCATTAAGAACTATTAACTATTAGCTCAGGCTCGGCAGGCATCTTCACTGGACATGGTGGTGAACATGGTGGGCTAAGCTTCGTGGCCACCAGAGCTTGGTGCATACTGCCCCCTCCCAAAAAATGTCTAAGGGAAACGTCCTCCTCAAACTCCCCAACAGTGAAGGAGGAACCAGTCAAATGAAGGCCATAATCTAGGAGCTCGCTCAGTGATCCTCGAGGACCATCGCGGATTAAAGTGGATTTTAACGGGTAGTTGAGTCCATAACAAAAGAAGTCAATGAGAGCATAGTCTGGGAGGTTAGTGAAATTGGCAATATGTCACAGGTCGGGGTGGGCCAAGCCAGACTGCACCCACCCCTGGAAACCGGGTACCACCTCGAGGAACGTGTCAAGGACCAGACAGACAAGGGAATAAAAGAATAACAGTTTTCTTTATTAAGTTAAGAGCAGTAATTTGAAAAATCCTAATTAAAATCTTCTTTCTTGTCACCAGAGGAAATTCGATGGCCCCCTGGACCGTAGAGGGAAGAACGATCGTGGCGGCCCTGCAGCTCGTTGGAGAGGGATCAGGAGGAAACTCACACCGTCTAGGTAGGTCACTGGGTAAGTACTCTTTACAGGACTCAAGAGGAAGTCGTGGTTATATGGACCCCATTCGGACTGGAACCAGGCAAGTACTCATGGGCGGGAGTGGAACAAGTCCCGGATGCTGCCCCAGAGGTAAGTACCCAGGGAGCGGTTGCCTCAGACTCGGACGAGCACAGGGACACAGGTGGCGAGCGGACCGGGCCAGGAGGGGAAACAGGTGAGTATATCCCGGTAAGTGTCCTTTATGCCAAACCAGTTAGAACGGGGGCCTTTAGCCGAGACGTGAGGGAACCTTGGACAACAGGAAGACACTTCGATCGAGGCACGTGCCGCAGCTATTCCTTTTCCTTCTCAACAGGGGCAGCGGCTTGCAACGTAGGCATGGAGGGCCACCAGGCAGAAGAACACTTTGAGCGAGACGCTCCCCTTCGGCTGTGTACTGCAACAATACAACAGAGTTCAACGGTTCAGCGGTATACCAGCGCTCAACAGTGATACCTTCTCCCTTTCTGAACAGGGCGGAGGCCTTCAATGGGGCATGTGGAGACCACCAGGCGGGGAGGACACTTGAGCGAGACACTCCACTTCGGCCGTGCGCTGTAACCAGGTAGCAGGGTTTAACTATTCAACAGCACAATAAACATTCAGTTGAAATACCTTCTCTCTTTCTGAACAGGGCAGAAGCTTTCGATGGAGCGTATGAAGACCACCAGGCGGGGAGGACACTTTGAGCGAGACACTCCACCTCGGCTGTGCGCTATAACCAGGTAGCAAGATTTAACGATTCAACAGCATATGAAACATTCAGCTGCAATACCTTCTCTCGTTCTGAACAGGGCAGCGGCTTTCAATAGGAGCGTGTGGAGACCACCAGGCAGGAAGGATGCTTTAAGCGAGTCACTCCACTTCGGCTGTACATTGTAACAATGCAACAGGATTTAACCATTCAACAGTAGATGAAACATTCAGCTGCAATACCTTCTCTCATTCTGAACAGGGCAGCGACTTTCGATAGGAGCGTGTGGAGACCACCAGGCAGGGAGGATGCTTTAAGCGAGACGCTCCGCTTCAGCTGTACACTGTAACAATGTAGCAGGGTTTAACAGTTCAACCGTAGATGAAACATTCAGCTGCAATACCTTCTCTCATTCTGAACAGGGCAGCGACTTTCGATAGGAGCGTGTGGAGACCACTAGGCGGGGAGGATGCTTTAAGCGAGACACTCCACTTCAGCTGTACACTGTAACAATGTAGCAGGGTTTAACAGTTCAACAGCATATAAAACATTCAGCACTAACAGAGCCGGGTTATCTCAAAATGGTAAGTTGGGCGCTTGATATATCAAAACCTTCCTTGGAGACGGCGAGTGAAAGACTGTAAGGAGAGAGTGCACAGCAGACTACTATTACTTCTCCACACGATGAACTTCACTCCATAACACAAACCGTGTGAATCGTCACTTCAGGCACTGCATTCTACTCGCACACCGTGCATTCGGGCCAGCACTCACCCACCGGTCTTTCTCCCACCAGATCGACTCTCGTCTCTCGCAAGGGCTCAACTTCTCTCCAGAGACAGCAGGAAACGGGTGCAGCGATCGTCACATTCAGCGAGGAGCGGACAAAAGTTGGAGACAGATCAACAATTCACTCGGTGTACTAGTTCACTCGTGCCACACACTTTCCAAACTCTCAACACCACTTCAGTGTTAGTGCATATAAACAACGAATCCGATACTCATCACTTTACGTCTTCCCCGCTGCTGACGATATTCCTTAGGTTTTCGTTGATAAATACTTCACCCTCTTCTTTCCACTTCTCAGCTTCAATCTTCGCCCGCTTCACAGCCCAGCCTCAAATACAAACCAGCCCGCCGACAAACACAGTATCTCACGGGAGGAGAACCACACGACAGTCTGCTTCCTCTCTATTTTTAAAGCCCCATCTGAATACGTGTCCCTCTCACAACACTCTCTGTAATTACTCCACACCTGCTGTCAATCGGGCAATTGGCCTTGCTGCCATGGCAACAGATTCGCAGTGCAATAGAGACGGGTGTCCACTGGAGGTCTCCACAACAACACTGCATTCACAAGGACTTTAGTCTTTTCTCTAATTTTTGTCACACCGTGACAAATACCTAAGACATCTGAATGTGGTCCTTCGAGCGAGCGAGTTCCTTGACGAAGGCGGATGAGACGTACTGCTGGATCCATATTGGCGAAGTCTTCTGTCACAAACTGCTCTGAGACAAAAAGGTTGAGGATCCAAATGCAGTTTTATTGAAAGGGTAATCCACAATCATAGTCAAAAACAGGCAAAGGTCATAAACACCGGGTAATCAGTCCAAACAATAACAGGGTCAAATGGGCACAGGCAAAAACAGAGGAAACCAAGAAAACCGGACAGAAGATCGAAAACCAGGAGAATGATTGGAATTGCAGAGTGACAGTAAACAAGACTTCGCAGGGAATGACAGAAAAAAACAGGCTTATATAGGGTGAGCAAAGAAGAAGATGAGACACAGGTGAAAACAATGAGTGCTAATAAGTCCAGGCAGAGAATTATGGGAGATGTAGTTTGTGAGGGAATGACAATAGTCTGTTGAATAGTCTGTTGTGGAGTGCCCTCTGGTGGCTTTCAAGGGCACTCCAGCTGGTGACGTTACAACTATAGCCATTATTTTAATGTGATTTTTTTTTTATGACTTTAAATAATGGTCCAGATCACCATAGTTCTTAAATATTTGAGTAATTAGAGATGCACTTTATGACCATGTTCAGAGTCAAAAGGAAAATTGCTCAGATACATTAAAGGAGAACTCGGCAACTCTAGCGAACCAGAGCCCGTCTACGGAGAGCCTGCCCACTCCCTATTAAGCCCTATTGTACCGAATTTTGGTTGTAGTACCACCAGAGTTCCACTGGGGGCGATCGCCATGAGTGCAGAATGAATGGGAGTCAATGGGGCTAGACGGCTAAATTTGTCTCTTTCACCCGATTGCCGTTGAGAAATCTCAGATCTGATTGTAGATTTTGCAAGTTCAACATGGGTTTTAGGTCGAAAGTTGAATGAACGAGTACTTATGTCGTTTTGATTTCTTACAGGTTGAGTTGTTGTTGCCCATAACACGCTAGCATTCTGCTAATGACGTCAGCATTCTGACGTCATTGACATTTTGAAAGACTTTTTAAAGCAAATAAGTGACTCTAAAAAATCTAACACCCAGCAATGTGTAATTTCTTTGCATCTCCTTTCGAATACAACATTCAAATTACTAGACAAAAAATTATATCCTGAGAAAAGTGGATTTTGAGGGGTATACCGCCATTGACCTCCATTCATTCTGCACTCGTCCTGTGAGCGCCCTCATATGGAATCAGAGTGGAACTGCAACCAGTTCAGAAGCCGGAAGTGTAGTGAGAGTGAAACTTCTCGCCATATTAGACATTGGGTGTTTCTCAATATGCGTTCTTCAGCGATCTTGCGTCCTTGTGTTCTCGCTTTACGTCATCATTAACCGTCGAAGTTCAGACCCAATTCTCAAGAACGCAAGTCCAGAGGATGCATGAAAGAACCCGGATGTGTTCTTGATACCGAGGATGCATCGAATGCAGACTTGATCTAGTACTCGCCTGGTGTCCCAGAAGTCATTGCGGCCGGTTCCGAGTTCATTCTTCCAAGGAAGCTTGGCAAGACCGGTCTCCACGAGAACACAAGTCCGTTCTCTGCGTTCTTGGAATTGAGAAACAGCCAATTCTCTGAGCGAACTCTAGTCACTTCCTCGCTGATTTTCGCTTTTGTTGTCGCATGTTTTACAGCTGTGGTGGGGCGTATATTTCACAACACGGTCGTAAAAAACTCACTTGCGGCGGCCTCCTCCCCCTCTCTACCGCTGCTCATGTGCGTTTGTTATGATCGGAGCAAGCCAACTGTATCGTGTGGAGCTATGTCTACCAAGGTGGGTAATCTGGTAATACATCATACATGTGTGTGTGTTTATGTCGAATTGCCGTAAAGCAACTCATGTTTCGCGCTTGTTCTCGCTTCTCACGAGACTACCAATTTCTATCTTGCCGGGACGGTAGTCCCCAAGTTGCAAGGTTGGTTTTCCACCTGGGAACGCTGGGGGGAGCGGGGAAAGTCACCAATATCACCAGAACAGGTTGTTTAACCATTCAAATGATTTCTAGACAGTTTTATTAAGTTAAAAAAGTTACCAAGTTCTCCTTTTTAATGTTGTGTTTGGTAATTCTTTATAATTTGCTGTAGTTCTTAAAGAGGCTAATTTCATTCAGTAATTATTGATTACCTAATAAAGAAATATCTCAGTCCCAACTTTGCTATTAGTTCATCTTGTTTCCATAATAGTTAATATAGCTGAAGTGTAGAATTACTCATTACTTTCTGTAGTTACCTATAAATGATGGACCATTATTCTAAAGTGATACCTAAAAAGGAAAGGAAGAGCCAACATGCATTTTTAGATTAATATTGTATCAAATAGGACAAATGATGGGAACATGAAAAGGCAGTACAGCATATTCATATTCTCCTATCAGAGGACTGGTCGTGTCATTACAGTACTCGATGAGCCTTACATTCAGCATTTCATTGTTGCAAATATATTTACATCCACATTGAGGCGAGTTTGTTTAGGAAGAATTCATCAATCCCTCCAGACACATGTGTTTGTCCATAATGACATGTAAAGCATGATTCGACTTCTGTTTGAACATGTTCTTGTTGCATGTTGCAATGAAAGGCTCATTTTCCATTCATTGTGAATTCTGATGTTGATCTAGAGCTTTTAAAAGAAATCTGAGCTTAAAATCACTGCGACTGATTGTTCTGTGTAAATAGTAGTCGGCTGTGTATTTTTGGATTGTCAGAAGTGGGATGGGTGGAAAATCGAGGCCTGGTGTAAACAACAGTGTAATGTTTCCTCTTTAACAGTGTCTCTGGGGAGTGCTTATACATCTTAAAGTGAAAGTTCACCTTAAAAATTAACATACGCTAACACTTTATTTCAATGCTCCACTTTAGTTCTACTGACTATAAACTGCATGTCAATTTATACAACTAACACCTATCCTTAACCTAACAGTCTACTAATATTCTGATGAGAGTTAGTTGACATTAGTTGCAAAGTTACTTAGTTTCGTACTTAGTAGAATGTCTGAACTATCGGAATAAAGTGTAAACGAACATTCCTGCATCATTTACTCAACTGTTCCAAACCAAAGTCCCTTTAAGGCAAGTCATTTCACCCGATGGCTTAAGTTTAAGTACAGCTCTTATCTCTTTGAATGGGCAAACATCAAATTCTCCAATACTGTTATTAAATTTCATATTTGAAATCACCAATGAAAATTTTGAAGAATATCTTGGCCACTCTTTTCCATAAAATGAAAATGAAAGTGGACTGTGTCTAAGATTATAAAAAACACATATCACTTACATGTTTAGTCTGTCAGAACAGTATAGCACATGAGACTTGTGCACTTGTAATTTGTATTATTTTTATGGTGCTTTTTTTTTGTAATTTTGCAGCTTCACAGGCACAGTTTCCATTTAGGCTGTTCTTCAGAAATGCACCTTTTCAGTTGGTCTGGTGAATGGATGGATGTGCATTCATGACGGGTCACATATTCATGTGCTGTTGGCTGTGAAGTGTCTGACTCTCGGGGGTTTCATTAGTTCATTCTCCGAACACCTGTCCACAGAGACACAAGAGCCATACAGGCTTTTAAATTCAGACGCAGGCGTCTTAATGAGGCATTTTTTCAGGTCATGTCCTCTCATTCACTTCAGTTATGAATTATCTGCATTGTTATATATGACTGAGCACTTTCATTCATTTCATTTAAAGCACTTTACAGAGTTTGCTGTCTTCCTGTCATGGCAAATATGTCACATTAATCTGGATAATTACCATTTTCATGTTCTGTGGTGGCCCAAAGTGGCCTAGTAAAATTCTTGACATCTTCACTCTTTATTTAAATATTATTATGAATGTGTTAAAGTCATTTTGCATAGTCTGCTTGGAGTCAATTATTTTATTTCTGATAATAACGCAATGAAACATGACAAATTGTGCGACATCATCCCAGACTGTCAAACAAAGAAATTATGAACACTTACAAAAGCAAGAGAGAACCAACTAAATATGAATAACTGATTGTGTTGTAGTCAGTGTTTGCTTTTTCCTGTCAGCTTTTTGTTTTTCTATGCATTTTTTTTGCATTTTTTTTGCATTGTAAAATAAAACCTGTAGCTGTAGTTTGCCTATTCATTTTGTCCGATAAAAACCTTAAACAAGTTTAGTGTTTAGTTTTTGCCTCATATTTAAAATATTTTAAAAAATATATATAAAATATTTTCGGCATATTTCGATGGTTTAATCAAACTAGTAGGGTCATTAAAAACTAACATCCCCTCCAGACATCATCACTTTTGGACACTTAAAAGATATGTATACTATAAATAAAATTATACTACTATTAAAAACACACACACTGTAAAAAAAAAAAATACACACAAATGTATTCAGAAATACTGGTACCTTGAGGGTCTATTTTTACCTTATCTAAAAATATTTAACAGGAAACCTTTGGGCATTTTTTAGTTCATACTGGATGTTCATATTCTTAAGTTAATAATATATTTATTATTATTACATTTATTAGTAATTATATTCCTGCAGCTCGGACAGATAAACTTATGAACCTTGAATGCAATGTACTGTAAGTCGCTTTGGATAAGTGTATGAAAATTAAACTATTGTTAATTGTGATTATACATTTATATTAGATTTTGATTTACAACCCCTAATCAGAAAAAGTTGGGACAGTATGGAAAACACAAATAAAAAAAGAAAGTAGTGATTTCTAAATGTACTTTGACTTGTATTTCATTGCAGACAATACAACAGCACATAATTTAATGTGTTCCTCATGATTTTTATTGGGGTTTTTTTCATAAAAACAAAATTCCTATTATGGTTCTTGCAACACATTTCAAAAAAAGTTGGAACAGTAAAGCATTTACCACTTTGTAATGTTGCCATTCCTTTTCACAACACTTAAAAGACGTTTAGGGACTGAAGACACCAAGTGATGAAGTGTTTCAAGTGTAATTTTGTCCCATTCTTGCTGCAAACAAGTCTTAAGGTGGGCAACAGTACAGGGTCTTCGTTGTCGCATTTTGCGCTGGCCAGTCAAGTACCCGTATCCTCTTCCTCCGCAGCCAGGACTTTGTAATGTGTGCAGAATGTGGTTTTGCATTATCTTGTTGAAATATGCATGGACGTCCCTGGAAAAGATGTCTTCTTGAAGGCAGCATATTGTGCTCCAAAATCTCTATGCACTTTTCAGCATTAATGGTGCCATCACAGAAGTGCAAGTTACCTTTGCCAAGGGCACTGAACCAGCCCCATACCCTGACAGACCCTGGCTTTTGGGGTTGTTGCTGGTAACAGTCTGGATGATCCTGTTCTTCTTTGGTCCGGAGCACACGGCGTCCATTTCTCCCAAAAAATACCTGAAATACTGATTCGTCTGACCACAGTACACGTTTCCACTGTGTGATGGTCCATCCCAGATGCCTCCGAGCCCAGAGAAGTCGACGGCGCTTCTGGACACTGTTAACATAGGGCTTCCTTTTGGCACAGTACCGTTTTAACTGGCATTTGTGGATGTAACTACGTATTGTGGTACTTGACAAAGGTTTGCCAAAGAGCAAAAAAGTCCTGAGCCCATGTGGTGATATCGCTTATAGATGAATGGCGATTCTTGATGCAGTGCCGCCTGAGGGATCGGAGATCACGGTTGTTCAGCTTAGGCTTGCACCCTTGTCCTTTACGCAATGAAATTCCTCCACATTCCTTAAATCTTTTAATTATGTTATGCACTGTTGAAGGTGAAATAAGCAAATGTCTTCCTATCTTTCTTTGAGGAACATTGTTTTTAAACATTTCGATTTTTCTCAATTAATTTTCTCACGTATTTGTTGGCAAACTGGCAATCCTCGGCCCATCTTTGCTCCTAAAGGACTAGACCTTCTTCTTCTTTATCTTTATTGTTTATTGGCGGTTGGCAAACCAGCTTTTGGTGCATTTCCGCCACCTACTGGGATGGAGTGTGAATACCTAGGATGATGGAATGGAAAAAGGACTAGACCTTTCTTGGATGCTGCTTTTGTACCAAATCATAATTACAATAACCTGTTGACATCACCTGTTTCAAATCACATCATTATTTAACCAATTTACCTGATTACTAGCCATAAATTGCTCCTGTCCCAACCTTTTTTGGAATGTGTTGCAGGTCTGAATGACAGGAAAGGATGTATATTTACAAATGAAATTAAGTTGACCAGACAAAACATGAAATATTTTGTGTTCACATTGTCTGCAATGAAATGCAAGTCAAAGTACATTTAGAAATCGCTACTTTCTTTTTTTATTTGTGTTTTCCATACTGTCCCAACTTTTTCTGATTTGGGGTTGTATTTATTTATTGAGCATTGTAACGAATGAAGTTAAATGGAAAGTTTTTTGCCTGTGTCTTAGATATGACCACGTCATTTGACTTCAGTTTAACGACATACATTTGTCTTGAACTGCAGTGCAGTAATTATGAAAATGAGAGCTGCGATGCAAAAGTGTCCCCTGCATTCTGAATGGAAATGCAAAGCCACATATTTGAGAGCAAAATTTTACAGATGACAGAAACATGCTTTATTTGCTCACGACAAATGAAGGGATTATTTGAGGTCATTTCAAAGATTTTTTTTTTTCTTATGTTGATCTTTAAAGTTTTAATACAGTTATTTCTGAGGAATCCTATTAGAATGACTTTTAAAATGTTGATGTTTAATAGTCTTTGCTATTTTTCAAACAATTGGGTCAAGTTATAAGTCTAAATGACATAGAGGATTGGATAAGCTGTGCCATAATTTACTAATGTTGTCATGGTCAAGGAGAAAGTAATAAATTAATACACTTCATTTGATTTAGGATGCCTACGATCAACTAATCTACGACAAAGTAATGCCCATATTCTCCCAGAAAGTCTTTACAAAAAATATCTGGTAACACTTAATTTCAATGGTCCACTTTAGACTTTCTACTGACTTTGCAACTACATGTCAAGTTATTCTGCTAACCTGAACCCTAACCTAACAGTCTACTAATACTCTAATGCTTGTTAAGTTGTAGAATGTCTAAAGTGTAGAATGTCTAAAGTAGACCATCGAAAAAAAGTTTTTTAGTTGAATACTTCTGTCAGGACCACTATCGTCAAATACAATTGGCAATTGCATACAGTTTGGATTGGTGATATGGTTCTGTTCTGGGCAAGAATTCGCTGTGCATCCATGCAGCCTAGCAGCAATAACCCCCCTTATGGTAAACAGAACAGAACCAACATGAATGTATTGCAGATATCATTAATTCAAGATTTTAAAGTACAACATAATTCGAGAATTTATTCTGATTCAAGGGGAATCAGAATGCCAAATCCTGACTGGGCGAGAGGAGGAGCTGGGGATGGAGGAGGGTAATAGGCCTATCGCATCACAATTGAACGCCGGATGTAGCCGTGTAAACCTGCTGAGGCAGTGTACTGCGTCTTCCGGCTATTGCGTTCACCGCGGCTGCCTGTTGATTATCACTGGACTACTTTGTTCTCGCATCTCCCAAAAGTTTATTTATTTTTTTTAGTTTTCTTGATTCCATTTTAATGGTTTAATTAAATTGTTATAACCAATTATTTAAAATGTAATGATTTAAACAAAACTTTATTCAAAGGTTAAACCAAACTTTTATTTTGACGGGTTGCCGTGTAGAACTTTGAGTCTCTCTGTGTTTTATGATATGACGATATTTTTTCTCAAATGGAGCTAAAATGCTGAAATGCTAAATGAAACAGCGCGTCTGTGCCATTCATTCACAGAGACACACAGAACATGCGCAATTCCTATTTAAATGGTCTTTATGCGGTTTAATATTGACAGACACTGCTCTATATCGCAATTTTATTTAAGTTTACTGACTTTCTTTTCATCTAAAGGTAACTAAGTAACCACCGGAAGTGCGAGTACACTGCTTGGCAATTTCGAACGTTCCGAAACCAGGAAATGAGATAAAGGCCTATTAGCTCCTGAGAAACGTGATAGCTGCTGATAATACTGAAGAAGCTTATTTATGAATACAGTGATAGGCGTCGTATTCCTATAGGTAGACGTGGATCAGCCGAGGGTCAGCTGATGCGAGCTTGACTAACGTGACCTGCCAGAACTGACGCTATGCTTAATTTATTTTTGTGACTGGCAATATGTATTAATATTTCAGCCTAAATCTACCAAAATTCTGTAATGCCTTGAAGAAAACTGTAATGACATAAAAATACAATATATTGTATAGTAGGGGTGTGAACTGACACTGGTCTCACGGTTCGGTTCGATTACGATTATCATGTCATCGATTCAGTTCAATTCGATATCACGATGCATCGCATCCTCAATTTTAAATTTTACTTCAAAAGTGGTGTGTGCGTGTGTGTGTGCGTGTGTGCTCGCCTGTTCGGGAAGTCACAGTGACAGAAACAGTGACATTCCAAGGAAAGCTTGTTTATGCCATTAAGAAAAGGAAAATCTGTCAAATAAATTTTGTTTAAAAGAAATGTTCATTTAAAAGCAGCGCTCATTAATCAGTGTATTATGTTACCATTAAAGATGCGCGCATCAACCGTCGCCGAGTCCGCTGTTGAAGGTGACGATCATCCATTTATAATCACCCGTAACAACACAGAATAATTGTAATTTGACCATCGGGTGCGGATACTTAAATCAGAGAAAATGATTGGGGCGGGTGGATGATTTGTTTTTGGCTACGGATTCGGAGTTGGAGCTCATCCGCTTACTCTAAAGCAGTCAGACTCTGCCAGGCGTTAACATGGTTTATCAAGTTTGTGGTATTACCTCCTGCATATTCTATTTGTGCGTGACATGAGCGCACACAGCGCGTGTCTTCTGCAGGTCGTGCTTACCAGGTTGTTCATGAAAGCCGAAATGTGCCCAGATGTCGGCTTTAAAGTAGTTGGAGCATTTTCAATTTTCTCTCACTCGCGTCTCACCTCCCTCTGCCATTGTATGCTACCGCAACAAAGCACGTACGCGACAAATGACGTCAGAAAAGCGTCAGTACGTTATAATCGGTTATGGTCTATTACTGAACCAATACCGAATCGTCCTCGTCTGCATCGTGATGCATCGTAGAAACGATTAATTTTGACACCCCTATTGTATAGTCCCGTTCCAAAAGTCATATTTTGCATTATTTCACATTCATTTTCTTAAAGATGTCATAATCAGCTAGGAAAGGGTTAAATAACAAGAATATTTTGATGTAGTGAAACAAATGTGGATCGCCATAACTGGAAACATGATAAACTCTTGGTAGAAGTATACTTCTGTCATGACAACTCTTGGAGATTTTGGCATGGGGATGAGAATGACAATGTCATTGTGTTTGGTCTTGGTGGAATACATCTGCTGCTGTTATTGCTGCTTCTACTGTTACTGCTCCTGCTTCTGCTGTTATTGCTGCTGCTACTGTTATTGCTGCTTCTGCTGTTATTGCTGCTGCTACTGTTATTGCTGCTGCTACTGTTATTGCTGCTTCTGCTGTTATTGCTGCTGCTACTGTTACTGCTCCTGCTTCTGCTGTTATTGCTGCTGCTACTGTTATTGCTGCTTCTGCTGTTATTGCTGCTGCTTCTGCTGTTATTGCTGCTACTGTTATCGCTGCTGCTTCTGCTGTTATTGCTGCTGCTGCTACTGTTATTGCTGCTTCTGCTGTTATTGCTGCTGCTTCTGCTGTTATTGCTGCTACTGTTATTGCTGCTGCTTCTGCTGTTATTGCTGCTGCTGCTGCTACTGTTATTGCTGCTTCTGCTGTTATTGCTGCTGCTTCTGCTGTTATTGCTGCTGCTGCTGCTGCTGTTATTGCTGCTACTGTTATCGCTGCTGCTTCTGCTGTTATTGCTGCTGCTGCTACTGTTATTGCTGCTTCTGCTGTTATTGCTGCTGCTTCTGCTGTTATTGCTGCTACTGTTATTGCTGCTGCTTCTGCTGTTATTGCTGCTGCTGCTGCTACTGTTATTGCTGCTTCTGCTGTTATTGCTGCTGCTTCTGCTGTTATTGCTGCTACTGTCATTGCTGCTGCTGTTATCGCTGCTACTGTTATTGCTGCTGCTGCTGCTGTTATTGCTGCTACTGTTATTGCTGCTGCTACTGTTATTACTGCTTCTACTGTTATTGCTGCTGCTTCTGCTGTTATTGCAGCTTCTACTGTTATTGCTGCTGCTTCTGCTGTTATCGCTGCTTCTGCTGTTATTGCTGCTTCTACTGTTATTGCTGCTTCTACTGTTATTGCTGCTATTGCTGCTTCTGCTGTTATTGCTGCTGCTGCTACTGTTATTGCTGCTTCTGCTGTTATTGCTGCTGCTTCTGCTGTTATTGCTGCTACTGTTATTGCTGCTACTGTTATCGCTGCTACTGTTATTGCTGCTGCTTCTGCTGTTATTGCTGCTACTGTTATTGCTGCTGCTACTGTTATTATTGCTTCTACTGTTATTGCTGCTGCTTCTGCTGTTATTGCTGCTTCTACTGTTATTGCTGCTGCTTCTGCTGTTATTGCTGCTTCTGCTGTTATTGCTGCTTCTACTGTTATTGCTGCTTCTACTGTTATTGCTGCTATTGCTGCTTCTGCTGTTATTGCTGCTACTGTTATTGCTGCTGCTACTGTTATTGCTGCTGCTGCTACTGTTATTGCTGCTTCTACTGTTACTGCTCCTGCTTCTGCTGTTATTGCTGCTACTACTGTTATTGCTGCTTCTGCTGTTATTGCTGCTGCTTCTGCTGTTATTGCTGCTACTGTTATCGCTGCTGCTTCTGCTGTTATTGCTGCTGCTGCTACTGTTATTGCTGCTTCTGCTGTTATTGCTGCTGCTTCTGCTGTTATTGCTGCTACTGTTATTGCTGCTGCTGTTATCGCTGCTACTGTTATTGCTGCTGCTTCTGCTGTTATTGCTGCTACTGTTATTGCTGCTGCTACTGTTATTACTGCTTCTACTGTTATTGCTGCTGCTTCTGCTGTTATTGCTGCTTCTACTGTTATTGCTGCTGCTTCTGCTGTTATTGCTGCTTCTGCTGCTATTGCTGCTTCTGCTGTTATTGCTGCTGCTGCTACTGTTATTGCTGCCTCTGCTGTTATTGCTGCTATTGCTGCTTCTGCTGTTATTGCTGCTGCTGCTACTGTTATTGCTGCTTCTGCTGTAATTGCTGCTGCTTCTGCTGTTATTGCTGCTACTGTTATTGCTGATACTGTTATTGCTGCTTCTACTATTATTGCTGCTGCTTCTGCTGTTATTGCTGCTGCTTCTGCTGTTATTGCCGCTGCTTCTGCTGTTATTGCTGCTGCTGCTGCTGCTACTGTTATTGCTGCTTCTACTGCTTTTGCTCCTGCTTCTGCTGTTTTTGCTGCTGCTGCTACTGTTATTGCTGCTTCTACTGTTATTGCTGCTGCTTCTGCTGTTATTGCTGCTACTACTGTTATTGCTGCTACTACTGTTATTGCTGCTAACTGTTATTGCTGCTGCTACCGTTGTTGTTATTGCTGCTGCTGCTGTTATTGCTGCTGCTTCTGTTATTGCTGCTGTGTCTCACGTCCTCTGCACAGAAGTGATGAGCCTACTGGAAAAATGGGCGGTAGAGGCAGTGCCTCCAGCCCACACCGTGTCAGACTTCTACAGTCGTTATACTTCCTCGTTCCCAAAAATGGTGGTGGCCTCCGGTCCATCCTAGATCTCAGACATCTGAACAAGGCCCTTATGAAACAGCCATTCAAGATGTTAACCCTGAAACAAATTCTCGCGCTAGTTCGCCTACCAGTATATAGTCCTGCCATCTGGGCTGTCCCTGGCCCCACGCATTTTTACAAAGTGCATGGATGCAGCACTTTCCCCTTGAGACAGAAGGGATTGCGCATCTTGAACTACCTCGACGAATGGCTCGTTCTGGCCCAGTCGGAGGTGGAACTGAACTCTCACAGATCTGTGCTCCTCAGCCATTTGGAATGGATCTCAGAGGATCTCTTTCCTGGGTGCAGTTATAGACTCAGCTCAAATGAGGGCGTGGCTGTCAAACGAGCGCATTCAGGCTATTCAGCAATTCGCAAGCTCGTTCAGAGTGGGGA
The DNA here is from genome assembly GCA_022828995.1 of Vimba vimba. NCBI lineage: Eukaryota > Metazoa > Chordata > Actinopteri > Cypriniformes > Leuciscidae > Vimba > Vimba vimba. Next base: position 2,450,338 of record CM040830.1, on the reverse strand, counting down.
CCAAGAGCCCCCTCAGAACCTTTCAGAGGATGCATCATCAGTACTTCCATTGGGTATGCTTCAAATGCACCCCCTGCAGTACTGCCTGAAACCACAGGTTCCTCCCCAGGCATGGTGTTCAGGCCATCTTCATATCAAGGTGGACCATTGCTGCACCAGAGCCCTGGCCCCCTTGGAAAAAACCCAGTCAGGGTTAAGCTTGGAGATAGTCTCAAGACGGATGGTGGTCACCACGGATGACTCCAACTCAGGTTGGGTTGCTCTGTACGAGGGCTCTTGGATGAGCACAGAGAGACGGTTACATATCAACTGCCTATAAATTCTGCCGGTTTTGCTTGCCCTCAAAACCTTCCTACCACGCCTGGCAGGTCACCACGTTTTGGTCCAGACGGACAACACAACAGTGGCCAACTATATAAACCGCCAGGGCGGGCTCAGGTCGAGACGTCTGTACGAACTGGCCAGAAGTCTCCTCTTATGGGCAAAGAGCAACCTGCGTTCACTGAGAGTGACATGTGCCGGACAAACTGAACCAGGGAGCAGATATGCTGTCCCGGGGCACTATGTCCCCAGGGGATTGGACCTTCCTTCCCCAAACAGTTCAAACGATGTGGGACATTTTCGGGAGAGCAGAGGTTGGCCTCTTCGCCTCTAAAGACAACTCCCACTGCCCAATATTTTTCTCAAAGGGCAGGGATGCGCTGGCCCACGAATGCGAAGGCCCACGACTGGCCTGTTATTGCTGCTGCTGCTGTTATTGCTGCAGTTATTTCTGCTGCTGCTGCTGTTGTATTTCAAGAAAGAAAAGAATGCTACACAAGTAATATCCAAACAAGAGGTTTCTTGTAGGTATGCAGAGAACAAGCAATGTGAGCAGGTGAGTAACTGAGTAAAAGGATAATTGTCTGATGATAGCAGGGAATGACAGTTCTTATCTGTTTCTGATGGGGATGGCAGATGACTGGATCGCTGGAGAAGACTGAAGATTTGCTGAGAGGATCGCACAGGGAGTGTCTCAGCAGTTGGTAGTCAGGTAAGTAGTTCAGGTTAGGAACGTCAAGACCAGACAAGGCCTGTGTGTGTGATGCTAGCATTTATAGAGAGGTGCTAATCAGGGTAATCACAGACAGGTATGGTGATTGTGGAGTGTGAGCAGGTGTGAGCCAGGAGGGATTCTGGGAAGCGTAGTGTGCTGAGGTGACTGGACTGGTGAATGGAGATATTGACTGTTGTTATTGCTGCTGCTCTTTTTGCTGCTGCTGCTGCTTCTGTTGTTATTACTGCTGCTGCTGTTATTGCTGCTGCTGCTGCTGCTACTGTTGTTGTTATTGCTGCTGCTGCTGCTGCTGTTGTTTTTATTGCTGCTGCTGCTGCTGCTGCTGCTGTTGTTGTTATTGCTGCTGCTGCTGCTGTTATTGCTGCTGCTGCTGCTGCTGCTGCTGTTGTTGTTATTGCTGCTGCTGCTGTTATTACTGCTACCTGACCATAGTACAGCATAATCAAATAAACAAAGTTTAATTAATCATCAAAATTCAAACTAATCTTCAAACCATTTTGATCTGTGTGCTACTAACATTCAGATTTGTCTTGACACACTTTCAGTTTCTTGTTTTTTGTTGTTGTTGTAGCTTAATAGTAGAACATCAGCTTTGCATAGAGACTTTGACTACCAGTGGTTTTAGTAACTTGGATATCTTGCTTTTCTAGGCCTAAAATCATACAGCATTTATTGCTAAAACTTGACTCCCTTTCCGGTAGCCATCAGTTGTGCTTTCAGAGACACTTTTGATCATGGATACTAAACTAAACTTGCATTTCAGTTCCCAACCTCCATAAAAACACAGTACAGCATGGATTAGAGAAGTGATTGTGTCTAAACTAAACTGTAAGTTCTAGAAAATCCTAGAAATCCATGTTTGTCATCTGAGCACCCACAATCCTTCTGTGTCTTAAGCTAGTGCTCTGCATTTTTGTGATACACGCCACTACAAAGGGGTATTTGTCCGGGGAAAGTCTTGATTTCACCTGCTGAAATCAACTTCAAAGTCCGTCTTACATCTTTGTGACATGCCACAGTTTCCACTCCTCTCAACCTGCCCCAAATACAGATCTCCAGACTCAAATATGCAGTGAGTTAATGTTACTACTGAACAAAGAGCTGTAAACTGCAATTGTACAGAACAGATGAGGTGGAGGGGAATTTCAGTTTCTTTGATTCAAATGACCTGTGAATGGTAATTTGTTAGTAGCATTGCTGAAGCTGGAAGTTACTGCTATTGAATTATTTGTAGTATTGTGAAAAGTTTGTATATTTTGTCGTTCTTCAGATTTGCGGATGATGGTTATAATCCATTTGGTTAACTTATTACACTTTAAAATATACATGTATTCCATACTTTCATTGATTTTCCTTGCTTGAGTGGACCACATACTTGTTTGAAACAACTTAAAAAAAAAAAACCCAGAGCTGAGGAAGACTGAAGGCTTAAATACATGAGGAAGGTAATCAACCGAACAGGAAACAGGTGAAGACTAATTAGAAAACAAGACAACTAATGAACAAACTAGAACTAAAGACGGGTTCACGCTGTATGTTGAGAATCCTAAAAAAATAAAAAAATCTGAACCTAGGCCAAAATCTTACGTCCCGGATTGATGATGTCAAACTAGTGGAATACTGTTCCATCATTAATGAATAACTACACAGGAACAAATGAGTAATCCACTATTAAGACTATTAAGACCACTATTAAGACCACTATTAAGACCACTATTAAGTAACTATAAACTAACTAGAAACTCTGATTAACAAATTAGTTATTAATAGCGCTCAGTTGAATGAGGTAGTTCACTATTAGCTGATCAGTAACTACTATTTTTTTCATACCTCCCAGATAACTAAGAACTACTATTTTAAGTACTATACAGTTTTTTTTTTTTTTTTTTAAAGTGATGCAATTTATTCTTATTAACTTCAGTGAACCTGAGTTGTGTTAAAAGCTGCTTTCATTTTTTTCAAATTTTTTTCAAATTTAATTTGAACTGTTTTTGCATTTTTATTTTTAACACTTTAAAATCAAATGTCAGTTTTGTAAAGGAATTCTTATGTAGGCATATTTTAGATCTGTCTACACCGTGTTTTTAAGATCCTGAGAAACAAATATAACTTTTGGCTGGTTATGTATTATATGAAATACTATTTAGATAAGTTAAATTAATATTGTTAATATTATCAAAAGGCTATACAATTAATCTGACACGGTGCATTTACAGAAGTTAAACTGCCAGTCGAGATGTTGAATTCAAAGCTGTGCATAACAAATAATTTTATATAAAGTTGAATGCATCATTTTAGTAATGACACACCCCATCATCCTAGTATAAGCACACGGTCATCAGACCAATCCCATCAGTTTCCACTAATTAGGAAACCTTCCCTCTGATGTCATCGGGCTGGAGGAGCACATAACAACAGAGAGAGAGAGAGAGAGAGAGAGAGAGAGAGAGAGAGAGAGAGAGAGGAAGGGGTAGAGGATCATATTGGCACACTTAACTTTATCCACAGCTGTTAACAACTCCAGTCTAATTCGTGCTTTCCCACTGTACAGTGAAGGTAAGCATTATTTCCCAATATACGTATTCAGATGTTGCTGAAGTGTAAATATAGTTTTGGATGCAGCTGTAGGTTTAGTTGGATCTGCTCTGGCTGGAGATGCTGTTGCGTATTGAAGGTTGCCATGTTTTCAAACAGGTGTTTTCATGAGTCTAGAATTCATCAAGACCCAACATGCTGCATGTGACGGATGATTAATATTACATGTGTGGATTAAGTTGAGAACTAGGTTGCACTTTATTTTAAGTTTACTTTAGGTTCAGGGTTAGTGCCTAGTTATTACCCAGTTATTGTAATTACTATAATAAGTATGTAGTATGTACATGGAGAAGAGGATAAATGAAGTGCTGCTGTGAATGTAGGCTGAGATTTCTTGCCTTTTTTGTTTTTATTTATTTTGATTATTTAAATTTCTTCTATGTAAATCACTTTTGAATTGTGTATGAAGTGTGCTATATAAATAAACTTGCCTTGCCTTTACAAGTATATCAAATCATTGGGAAGTACAGGATAATATATATAGTTCAGCCACACTGTAAAAAAAAAAAAAAAAAAAAAAGATTTTTCAAAGTTGTAAATAAAAGATTATTGGAGTATGTTTTATTTCATAATCTCACCTTTAATTCAGTGCGTTACTTGCCGAATCCTACAGCAAAAAAATGTCAGTTTTTCAGTGCATCTGAATTTTTTATTATGCATTTTGCTGATACTGGTTACACTTTATTGTAAGGTGACGTAGTTACATTATACTTACATAAGTACTAAGTAATATTAATTAACAACATGTACGTACTATAGAGGTAAGGTTAAGATTTAGTCTAGGGTTCGTTGCTTGCAATTATGCATCATTTACTGTTATTACTGTAGTCAGTACATGTAGTAACGTGTAACTACGTCACTTTAAAATAAAGTGTTACTGACACTTTTATCCAAAGCAACTTACAAAACAGCAACAAAAGCAATTCGTCAAAGAGCCCACAATATTGGAAATATACAATGCCAGGTTTATTAGACAACTAGATGAGGAGAAATGCAGACAGATGTTCAAAGTCATCCAAAACATGCTACGGTGGGATAGAAAGAGAAAGTCATAATTTGGTGGAACCAATGTTTTCACACAAGACATGGTTTCCAGGGTAGTTTCCTGAAGGGGTTGTTCACTGTCTCACGGGGAACGGAGTAACAAGCCGTGCTTTGCACTTACACCCGGGGGATTCGCCCAGAACAAACAAGTTGTTAATTGTGTGAGGGCAAGCGGCCTCGATGCAAGGGAACATCTGTAACTGTGAACCCGTGTGTTTGGCAGAGACACTGAACCCTGGATTGCGATTCCTGTGATGTAACATTGAAAAGATACCACACACGAGATGCTATCCGTTTCAAATTCAAATACTGTATGTGCGCCTGTGGAAACTGAATCAGTGCGCCTCTGTTTCGGCTAATCAAATGACATCTACAGTCAAACCAAAATGTATTCAGACACCTTCAACATTTCTCACATAATCACAGTTTATTCGCTATAGTTTAGAAAATGGTAATAAAATATGACAAGAGCTCAGCTGATATTTGACTGGTTTTGTCCGTCCTTCTGTTAGACTGTCTCACACATGAATTATGTTGAATATCTGTCAGCTGTTAAATTTAACTACACAATTAGATAATACCAGTTTAGCTCAACCAATCACCAAGCAATGCTTCATTGTGTTCAGTCTGTGTGTAAAAAGAGCATTAGCAATTAAAGAAAAAACACTTCAGGAAAACATGGTCAGGTCAAAGAGTCTGAATCATTTTTGGTCCCAAATTTTAATAAATTTTACTGGTAGTCACTGTATGAAAAATATTCATACAGTGATATATTTGGGTATAATATGTCACAGTTTACTGTATTTTGCTCTCCTCACTTACATAAATGATCTATAGTAAAAAATATATAAAATTATTTCTGGTGTCTGAATCATTTTTGGTTTGACTGTATAAGAAGAGATTGACATGGCCCATTACAGATCAAAGCAGAACATCATGTGCCGAGGTCATGGGAGGTTAAGCATGTTCCGCACCGACAATCACCACAGGCCACGTTTGCATAGCTCTCGGTGAAATCTATCTCCAACGTCATGGATGCAAACCACCGTCAGTGATGTATTTACAGGCAAAGGGAATTTTCTAGTACTGATACTCGCCATGCTTTCCTTTTGGTTACTGGACTCATTAAACATGTCAAATGAATTTGATTTAATCTTCAAAAAACACCAACATCCATAAACATAACAATGTTCTTGCTGTTTTGCATCATAACTAAATGACAAACATGTTTTCATGCCTTCAGATGGCGTTGGGAGAAATCGAGAAAAGCAAGAATGTGAGGTCTTCAAAAACAGGTTTGTTGTTAAACCATTTCATCATGTTATTGTATGTAAATAAATATTTTATGTGATTTGTGGTTAATAAATGGTTTTATTTAACATGCCAATGGAACTGTGTAAATCGTACAAAAAACAACCGCAAAAAAACCCCAAAAACGCTTTAATAATTTTATTAGAAATTCGTTCTGCTCGTGCTTCTAGTGTGCATGTTTTTCCATGCATTTCTCGGCTGGACAAGTTACATTTAACCACATGCAAATCCAGTAAATGCTCTATAGTTGTCACAGATATTTCCTGTCCTTCATCTGTTTGTCCAACAGGCTTCCTGTTTTTTCTATTATTGCAAATGAGTCTGCTCTCTAAAGTGTGGCCAGAGAATATAACCGAACCTGAGTCTGGCACAACCGTACCACCAGCAAATGCAACTGCAGAATCTGTAACTCTATCAATGCCTCCCGAGGACTCGAACTCCACCACTTCAACAGGCCAGATGTCAGATAAGTCCACATCAGACTCTGCAAACATTAAAACACAGAGCACTTCTTCCGCCGATAAAACTGTTTCCACAATGGGCAGTACTAATATGAACACAGGTATTCTTTCTTTCTGTCATACTCACGTTGTCTTTCGTGTATAGTTACAATGTTTAACTTGTTTATTTGTCAATATTTTCAGATAATTTATCATCAGCAGCAGGAAATTACTCTTCGGTGAGTGCTGGACATAGAATGCTTAAGTTACACTTTTATTAAAGTGCCCATATTATGCTATTTTAAAGGCTCCTGATTTTTTTTTTTTTTTTTGAGTCTCCTGCAACAGTATTACATGCATCCAAGGTCAAAAAATTTAATTTTCTTTAATTTTTTTTTATTTTAATTTTCTCATAAAATCCACTGCAGCATCAGCTCTTTTCTCAGTGTCTGAAACGCTCTGATAAAGATTCAGTCTCTCTAAACCCCGCCTCTCTGAGAGATGCTCTGCTCTGATTGGTCAGACCGGTCAGTCTGCTGTGATTGGTCAGAAACCAAATGCTCATTATCATATCTGAATCTAAGCTCTTGATACACAGTGATACGAACAGTAACGATGGCGTGGGATTTACCGTATCAATCAAAGTGGACTTGCTTTAGCAGCAGAAAACAGCGTCTTCTCGACATGAACAACACGAACCAAACTCTTCCTCCAGTCTCAGATAAATTACAGTGTTTGAAGGCGGGGCTAAGAGATGCTGTTCAGCCAATCAAGACTATATACTGGAATTATGCAAATTAGTTAAAAACCTGTGTGGGTTCAGCAGAAGTGGGACTGGAATTACTGACGACTCGTTTTAGTTCAGAATCACTTCTTTCTTTTGGGAGACAAAAACTCCATCTCTGAAACTTTGCAGACCTTTTACATTCACAAACAGCTGCTCTATTACACACTACATGAAAGGGAATATCCCAAAAAACATAATAGGGGCACTTTAAGCGTATTTAACTATTAACATTTGAAGTCATCACTTGATACAGTGCAATTATTGTGAAACAAGTTTTAATATTGTACTTATTTTTTAAAAATACCTGCCTGTAATTACATCTACAATTACACTGTTGACCATCCCTTTCCCCTTTACCCACCCTTAAACCTACCCATATAGCACCTAACCAGTCCTAGCCTTACCCGTATCCCACCTCAATAGCAGCTTAAATGCTTAAAATGTAAATCTTGAATTGAAACTTTGTTCCTCCCATAAAGTTGTCCTGTCCAGTATTTGATTGCACTACAGATTGTTACGTCCAGTTCAAGAATGCCACGATGAAATCCTGCCCATCCAGCTCTTTCTGTGAGGTCAGTCCACCGTGCAGATGGGAACCTCCAGTGGAAATTAAATAATGCGAATCATGTGCTCATGAACTTGTAATGATTTAAAGAGTTACACCTTGCTCTGCTGTGCTTCAGATAATGAATTGGAACACAAGTTACTCTGTCGAGTGCAGTGCCTCATGTGGTGTGTCCTGCGGGAACTCGACTCTCGGTAATTGCTCTTGGAAATGTTGCAACACAACCGGTTGCCTCAACGACGCTCTGCTTGCCTTGACCAGTTCACTCAGTACGACAGGTAACCTCAAACTCTGTCTTATTATCTCAGATATATGGTCGCATTTTAATATTGACTGTTTTATTACATGCCTTCAGTAGCTGCAACAACATCCACTACCACTACAACAACCACAAAGGCCACGGGTCCAACCACCCAAGCAAACAATGTAAGAACACACATAGCCATTTGTCACTGTAGGGCATAAATAAACATTTTCTGCCAGTTTCTGACTTTTGCTTGATTTCTTTATTTCCAAAAGGGCAAGAAGTGTCATAATATCAAGTGTCAGGGGTCAGCGTGTTACAAATCCACCAGTACCAGCATGCTGTGTCCCCTTGGTCAGGATTACTGCATGGTAAAAAAAAAAAAAAAAAAAACTATCTTCATATTTATTTCATAATTTAATGTTTAATATTATATGGTCTTCATGAATAATACTCTTTTTTCTTGTAATAATAATGTTTTTGTCCTTAAGTTATAAGGAAAATAATATGTTTTATTAATACTGATTTAAAGTTTAAGGTATAAACTTTTTTTTAGTTTTATTAATATTATGAATGAGTTTTTATTGAATTTTATAAAAATTTAGTAATTTCATGATATGCTTTATATATATATATCCAGCCCTGTATATATATATATATATATATATATATATATATATATATATATACAGGGCTGGAAATGGGGGGGGGGCGGGTGGCCGGAGTGTGGGGAGTGAATTTCGAGGGGGGACGGCGTTCCAGTTGAAAGAAAAAAAAATGGTTATAGATAGGCTATATATATATATATTTTTTTTTTTTTTTTGTGGACATTGTAACGATTACTATATTTTATCTACAATATAATAGCTACATAAACGTAGCACAATATGTGTAAAAAAAAACTTAGAGGGATATTGATATTTATCAATGGCATTCTGTAAAATTGTCTGCGCTATTTCGTCTTTTGTTATTGGCCAATGCCTGCAGACTGCAGCCAATGGAAATGCTTCTCTATCAGTGCGCGTCTTACTACTCACAGAACTTGGTAAATAAATAATCTTGGATGATGAACTGTAATATTGTTCGAAAATCTTTAACAGATGTCATAACAGAAACTTTCGTATGGGTAATGCCTGGCTCACACTACAGCAGTTTTAGGCCGATTTATGCCCGATTTACCCCTCCCGAGAATCTGAGAAAAAATCTTGTCGAGGACCTCAATCGGTTCTGATGTTCGGCGCAGATTATCTGGTAATGTGAGGCGTTCACAGATTGAATCTTGCATCTCCCGATCTGCTCTCACACAAATCGGGCTCGCCCCGATCACATCAAACATGTTTGATATTTAAGATTTTAAATCGGGATGAGCAAGACTGTATTACGTCAGTGCTGTCAAAATAGCCAAGAAACAAGTACGTATGGCTGTCGTGGTGAAAAAAAATACTTTAATTTTAATTTTATATTATCATAGTTGCTAATTTTGTGTTGCATTAATGTCGCATTCTTTATCATTAAAACATTAAAAATATAAAGGATCCATTTGCGATCCATTCCATTCTGAATAAACAAACAACGCAGTTTACCTGCTTCGTCATTGTTGCATTATTCATTAAGATAATAATTAATAAATGCATGCACTATCCGTGAACTTGATAAATGTTGATAAATGTTACTATGCACAAACAAATGCCTTTCAGTTTATGTGTGCAAAATTCAGAATTAAATGAATGTGCAGCAATTTGTACAAATAGAGAGTCTGTAGGCCTACTATATGTGTTGTAGCCATTAAAAAAGCGTATTTAGTTTCATATTTGTTAAAATATTATAATGTTATTTTTTTTCCATCTATGTTGATTATGAAAAGTGAACAGCACGAGTAAGATTTGATGTGCAATGTATCGGGAGACATAGAGTGGGTCAGACATGATTTTGACCACTTCATTAAGTTTTGTTTTGTAGAAAGCCTTTCTTCAAAGTGAATTTCGTTTTCTATAAATTGTATCTTAATTTATATGATTTTTTTATCAACCAATTGCCTGGATTTAATAAATAAGAAGCAAATATATCAGACAATATAATCATGACTTGGAGGCGCTGGCGCGGTCACTTGCATTGCTCGTGAACTAGAGCGCATCTCATCATAAATTAACCGAAACTCAGTGTATGCCTCACAGACATGAGAAATATATCTAAAATATATCTAAAATATATCTATATCTTGAAATTTCTTTAAACGAAACAATTCAAAACGAAAAGAAATAGGCTACTAAATAGGCTACTGATTATATAATCCATGATGTGCATTTCTCTCTATAGGCGTGTTCACTACGGAGATGGCGATCGTCTTCATCGATCGTCGATTCAAACTTCATCTCTGCAGTCGACACTGACAGAAATCAATGCACGCGTCACCGGATTTAAAAATGCACATCTTGCTTGTGGCACGCACACATATTATGTTGAAATAACGAGATATTATGTTGAAATAACATTATTAGCCTAATAATAATAAATCTTTAAGAATATTTGATTGAATGCTGAATGTTGTGCTTGGTCAATTTAATAAAATTAATACTTTAATTGTGACAATTAAAATAATTGAATATTAAATATTAAGTGGCCAATTTTTGTAATAGTATAGGCTATAATATATCTAGCACCCCCTCAGCACCTGCGTTAAAAAATTATCTGGCGCCGCCCCTGGTTATAACGGCCCACGTATTAAAAAATGGTCGGGTTTAAATCGGGCTCGGGCTCATAATTACATCTAATGTGTCGGGCCGGGGTCAGGCTTGATTTTTTGGGCCCGATCTAAGCTCTAACTCAAAGTAGCGGTAGGTTCAAAGTCTCTGTGCGTGTGTATGTGCATGCGTGTGTGTGTGTATCATGGCAATGCATATCCCATGTTGACTGCTTTAAAATGCAATGTTTGAGAGATGCTTCTGGTGTTACATCTAATTTGTTGTATAGTCAAGTGTTTTACGGATATTCATAACATTGCTTCTATGTAATGTGGTGTAGGCTATAGGCTACCTGGTCATATTGCTGTTGGTTATGTTTAACATGATGATTACGTGCTGCACGAATAGAGTATACGATTATTATAAATATACGTACCGTAGGCTTGTGCCCTCCCATGCATATGCCCCCCTTAAGACTGAGGTCTGGTGATGGCACTGTATGAAGGACAGATATTGTGTTTACATGTTTTTCTGCTTCAGATCTGCTGTGTGAGATCACGTGAGGCGTTTCCTCTGGCAGGATAATCTTAATAACATTTTGTAGTGTGAGGTGCGCCGCGATTTTCAAATCTTGTAGTGTGAGCATGTTTAAGATTTGAGGGAAGAAAATCTGCAAAGATTCTCCTTAAAGGGTAACTAAACCCTAAACCAACTTTTTTTAGTTAATTATCTGTAAGAATGGGGCTTTATTAGTGCTGTTCATTGATTCGAGTAACTTTTTTGACATTTGGGTATAAAGTGTTTTAATTTTACAATATATGGTGTAAAAACGTCTGAGTGCTGCCCTCTTCAGGTTGAACGGTGGCTACTGCAGTTGAATTTTCCTATTGGATGTTTGCGGTGGCAAGTGACGTAAGCGGTGGCAGGTGACGTAAGCAGGTTCCAGCTCACCACGCCCCTGGTACGAGCTCACCACGCCCTTGGTACGAGCTAGCATAGATTTATCTGTATTTAGTATAGTGGTCAGGAGGGTACGTACAGTAGGTGTAGTGTTGCTGGTTGACTGCATAGCTTTCCAGCAGACTTGGAAATTAGGCGCCAGTGGTTGCATGCACTTGGCCTGGAAGACCGTGAGTGTGAAACCTGCATTTTACGCGGGATTGCTTTTCCAACGCAATAGAGGTGGAAATGGGCTTCTCCACACAGCTCGCGCTGAAAAGGGACGCAGTGCCAAACGCTGCTCCTCCTGCATGGACTCCTCCACCGCAGCGGCGTCTTGATGTGAGTGATCATATATATTTTAATCACAATTTATGGTTAGGCTAAAGTTAATCCTCTGGGGTCGACAAACGCGTTGGCGCATTTTGCTGGATTTTTTCACATAGCGGCAAAATATGAATATTCCTACAGAGAGCGCGCACTATTGACATCAACTCGATTAAACTCATCAGATGCATGTACTTTACGTCATCTTGCGACCCTGTGAGTCACTCTCCATTTTAGAGAGTCTGACAGAATGTTTCTCAGGTGCACGCCCCCCCGCTCACGGTTCGTCCCCTCTATCTCCGCTGGGGTCTGCCCACTTTTCTAGCATTTTTCAAATATTGCCAGTGGGTGGAGTCAGGCTCTGACCAGGGGTTTAGTTACCCTTTAAGTGTGTGCTGCAACCAGATTTCAAAATCGGTTAGGATTTTAAAACTCCTGTAGTGTGAGCCAGGCTTAAGTTGTATTAACGTAGCTGAAATGATCCGGTCTAAAATAATTTAAAAATGGCCATCTTAAAATTAACCGGTTGTTTTGTTCGAAAAGAGCTTTTCGGATTTCGAAATCGAATTTCCGTTACACGTATCGAGTGAAAAAAAAAACAGTAACAGATGTGTTACAGATGTGTTAAACGCACACTGTAGGCCAGAAATACATGCGATTATGCGTGAGATGAGATGCACAAAACACACACAAATGGCGACACATGCTGGTCAAAACTGTAAATGTAATACAGGCCAATCATGTAATGATGATACCTTTTACAAACCAACTGCAAATGTGTTTAACAGTTACAAAGTGAAATCTATTAGGCCTAAATACAATCTACTGGTAATGTAATACTGTACGGATAAATAAGAACGGTCTATAATGTTTGTTTATTAATTGTAGGGGTTTTCAAGCTAATGTGTTATTTTAGTTATTGATTAATAGGCATTTAAGGGAATAAAGAAAAAAAGAAATAAGTTTTTTTGGCTAATTGTAGCCTTGTTGTGAGGTAATCAATTTAGGCTAAACTCTTTGTAAATAATATTTTATTTAAATAATACCCCAGACCCCTCCCCCCTCCTCCCTCCTCCCTCCTCCCTCCTGAAAATCACACACAGAAAAGAATAGTGAAGCTGCTCTCTCTTACATAATTTGTTAAAAAAGATTAATCAGCTACATCAAAAACAAAATTGTATTGATATAATAATGATGTAATAAATGATGTCTAAACCTAAATCTAAAAATGGAGACTTCAAGCTTTGTAAAGACACATGTTTCATGCCACAGTGACAAGAATTCGCGGAGTTACAGATCATTTTCTGTCGCATTTCAGAATGAACTTGACTTTGAGAGAGACGGGACAACGCATCATGTTTATTTATATTTTATTTTATGAAAAAAACACAACGTTTTGTTTTTATTATTTGCAATAGCCGACCCCAGGGGGTTAAATGAAACATAAAATAAATAATTTATATAATTTAGTTATTATAGACTATAAAGGTTTTTAAACATCTGAAAGGTCATCTAAAGCCAGATGACCTCTTTTTTTTTTTTTTTAAAATAGAGTCCGCCCAGTGAATTTTGCCCATTTCCACCACTGTATATATATATATATATATATATATATATATATATATATATATATATATATATATATATATATTGTTGTTTAAGTATCATTTTTTTCTTCAGTTCTTATTTATTTCTAATGAATAATTTTATTGCTTCAACCTCAACTTATTGCCACATCTGTTACGTATGGAAGCCCGTTTCCGCCACGTTGAGTAAAAAAAAAAAGATTCTTTAAGTCATAATAATGAGAAACTTTCTCATAATAATGACTTAACATCTCATAATAATGAGAAACTTTCTCATAATAATGACTTAACATCTCGTAATAATGAAAAACTTTCTCGAAATAATGACTTAACATCTCGTAATAATGAGAAACTTTCTCGAAATAATGACTTAACATCTCGTAATAATGAGAAACTTTCTCGTAATAATGACTAAACATCTCGTAATAATGAGAAACTTTCTCGAAATAATGACTTAACATCTCGTAATAATGAGAAACTTTCTCGAAATAATGACTAAACATCTCGTAATAATGAGAAACTTTCTCGAAATAATGACTTAACATCTCGTAATAATGAGAAACTTTCTCGAAATAATGACTAAACATCTCGTAATAATGAGAAACTTTCTCGAAATAATGACTTGACATCTCGTCATAATGAGAAACTTTCTCGAAATAATGACTTAACATCTCATAATAATGAGAAACTTTCTCGTAATAATGACTAAACATCTCGTAATAATGAGAAACTTTCTCGAAATAATGACTTAACATCTCGTAATAATGAGAAACTTTCTCGAAATAATGACTAAACATCTCGTAATAATGAGAAACTTTCTCGAAATAATGACTTAACATCTCGTAATAATGAGAAACTTTCTCGAAATAATGACTAAACATCTCGTAATAATGAGAAACTTTCTCGAAATAATGACTTGACATCTCGTCATAATGAGAAACTTTCTCGAAATAATGACTTAACATCTCATAATAATGAGAAACTTTCTCGTAATAATGACTAAACATCTCGTAATAATGAGAAACTTTCTCGAAATAATGACTTAACATCTCGGAATAATGAGAAACTTTCTCGAAATAATGACTAAACATCTCGTAATAATGAGAAACTTTCTCGAAATAATGACTTAACATCTCGTAATAATGAGAAACTTTCTCGAAATAATGACTAAACATCTCGTAATAATGAGAAACTTTCTCGAAATAATGACTTGACATCTCGTCATAATGAGAAACTTTCTCGAAATAATGACTTAACATCTCATAATAATGAGAAACTTTCTCGTAATAATGACTTATTTTCTCGCACTTCTACGCATGCGCAAAGCAGCGGAGCAGAAGGGCGTGCCACACTAGCGACATCCGCTGGTCAAAGCCGTGTAAATGCATCACAGCAAACATGGCACGCTCTGCAAAACAGTTGTTTTCATTAAAGTCAGTTTGATCTACTTAGTGCAATCTGTCGTATCATTAAATAACATCAGTAGGCCTATATCTTCCATACTTTTCCATGCGCACGATAAGGTGTGAAAGTGGAATGCAGAAGCAGGACGGTTACCATGGTAACGAAGGACGCCTGCTTGTGCACACCGATGGAAATTGTTACATGAATTTACAAAACTATCAGATTAAAGTTGGAATATTACATTTATTAGTCAAGTTTAAGTGTAACACATATGTGTGTTAATATAACACGTATTTTGCAGATATTTGCTAGTTATTTTATGTGCAGGTTCATCTGGAAGATATCAATACAGAAATCACCTTTAAGATGTTTATGACTTTGGGGACATTTAAACATAAGTGGGCAGTGGAATGGGGGAAAACGCAAAGTCGAGACGTGTTTTTAAAAGCTGAACTTCTTTTCTTAGAACGCCGTGTCATGCGCGAGACGCTGCAGAAGAGCGAGCGCAACATCCGTCTAGTGCGCGTTTGCCTAGAAAAGCAATGAAAAGGCGCGTTCTGTATGAACGGACCCTTACACAGATTTCCAGATGAAGTGTTCTTAAACAGATTTGGAAAGGTGTGCTGTCTTATCATTCCTCCATCTATTTGAAATCCATGGATCACCCTTGTGTTGCTGCTTGTTCATACACAAAAATACAAATGAATATTACAAATGAATAAAAGACTATCTAGTATGGAAGCCTGTCTCATACTGATCATTTATCATTAATGTTATTCACTACAGAGCGTGCCATTTGCTGTGATGCATTTACACGGCTTTGACCAGGGGATGTCGCTATATAAGCGTGGCACGCCCTTCTGCTCCGCTGCTTTGCGCATGCGTAGAAGTGCGAGAAAATAAGTCATTATTACGAGAAAGTTTCTCATTATTACGAGAAAGTTTCTCATTATTACGAGATGTTAAGTCATTATTACGAGAAAGTTTCTCATTATTACGAGATATTAAGTCATTATTATGAGAAAGTTTCTCATTATTACGAGATGTTAAGTCATAATTATGAGAAAGTTTCTCATTATTACGAGATGTTAAGTCATAATTATGAGAAAGTTTCTCATTATTACGAGATGTTAAGTCATTATTACGAGAAAGTTTCTCATTATTACGAGATGTTAAGTCATTATTACGAGAAAGTTTCTCATTATTACGAGATGTTAAGTCATAATTATGAGAAAGTTTCTCATTATTATGACTTAAAGAATCTTTATTTTTTTACTCAATGTGGCGGAAACGGGCTTCCATAGTTACGGGATAAGGGACAGACACGGAGGATGAGTTCAACACATCACGAGCACAACACATTCGTAGACTTGGAATTAAGCCTTTTCCCTGTTATTATCTGATGCATGGGACCGGACACCAGTTATCTTGTCAAGACAAATTTTTATTCATATATGTCAGGAGAGAACCTTGAGAAGATGTTGTATTCATGTCAGGTCTATGCATTTCCGTGTTTCTCTGCCATTTCACAGTAAGATTGAGCTTATATACACCACAGAGGGACTTTAAAACTTCCTTGTAAGGTAGAAAAACATGTTGCTTGAGCTTTAAAAATGGAACATATATGTCATTTATCATTTATTTAAATATCATATATTTAGCATATATGTCATGCTTACACATGGCACAATCCACTTTCCATATTAAGAAACTTCCCTTCAGTGTATACATTTGTGGTACATTGCATCAGTTGATAAACATTCCTTTCCTTGTAAAGAATATGCCAACTGTACACATTTGATGTATCATTATCAGTGGAACATGTTACATTCTCCCAGCTCCCCTCCCTGTCTGACATGTGATCCTATCTATAGTATGCATTCAAACACATGTATTTAAAACTCCATAAGATAATACAACTGATTATGAATATTAATAAAGAATAATAATACAGATACATAATATGAAATAATTAAATGATATTAAAAGATGAAATTTTAGTCTTCAACTATTGAAGATCGCCACAGGAAAGGGCAAACAGGAACGTAACAAGGCAGCCAAAGGTGGATGTCCCTGGTGGAAAGCCATACCTTTTGCTAAGGTTGGTATGCAGGTGTCTTGGATCTTCTGGTGTCGGCCTGGTTCTTATACTGTTGGACTGCCCATTGCCGATGGACGTGAGCTGAGTCCCAGAACCTCTCCCTCTCCTTAAACCAGTGGACAACAGCTGGAACCTCCAATGGCTCACCTGACCAGGTGATCATCTTAAACTCACCGACACACCTAGAAGTTTGAAGAATGACTTCCACAATCTTGAGATAAACTGGGGACATCAATCGGAAATGATATCTTCAGGTAGTTTCTGAAGACTTGGTGGAAAAGTACCTTGAATAGTACTGTATCTGGGAGATATAGAGATGGCACAAATGGGACATCCTTGTACCAACTGATGTACTTCCTGAGACATAATTGGCCATCAGAAGTGATTGCGGAGGAGTGAAAAGGTTTGCTGAATGCCTGAGTTAACAAAGGCCGAGGAGGAGTGACCTGAATCCATGAGGGAAAGGCAGAGAGAGGATGACACATAGAGCTTTCCCTCAGGAACTCACAGCGGAGCAAGTTCAGACTGAGTGGCCTTGGCGATTTGTTACTCAAGAGACCATTGGATAGGGCTGATGATGATTATGGGTGGAGGAAGGATGTTCTCAGGAGGGACCGTCAGAGAGTCTGGAGAAGGCAAACGAGAGAGCATCTGTCTTCACAATCTATGATCCAGGTCGGTAGAATACTGTAAAGTTCAATCTTTGTAAAGAATAATGGCCAAACCTGACGAGGATTCAGAAGTTGCTCTTCAAGTAGGTACTCCAGGTTGCGGTAATCAGAGGTGTCAAAACTATTCACATTCATTACTCAGGTAGAAGTATTGATACTAGGGTTTTAAAAGACTTCTGTAGAAGTTGAAGTACTGTATCAACTCAAGCTTTTTACTCAAGTAAAAGTGTAAAAGTACTGGTTTCAAAACTACTTAAAGTATAAAATTAAAAGTAATGTAAGGAAAAAAATGCCATTAAGGACAAAAGCTTAGGTCACGCCACAGGGGCCTACAGTGCACTACCCTACCTCCTCAAAAAATCTCTAAAGGCTATAATGACTATAATGTTATTTTAAAATGTTAATGTTGAAAAATTTGGGATGCACTAGGCTACCTGTTTCAGCCGCATATATGCCCATTGAAAATGAACCCATTTTAGTACAATGCAAATACATTAAAGAACCATATATGTGTACTACTGAGGATTAACGCGTTTCATGGAGCGGAAAATATGATGACTAGTTGCCTATAAGTATTGTAATGGTTGCACAGTGTTGCCAGACTGGGACGGTGATTTCCAGCCCAAAAGCTCACCAAAACCCACCCACTCCATGAAAAAAATGCCCAAAATTTTACTGCCAAAATAATGAGATATATTTTATTACCATGTCATTCAAGGTTGATAAGCACCATTTTTATCTCCTTAAAACAAAATAACGATGATAAAATAAAAAATTAATTAATTTTTCAGGAAAACAGATCAAAACAGGGCAATAATTAAAGAGAATTAACAAACATGACTAAAATGTTCAGTTGGACAATGTCAAAACGTTGATGTTCGCAAATGTTTTTAGAGTTGCTCACTATCTCACTCTTTACTGTAGATACAACTTACTGTATAGCATGTCCTTTTCGCATTAGCGATCACTTGAACATACAGCTACAACTTATCGCACTAAATCGCATCTGCCTACTGATCGCTGGCTAAAAGTGCGTGCTCGTCGGTGACGTCAACACCAACACCAGCTGACTCTGCATGGGCGTGTGTTTTTAGTAATGTCACGATGACTGATTTTATGGACTACATGCATACTTTAGTTTTTTTATCAATTAGACTTTAAAATGTAGATGTTTGAACTGACCCCAAACCAGCCCAAATTTTGTCCATCCGCCCAAACCCTTTTTTACCCGCACAATCAAATTCAAAACCTCCAAAAAGTCAAACTTTAGAAGCAGACGATGTACACAATGGATCACGTACAAACCAATAGGGTGTCGAAATGGTATATGTTTATAATTCTCATCCAACCACAATCAAATGCTCTGTGTCAGGGTGGACAAGTTTAAGTGTGGTGGTGAATGCTTCCTTCAGCCATTGGAAGGTGGTTGTGGCTGTCCAGAACAGAGGCTTGGGAGGTTAATGGAGAGGCAATTTTGCTGAAGTTGGAGATGAAGCTTCTGTAGAAGTTGGCGAATCCGATAAAGCGTTGTAGTTCTTTTACTGTGGAGGGAATAGACCAGTTTCTAACCTCCCCTGGTCCACTCTGATTGAATTGATGACGTATCTGAGGAACTGAATAGAGGGTCAATCAAATTCACACTTCTAAAGTTTGAGTTACAGTGGGCAGAACAAGTATTTGATACACTGCAGATGTTGCAGGTTTTCCTACTTACAAAGCAAAAATCCAGAAAATCACATTGTATGATTTTTAAATAATTAATTTACATTTTATTGCATGACATAAGTATTTGATGACCTACCAACCAGTCAGAATTCCAGCTCTCACAGACCTGTTAGTTTTTCTTTAAGAAGCCCTCCTGTTCTCCACTCATTACCTGTATTAACTGCACCTGTTTGAACTCGTTACCTGTATAAAAGACACCTGTCCACACACTCAATCAAACAGACTCCAACCTCTCCACAATGGCCAAGACCAGAGAGCTGTGCAAGGACATCAGGGATAAAATTGTATACCTGCACAAGGCTGGGATGGGCTACAGGACAATAGGCAAGCAGCTTGGTGAGAAGGCAACAACTGTTGGTGCAATTATTAGAAAATGGAAGAAGTTCAAGATGACGGTCAATCTCCCTCGGTCTGGGGCACCATGCAAGATCTCACCTCGTGGGGCATCAATGATCATGAGGAAGGTGAGGGATCAGCCCAGAACTACACGGCAGGACCTGGTCAATGACCTGAAGAGAGCTGGGACCACAGTCTCAAAGAAAACCATTAGTAACACACTACGCCGTCATGGATTAAAATCCTACAGCACACAAGGTCCCCCTGCCCAAGCCATCGCATGTCCAGGCCTGTCTGAAGTTTGCCAATGACCATCTGGATGATCCAGAGGAGGAATGGGAGAAGGTCATGTGGTCTGATGAGACAAAAATAGAGCTTTTTGGTCTAAACTCCACTACCCCAAGTACAACCCCAAGAACACTATCCCAACTGTCAAGCATGGAGGTGGAAACATCATTTTTTGGGAATGCTTTTCTGCAAAGGGGACAGGACGACTGCACCGTATTGAGGGGAGGATGGATGGGGCCATGTATCGTGAGATCTTGGCCAACAACCTCCTTCCCTCAGTAAGAGCATTGAAGATGGGTCGAGGCTGGGTCTTCCAGCATGAGAACGATCCGAAACACACAGCCAGGGCAACTAAGGAGTGGCTCCATAAGAAGCATCTCAAGGTCTTGGAGTGGCCTAGCCAGTCTCCAGACCTGAACCCAATAGAAAATTTTGGAGGGAGCTGAAAGTCCGTATTGCCCAGCGACAGCCCCGAAACCTGAAGGATCTGGAGAAGGTATGTATGGAGGAGTGGGCCAAAATCCCTGCTGCAGTGTGTGCAAACCTGGTCAAGAACTACAGGAAACGTATGATCTCTGTAATTGCAAACAAAAGTTTCTCTACCAAATATTAAGTTCTGCTTTTCTGATGTATCAAATACTTATGTCATGCAATAAAATGCAAATTCATTACTTAAAAATCATACAATATGATTTTCTGGATTTTTGTTTTAGATTCCGTCACTCACAGTTGAAGAGTACCTATGTTAAAAATTACAGACTTCTACATGCTTTGTAAGTGGGACAGCCTACAAAATCGGCAGTGTATCAAATACTTGTTCTCCCCACTGTATGTCTTCCCGAAGCTTTTGGAGGACCTGCGTAACGTGGAGATGATGGTCAGTCTCATTCCGGGAGTTGATCAGGATGTCATTGATGTAGATCTTCACGAGTCAATGGAGATACTCCCGGAACACCTCATTTATAAATCCCTGGAATACAGAGGGTGAGCTGACTAGCCCGTACGGCATTAACCGGTACGGCATTACTCGTAGTGCCTAGTGAGTTTTATTATCCGGATGACGCAGTATGCACTACGCAGGTCCAGCTTGGTGAAGATCTTGGACCCTCTAAGATTCTCAAGGGTTGCAGGAACCAGAGAAAGAGAGCATTGGTACTTGATGGTGTGTTGGTTGAGTACTTGATAATCAATACATAGCCGCAAGCCTCTGGAAGTGGCAGAGGAGGTAGAAGGGCAGATGTAGCCCTGGCAAAGAGCCTCTTCTACATACTCCTCCATGGCTTCTGTCCCTGGATGGAAAGCGGATAGATTCTACCTTTGGGCAAAGGTGCACCCGGCTGTCGATTGAAGATCAGTCCCATGATCGGTGAGGTGGTAGTTTAGCATCCTGTTTCGAATGTCTGGTACTCGGCTGGAATGGCCATCTTACTCTCACTTCAAGGGCTCTCCACCATAGTGGCATTGAGAGGTAGGGTAGGGTAGGGTAGGGGTATGGTGAGTGATGATGCCTCGACCAAGGGGCAGGGGATTTCTGGATGTTGTTCAGAGATGAAGTCATGGAGTCAACATGGGCCTTGACTGTAATGGAAAGGTGAGCACTGGTCACTGTTAGAGTGGAATTAAGTGGGGCAGTGATAATTGGTAGCGATTGGATAACACTCACCACTGGACAAGGAGGTTGCAAGGTTACATTCAGGTAGGAGGTGGCTTCCAGATCTACAGTATAGACACAAGTGATTTAGGGATATGCACTGTAATGGTGTGATAGGCGATATGGTGAAAGATGAAACAAGTTATTCCATTAAGTCCTTTACTAGCTAGTCACAGACGAGACCAGACAACTGAGTGTGGGGAAGTGGTGCTTAAGTATAGTTCTGGATAATGGTTAAACGGTGACAGGTGGGCATGATTAGAAGTCCGATGATTGTGAACGGAGAGTTGAGGGATCTGGCGAGCTTTTGCCATCATATTCTGAAATGGTTTTGTGTGGTGAATGTCATTAAGGTCTTAAGCATGTTTTAAAGAGCACCTATTATGCTTTTCTCCATGTTCATTGGTCTGTAGTGTGCAATGTTTCTGTTTGAGCATGAAAAAGCTCTGTAAAGCTCCAGTTATTCTCTATATGTGTGTCACTATTTTTGAACTCCCTGAAATGCCTCCATTGTAGTCTTGAGTTTCTTCCGGGAACGAACACGTCACAATATTCCTCATTTAAATAATTAATACGCAGAATAAAGGGGCGGGGCCTGGTTGAGTTAGTTAGTAGTGTGTTGAAACTGGTGGTTATGGTAAGTGACGGGACATTTCCAAAACACGCTCGATCAATAACAACACACTCTCGACCAATCACAACACACTGCTCCAGCTGACCAATCAGAGCACAGTGTGCTTTTCAGAAGGAGGGTCTTCATTGAGACAGGAACTAAACAGAGCGTTACTGACAGACTGGGAAGAGAGGAGCTGCAACAATGGAGAATATGAGGAAAATAATCAACCTTCAGTCATGAAAATCTGTTCTAGTAGAGCCCAGAAACAACATCAATACTTTGTAAAAGGCATAATAGGTCCCCTTTAAGACAGTAAATAGGGTGAATTTTCATTTCATGTTGACTTTAAACCATGTGATATTCAGTTAAAGGATCTGCTCTGATGCTAAATGCTCATGTTAAATTGAAACATAATCATTGTCTAATTTTTTTTTTAGCTAAAAAAGACAACATCTGGCACCACAGAGAGCTGGCAAGCAGGTTGCAGTGAGGATTGCAGAAAGATGGCGGTTTGTTCAACCTCCGTTACTACCTGCTACTTGGAGTGCTGCAATGCCACTTCGACCGCCTCGTGCCTCAAACTGACCGGTGACGTGAACATGCCCAGCTCCGCCACCAGGGGTCCTCACTCCCCCGCGCTGCTGATCGCCTCTCTTCTGCTCTTCTGGATACTGAAAGTCTTCACTTGAGTGCAACAAAGTCACATTTACAGGCAATCCAAGAAAGCGCAGAAAGTGTATGTTTGTTTTAAAGCTGTTTGTACTTCTTTTACTGTCCCTTTTACATTATTTGTGATATAAGCATGAAGATGTGTGTGTGTGTGTGTGTGTGTGTGTCTACAAGATCCATGTGAAAAGCAGAATGTACGCATGTGTATATATATGTGTATAGATGCCAAATAAGCTTTACCGTGGGCATCCATAGAGAGTTCTGTCAAGTGGGAGGGTGGCTGTTGTTGATTCTTTATTTCACTGAAATCATCCACCAAGGAATATATATATATATAACACTGAAGCAACAAATATGAGGTTTGCTTATTCTTATATACAGATTGTTACTGAGTTGTGCATCCGTTATTAATTCTTGCTCTTTTTTGGCAAGCAACAAACTCCGTACAAAAACCGGAGAATGTTAAACCTTTTCCGTTAAGTTTAAGGGCATTTCCTTTAATCCTACACTAGAGACAACACATACCACTCCAGTACAGTGCATACTACACTGCATGCAACACATACTACATCATTACAGTGCATACTACACTACATACAACACATACTGCAGCATTACAGTGCATACTACACTACATACTACACTATTGCAGTGCATACTACACTATCACAGTGCATACTATGCTGCATTCTACACTATTACAGTGCATACTACACTGCATACCACACTATTACAGTGCATACTATGCTATATACAACACATACTACACCATTACAGTGGATACTGCACTACATACAGTACTACACTACATACTACACTATTACAGTGCATACTACACTACATAATTCAAAACACCAGAGAAAAATCAATAGAGAAAGTACCCTTTTTTCTTTACAAACTTGTATGTATGTATACATTTTGATTGTAGTCAATCATGTCTTTATCTATTTCTCTTACTCATATTTTGTTTTGTCTGTAGTACACAGGTTTTGTGCATTCTAAAAATATATATATATATTTATTGTGACAACCATGTTTATATTCCATATTACTCAAAAATACTCCAAAGAATTTCCTTAGAATGCTTAGATAATCCAATTTCTGATACTAATTATATAAAATAACAAACTGATTGTTCAAACCAGGCAGATTGCAAAATAATAGTTAAGTACAAACCAGTTAACCCCAAACAAATGAAATGCGCACTTTATGCATCTAAATGGAAATTAGACAATGTAAAATATTTATAATGCATTTATAATATTGGACATATAAAAAGCCTGTGGGTAAAACCCATACTCATTAACATAAAACTTTATTTTTTCAGAGAAATGTGTTTATTAAATGCAGGTGTACAGATCTAAGTGCATAGTTTATGCTTATTTTATTAAATGACTAGTGATTTCATAACTTTGCCGGATAACACTAATGTACTGACAATATAATAAAGGTCATGGTAAAGATTTTGACAGCTCGGTTGAAAGGGTTGCAGTGATTTTTATTTCTCTGTACTGCTCATATATGAAAACAATGAAATACTGATATATTTATAGTAACGATACGATAACCAGCTTCATCTTTACACAAGCAATAGATCTTAATAAACTGCTTTTTAAATTAATAAATAAATGCTTTATCTTCTCAGCACCCAGCCTAGCGTTTATTTGTGCATATTCGTGTGCTTTACATTCTCCTAAAAAATGCTTCTTCTTTTTTTAACTGCTGTATTGGATCAACCAAACCAGTCTATATTAAATCTATATTAGTATATTAAAAGGCTTGGGAATTTAGTATTCACGTCAATGAAAGACTGAGAGGAGACATATTCAATACTCAGATATGGGTAAAAGCTATTACATTGCTTACTACACTACATACAACACATACTACACCATTACACTACATACTACACTATTACAGTGCATACTACACTACACACAACAAATACTATACAATGCATACTACACTACATATACAACACATACTACACTATTACAGTGCATACTACACTACATACAACATATACACACTATTGCAGTGCATCCTACACTACATACTACATTATTACAGTGCATACTACACTACATACTACACATACTACACTATTACAGTGCATACTACACTACATACAACACAAACTACACTATTATAGTGCACACTACACTACATACTACACATACTACATTATTACAGTGTATACTACACTACATATACAACACATACTACACTGCATACTACACTACATACAACACATTCTACACTATTACAGTGCATACTACACTACATACAACATATACACACTATTACAGTGCATACTACACTACATACTACACATACTACATTATTACAGTGCATACTACACTACATACTACACATACTACACTATTACAGTGCACAGTGCATACTACACTACATACAACACATACTACACTATTACAGTGCATACTACACTACATACAACATATACACACTATTACAGTGCATACTACACTACATACTACACATACTACATTATTACAGTGCATACTACACTACATACTACACATACTACACTATTACAGTGCACAGTGCATACTACAATACATACAACACATACTACCCTTATACAGTGAATACTACACTTAAGCATGTGTAGTATGCACTGTAAGGTATGCACATTTTAAAATAGATGTCTGGATAATCTATTCTAGGCTACAACATGTACAGTACACATAACAGAATGCACTGCCTAAGATACTGTTTCCCACAATGCAATGCTTGACTCGACTTTCCAATTCCAGCGTGATGAATAAAGCAGAAGTAATATATTATTTTGACTGGAGTGCCCTGACATATTCTGTTTAGAATGTGTTCTGTTTGAACTATAAGTAGTATACTAGCATTCCATACCAAACAGAGCCCTAACCCTACACAGAAAATATGCTATTAATAATAATATTACAGTATGCATATTATACATTTCAGAGATAGTAGGACAAACGTGGTGTTTAAAACATACCAGATTCTTTAAGCTAAAATAAAATCCCTATAGCGCCACCTAGTGGATCTGCAGTAAAAGAGGAGTGGGTGGGATTTGAGACCATTGATTCTGCCAAGTTTGGTGTTTGACGGTCAGAAGAAAAGTAATAAAGAAGAGGACAATCAGAAGTGGTTTCATCCGAGACTCTTCTTAAGCGACTACAGATGCTGATAAACTGATGAAGATGAGCTGGATCTGCTGGATCTGCTGCGTGGCACAGAGGGAAGTCGCTGAGGAAACCACGAACACACACACACACACACACGCACATTAAACGATCTTAAATGACACGTCTTGCGCTTGAAGAAGTATCGGCTCCAGACTTGCTGTAAATAATGGATCAGTCCGTGGCAATTCAAGAGACTTTGGCAAAAGGGGAAAACTGCAAGATAGTATCCTCTCAGCACCGCTATCTCTCTTTCTGTTCAAAATAAAGCCGTGCTTTTGGATCGACTTGCATGTTTTGATGCATAGTAACTTGGTGCGAAACTTTATATTATTTAAACATACCCGGTATAGATCAATCTTTAGTTATAAAGAATATCGCGTAGTCCGTATAATCTTAATTTCTGCTTGCAATGCATGTCTTTTTTGAGCATGCCCAGTTTTAATGGGAAAAGGAAATTTCAGTGTGTAATTCCTGACATGTCCGCCAGATGTCGCTAATGTACAGTCAACTAAAATGGCTGTTCTTATTGTGAAGTGAACGTAGGTCATCATCCTAATATTTTGGTGGTCGAAAACGTAATATATTGTGTTGTATGAGCGTGTATATATCCTTAGCAGCCGTGCACATGCTGTGGAGTGTGTTTC
The DNA here is from genome assembly GCA_022828995.1 of Vimba vimba. Classification (NCBI taxonomy): domain Eukaryota; kingdom Metazoa; phylum Chordata; class Actinopteri; order Cypriniformes; family Leuciscidae; genus Vimba; species Vimba vimba. The sequence goes on along the minus strand of CM040830.1, from coordinate 2,423,469 downwards.
ACTGCGGAATAATGTGAGAGAGAGCAAACTGATCGGACTGGTGCAGCAGAGCAACGAACATGCGTGAGTTCATACTATCAACAGTAACACTAACATGCAGGTAATATAATGCACAGTTGATATTTTGTATGGGGTTTGTGCATGTATTTGAGACTAATATAATAATGGAAAAATAACATTTTAAAATTTTATAAAAGTTTAAAATGTACAGTCCCTTCTGAGTAAAAAAAAAAAAGATAACACTTTACAATAAGGTTCATTAGTTAACATTAGCAACATAAGTGCAGTTCATTATTAGTTCATGCTAACTAATGTTAACTAATGAACCTTATTGTACAGTGTTACCAAAAAATATATAAGAAGCCTGGTTATTACTGATATATTATTGAACCATTATGAACATTTTAACAATAGCATGTGATATTTTAGCAATAACAGCGTGTTTTTAGTTAATTACATAAGTTATGTAATCTTAAAGACAAAATCAGTTTATAAAGCTGATGATGTTGCATATGTTTTCCAGGTTATTTCTATATTCCCATCGGAGAATGGCCATCACTGGCGATGACGTCACACTGGATGAAATCATACCCATTTCTTATGACTTTTCAGTTGTTGAAGGTAAGACTGAATTATTTAGTTAAAACACCTGAAGGGATACTTTATCTGCTCCATTATTATAATGCTTTTCTCTGATATCTCCACAGTTTCGTCTCCAGATGAGCTTGCTGTTGTTGGTGAGGGTTTATGTTAATCTCGCCAGCTTGTGTATCAAATGTAAAGCATCTCTGGGATTATCAACAGCTAGTTATTTTGTCGTCATAAAGGTGCGGACACTCGAGTACGAGTGACGTTTCTGGATGAGGAGTTGGAGCTGAAGTTGCCTTTCGGATCTCAGAGCCGACTGTTCCTCGGAGAAGTCAACCGGGCGTGGAGCGGTAAGACCTTGAACACCTTTAAAACAGCCTGACCAAAGTGCTGTACAATCTAACAAAATTAGACGATGAAATACATAAACTGTCGAGAGAATAAAAGTAGCGTTTTCTGTGCGTTTTCTGTACCAACTGAAGAGAGAGACTGAGCCGCAACCAAGATACGGTGAGTTTCAGTAATCCAGCCTAGAGCAAATAAAAGCATGTCCTTTAAAAACGTTAACAAAAATCACTCCCAAATTGTTTGCATGAGAATTCACAGATAAAGGGCCCAAATGGTATGAAATAAAGTTTATCTGTCTAGTAGAAGCTGATGGTCCAAAAACCACAATTTCAGATTCATTCTTACCTCCGCAAGCCAGTTCAACAGAAGCCACCTCCATTACAGATTTGCACAAATTCACAAATTTGAGATATTTTCTAAATGTTGATAAAAAAAACTGTTGCGAAATGACGGCGTTTCCATTAACAGATGTTATGCGACTAAAACATCATTTTTTCCTCTCACAATCTCATTCCAAACATCATGGCGATGGATGTTGGTGGGTTTATGCATAGATATCCATATAAAGGCTAGATGTCTTAAGGCGGAGTCACTTCCGGCATCACCGGCGGCCATCTTACCACAGGGCTCTGTGAATTAAGGTGAGTGAGCAGCACGCACACAAATCCTCTTATCTCGCTGAAATCTTGATGGATTTACAAACGGTTTGGTTTCTTACAAACGTTATTAACGTGGCTATATTTCTTTCATATGGAAGTCCATTGTTATAATTATTCATATGTATGCAGTGTCATAACTACATCTCTGACGTTTATAACAAACCAAACCGTTTGAAAATCGGTAGAAAATTGACCAAGTTATGGTTATTTAAAAGTACATGCATCATGTTATGAGTGAGCGAGCACACTGTGGTAAGATGGCCGCCGTGTGTGGACGTCGACCTCCATTGGCCAGCAGCGCGCACGAGACATCTAGCCTTTATTATATGATATCTATGGGTTTATGTATCTTAGCCATTATTTTTAATGGAAGGAGTCGTAGGCGTGTTATCCAAGCATTAATGGCAAGGAAAGCCCCTTATACTTGAGAGCAGCACATATGAGGAGTTTCTGGGGGTTTCTCCCTCATTTCTGCTTCAAGCTCTTGATAAATTGTGGCATTTCTTTGTTGTTTAGAAACCAGTATTCCTGTAATTCTTTTGTCTTTTATGAGTTTAATGAAGATCTCCATCTCGTCTTCTGTCCAAACACACCGCGCCATCTTTAAAGAATGATCCACTTTTACGTACGTCATGTAAATGTGAAAAAAACTTTCCATTGCAGTTTTGCGAAATATTCCTTTTTTGAATTGCCTGAAAAGCACCTCATGCGAGCGTAAAAACTTTTTTGCGATATATGGGAGTTTTTTGAGAATTTGACGTGTTTCCATTGGGCGTATATTCAATACACAATTTGAAGGGTAATGGAAACGCGACTAGAGAGTGCATATCGTAATTTTCTTCATGTTTTAAAGGGGGGGTAAACCTAGGTATCATCCGCATTAAAATGGAAAGGAATGTTATGCTTCTGGAAAAAAAATCAAACCTTTAGGGAGCAAATACAGCGACAATAAAAGCGAGCCCAAAACCGATCCCTGATGTACACCAAAAGTTAATGGTACCAAACAATTCCCAACCTCCACCAAACATCAGAGAGATTTAAACTAATTAATTCCGGTATCTTGAATTCCTACACACTTGCACAACCGCTCAAGCAGGATCACATGAGGGGCTTTCGCACCGGAGGAACCCTTTCATAGTTCCTGTAACTATTGGCAGAAGTTCACGGATTTTGGCGTATTCGCAATGCAGGATCTAGGAACTCCTTTGGGAGGAACTAATTTACTCCTCCTTCCGAGTTGGTCTAAACCAGCGCTACAGGAACTATCCGTAACATTAGTGTTCGCTGATTGGCCGAACGCACGCTAAACACCAGCACCCGGCATTTTTAAAAAGGCTGTGTAAAACACACAGATTATAGCCTATATATTTACTCCAGAAACTAACTCTACGAACATGGAAAACTGGAGAAAATCCAATGGGACTTTGAGGGATTTTCCGCTAGCAACACTGGACATCAACCACATGCCATACGCTAATAACTTTTCATTCCTGTCTACTTTCTATGCATAACAGTTCTATCTAATAATGTATTAGGCAGGACTGTTAGACAGATCGTAAACTAATAAACACAGATAATGCAAGCCCTGTTAGACCCCCCGTCAGAATAAAAGTCACAACAACAAGCTTATCTTACGTCACTTCAGAGTTCCCACTGGTGGTGTGAACGCAACCAGAAAACGTTCATAAGGGAACCATTAGCTCTCGGGGAACCATCACCATCCCTGTGGCTCGTTCCCAGAACTGAGTTCCCAGATCTCTCCGGTGCGAAAGCCCCTACGGTCAAGGGTGTCAGAAGTCGCACACCAGTTATAGTCACAGGTGATCGAAGTGCTTGAAGTACCTGAATTTGACTTGTTGAAATTGAAGTCCTGGAAAACCCCTGAAAACAGACATATTTATTAAAAGGTACTTGAAAAGTGCTTGAATTATTAAAAGACATATATGTGAAATTATAGCTTAGTTTTATTGATAAAACAATCTTTTCACACAAAATTACCACTGCAGTCATTTTCTCTGATTGTAGTCCTTCAAAACCAAAAAAGTAGTGCTTGAAAAGCCCTTGAATTTAATTTTACAGTATCTGTACGAACCCTGTAGTGATAGGATCATGTGACACTGAAGACTGGAGTAATGATGCTGAACATCAGCTTTGATCACAGGAATAAATTACACTTTGCTGTATATTCACACAGAAAACATCTGTTTTAAATGCGAATAATATTTCACAATTTTAGTGTTTTTACTGATTGAAGTCCTTGAACACCAAAACAGTAGTGCTTTTACAGTATCTGTACGAACCCTGTAACCATTTATAATGAAATTTCCATTTCAAATAAACGCTGTTCTTTTGAACTCTCTATTAATCAAAGAATCCTGAAAAATGTATGATAAAAAAAATATGAATCAGCAAAACTATTTTCAACATTGATAATAATCATTAATGTTTCTTGAGCATTGAAAATGCAGCTTTGATCACAGGAATAAATTACACTTTGCTGTAGATTCACACAGAAAACATCTATTTTAAATGCTAATAATATTTCACAATTTTACTGTTCTTACTGTATTTTTGATCACATAAATGCAGCTTTGGTGAGCAGAAGAGACCCAAACTTCTGAAAGACTTGCGAACACATTGAATGCTATTTTACACGCTTTCACGTCCAGCCGTCGATCAGAGGAGGGGGAATTCACCCTGATGCAGACGAAAGATAAAAGGAAACCATGACACCATCCACAGCAATCCTGCCGAGCGAGTTGTGCCGTGTGTTTCCACGTCTCCCATTCATGCTAATCTGAAACCCGTTGAAGTGAAGACAGGCGTCAGCTGACCTGTTCTGTCACTCATTCACCTGGTGACTTTTGGAGTCAGTGTGTGATAAGCGTTTGCTCTGACGACTAGCTGTCGACTGGATATTTCTTTATAAAATAGTGACTCAGACGTAGTGATTTGGATATTCTGATGCATCCAGCGCTCTCGACTCTCAGGCAGCTGTTAGATTTAACACACACACGTCGAGAGAGCGGTGTGAGAGGAGGAGCTGTTCAGATATGCTGTAGGTCTGTAACACACATGATGTGATTGTGGATCTGTGTGTAATTTCGTCAAGCTTAAATCAGGGAATAAGTGATGTTTGACCTTCGTGATGGCGAGCTTCAGGGGAAAAGGAAGCAGGAAGAATATTAAAAATTTGCAAGGTAAGATTGTAGAAAACCTGTGGTCATATAGAAACTGGCGTGCAAACGGAAGTTAAACTGGTGTGTGTGTGTAGATGTTGATGATAGTGTGAACTAGTTCTGAGAGAGAGCGAGTGATCAGTGGTGAAGGGAAGAGCAAGAGTTCCTCTTT
>CM040830.1:2098523-2413523 GCA_022828995.1 Vimba vimba | reverse complement strand
GGTTAGGGTTAGGATGGGTGTTTGGTTAAGGGTTAATTGCTTATAAATATATAATTATATATATAATTTATAGTTATTACTACAGTAACTACATGTAACGTGTAACAATGACACTGTAAAATAAATTGTTTCCGCTGCAGGGTTCACACAAGGTGATTAAAGTGCTTGAATTTGACTTGGAAATTTAAGTCTGGGAAACCCTTATATTTCTGAAAAGTGCTTGAATTATTGAAAGACAATAGACTATATTAGAAAGTAGTGTTTAATTTTGTTGATAAAACAATCTTTCCTCACCCGTCTGATGCTGAGACCCATTTCAGATGGCTATGATAATTCAAGTATGTGATACAGCTGTGAACTTTTCAGAATTTGACACATAATAAAGATGTTGTTTGATAAGTGAGATTTCTGATTGTAATCCTTGAAAAGAAAAACTCGTAAGGTTTGAGCGAGTGTGTATTAATGAAGGACTTGTGTGTGTGTAATGCTGTGGACTAATCTGAGCTAATCTTCTGTCTCCACGTTTGCAGGAAAAGCCGACGGCGTCGGACAGAAGAAAGAGGACGGTGTGTGTGAGAGGTACGCTTCACACTGTTAGCGTTTACATTATTTCATAGATCTGCAGTTATAACCGCTTAAACATTATAGTTATAACATTGCTTTTCCTGGCTGTTCTTGATTTAAAGCTGGGCTTATTCAACATCTCGTCGTGTTTTAATGCGGTCGTCCGATTGATCTCGAGGAAATCTCCGCTAGGCATATGTTCGTGTTTCCAAAACATGTTTTTTTATTTAACGCAGTGTGTTTACGACAGTAATTTGCAGACTAATCTTCAGTCACCAAAAACAAGATGCATGAAGTCATACAGTGTAGAAGAGAAATCATGATGAAAACAACCTTCAGGAAGGAAGGAGATTAAAGTTTATTCTCTTTAAGGAGTATTTTACATGTTCAATCCCCAGTTTTCCTCATTTCTAAAAGCTCTTCAAAGCCGTTATGGTTTGATTTTCAAGGTGAGGTTAATAATCTGTGTGTTGGGAGTGTGAAGTCATGTTTTAACCTTAAAACAACACTTTAATACTGTTTATTTACTGTAAGAGTGCTGATGTAAGATATCATTGGTTGTTTCATCATATTTACACTACCTATCTCAGTGTTTTTGACCACAGCTACATGTATGTGAGCGAAATACTGTAAAAACAGTCAAATATTATTAGTATGTAAATCAGCTGTTTTCTATGTGAGTATATAGTACAGTGTAATTTATTCCTGTGAATTTTCAGCATCATTACTCCAGTCTTCAGTGTCACATGATCCTTCAGAAATCACTCTAATATGAGGATTTGATGCTCAAGAAACATTCATGATTATTATCAGCGTTGAGAATTCATATTTTTATTTTTCAGGATTATTTGATGAATCGAAAGTTCAAAAGAATAGCGTTAATGTGAAATAGAAACTTGTGTATCATTATAAATGTCTTTACTGATTATTTTAAAGCATCTTGTTATGACTCCGACCTGTGTTCCCCTGTCGTGTGTGTTCCTGGACTCTTGTGGTATTTCCTGTCTTGCTCCATGTTTTGCAGTACGTTAAAGGAGAAGTTCACTTTTAAAAAAACTTTTGCTGATAATTTACTCACCCCCATGTCATCCAAGATGTCCATGTCTTTCTTTCTTCAGTCGAAAAGAAATTAAGGTTTTTGATGAAAACATTCCAGGATTTCCCCCCATATTATGGACTCCAATGGGACCCAAACGGTTCAAGGTCCAAATGACAGTTTCAGTGCAGCTTCAAAGGGCTTTAAACAATACCAGACGATGAATAAGGGTCTTATCTAGCGAAACCATCGGCCATTTCAAAAATAAATAAAAAAGTTTAAGTTTTATAAGCACAAATGTTCGCCTTGCTCTGTTCTGTGATGCGCGTTCGTGACGTCACGTAATACGCAATTACGTTGAAAAGGTCACGCTTGAAAAATTTCTGTCCTGAAGAAAATGTTCTTTTTGGCTTTTTAATATTAAAACACCCAGGATACGCACACGAAATGGGCATTTTAAACGATAAACTGACACAAATACATTTGAAAATGTGTATATGGTCCTCCTTCCGCACATTTGTAAACACGTCAAGCGTGACCTTTTCAACGTAATTACGTATTACGTGACGTCACGAACGCGCATCACAGAACAGAGCAAGGCGAACATTTGTGCTTATAAAACTTAAACTTTTTTATTTATTTTTGAAATGGCCGATGGTTTCGCTAGATAAGACCCTTATTTATCGTCTGGTATCGTTTAAAGCCCTTTGAAGCTGCACTGAAACTGTCATTTGGACCTTGAACCGTTTGGGTCCCATTGGAGTCCATTATATGGAGAAAAATCCTGGAATGTTTTCATCAAAAACCTTAATTTCTTTTCGACTGAAGAAAGAAAGACATGGACATCTTGGATGACATGGGGGTGAGTAAATTATCAGCAAAAGTTTTTTTAAAAGTGAACTTCTCCTTTAATGTTGATGAGTCTCCCAGGTGTTTCTCATTAGCCACGCCCCTTGTTCTCTTGTTAAGCTCGTCTGCCTGTGTATCGCCCTTTGTTCTCTGTCAGTCATTGAATGGACATTCCCTAGTTTAGTGTGTTTCCTCCTGTTCTGTGTTTTCACCAGTTACTTTGTGTTCACACTTTAATAATCTGATCCGCTTCCCAGCCGGCTTCTGTGCCTGTCTCAAACGTTAAACATCTTGAATAAAAGTCAAATATTTCTGTCGTAAATCATTTCATCTGGGTTTGTTTCAGTCAGGAGAGAGGGAAGGGCGAGGGGAGAGATGACCTGATCCGAAACTCCCAGCACATCTTGTCAAATAAAGACCAGATGCTCGGGATGCCCCAGTTCGGCCTGCGGGATAACCTCATCAAGTGTGAGCTCCTGAAGAACGAGGACGCCTACACGTACATCCAGAACTACAGGTGTGGATCAGTGCCGTTCTCATGCTCGAGGTCATAGAGGACCGATTATGCGCTTCACAGAGTCTTGATGCTGTCTCAGGCTCTACTAGAACAGGTTTTCATGCTTGAATGTTGATTATTTTCCTCATATTCTCCATTGTTGCGGCTCCTCTCTTCCCAGTTTGTCAGTAACGCTCTGTTTACTTCCTGTCTCTATGAAGCCCCTCCCCCTGAAAAGCACACTGTGCTCTGATTGGTCGGCTGGAGCAGTGTGTTGTGATTGGAGGCGTTTCAGGGAGTTCAAAAACACTGAATGCATGAATGTTATTTTCTTGACATTACTGTGAAATATTGTTAACATTAGCTATAACAGTTATTCCCTGTTAAAAAAGTGTGTTTTAGTGTTTTGTTTCCCTCCCACAAAACAATTAAATAAATAAAAATCATGAAAATTAGTAATAAAAAACAATATTTCTTTGCTCCAAATATTTTATTGACTAGAAATACCTTTTTGAGGAAAGTCATTTATTATTATATACAATAATAATAATAACACTTATAAAATCACAAATTATTATGTAAACAGTAATCAGAAAAGACTGGAAAATTCATGAATATTTATGAATCTACACTATTTAAGACTGATTTCACTGTACATTTGGTTGCCTTTATTTAGAAAACAAACTCAAAGATCATCCCTGAAACCTATTAGTTATAAATAACACTTTGAAACAATAACTATAACCAGAATTTTCAATTAAACAGTTTTGTTTGTTACTCGTACCTTTTTCTATTTAGTGCACTTAGTTTTCCCCTAGAAATGCAGCAGTGACTCAACGTCGCCCCCTGTTGAGCGAAACCCTGTCCTACAGCTGCAAATACATGAAGAGTATTCATAAATCATAAGTATAGGCGCTCAAAGCTCTTCTTTAGGACAAAAAGCATGAAGTCCAGAGTCAGAATGGCTTTATCATGCCTGTTTTATTGTGACCCTGGCAGTCGTTCTCTCAGGCTCATCGTGAGCTTTCAGAATGCGTGAGATGTTTCTTAATTTAACCGGCAGCTTCTCTCTTTGGCTCGTGTCGTGGGATCTTTTGAATCACCGGCTCTGTTCTCATTGTGTGCCGACAGCTTCTTCTTGGGAACGTACAATGTGAACGGCCAGAATCCGAAGGAAAGTCTCAGTCCATGGCTGGCGTCCACCGCCACCCCTCCTGACTTCTACCTCGTGGGGTGAGAATCCGCATTAGTATATTTATGACCCTGGACCACAAAACCAGTCACATGACGCACGGGTATATCTGTGGCAGTAGCCAACAGCACACTGTATAGGTCAAAACTATCAATTTTTCTTTTATGCCAAAAATCATTAGGATATTAAGTAAAGATCATGTTCCATGAAGATATTTTGTAAATTTCCTGCCGTAAATATATAAAACATTCATTTGTGTGAGTGAATGCAGCACAATCGCCAACATTAATGCACAACTTTAAAGGAGATTTTCTCAATGTTTAGATTTTTTGCACCCTCAGATTCCAGATCTTCAATAGTTGTATCTCGGCTAAATATTGTCCTATCCTAACAAACCATACATCAATGGAAAGCTTATTTATTCAGCTTTCAGATGATGTATAAATCTCAGTTTCACCCATGTGACTGGTTTTGTGGTCCAGGGTCACATTTATGCTAACGTACACAGTGATGAAGATGTGAGTGTGATTCCCTGCTGTAGTTTCCAGGAGCTGGATCTCAGTAAGGAGGCGTTTCTCTTCAATGATACTCCTAAAGAGCCCGAGTGGATGCAAGCCGTCTACAAGAGCCTCCATCCAGATGCCAAGTATGCTTTAGTAAGGACCTCCTCTGCCCTCGCACACATGAGCTAATGCTCAGATCTAACACAGAAGCACTGGTTTATTAGGATAATAACACTCTAATCGTCAACTAAACGAGAAGAGGCTTAGGCGACCAAACTATAAAACTCATCTTTGATCACCAAAATTACATATTTAAATGTTTTTTTTCCTTGAAAACAATGTCTTCATGCCTTAAAATATCGTGAATGTAACTCGATAGCCTGGCTCCGCCCTCCTACGCACTTTTTCCTTCAGTGCTCCGTCTGGGTTTGCGGATATTCTTGGGTTTTCTCCGGTCAATTTTTTACCGGTCCAGTCAGCGAACAGAGGGAGTGACTGAGAACGATGACGTTGAGGTTGTGCGCTAGTTTGAGTTGTAGACATACGTCACGACCAAACGTTAGCGATGGGTTATGGCAGATCCAGAGTGACTCTGGGCAGATCCAATAGTTTTTAACTTCTTCAGAGTACCCGCCTTCAAGGAAGTTAACGCTTGTCAATGGAGAGTGGCCAGACTCTCTGTACAAATGAAATGTACGAGAGTCTGGTGGGACCAGGCTAGTAACTCGACACCCTTGCCTCATTTAGTATGCGCGGTTCTATGAATATGCAAATGAGCCCCGCCTCCACTCACTCCCTCAGCTCAGAGATCCACTGGTTGACGATCACACGTTGATCTGATTGGTTACAAGGTAGTTTGTGACGTCAGAAACACCAGCGATTTCAAAGCGTGTTTTTGAGGCTGTCTTTGGTTCACTGCAGTTTTAAGGAGGAAATACTCAGCAATGGAGTCGACTTATGAACTTACACATGGTTTGTCGAATAAAAACACCACATAGACACATAAACTACATTAAAGGCTAGATTTTCACCACAGGGGAACTTTATACATTTTTTTTTAAATGTACAGACTGCTTTTCAACACATTCATAATCATTACTTTTGCTGCGAAAAGCTTTATGCATGCACTTGCACGCTTAATATATATATTTAAAGGCTCATTGTTACGGTTTATTTCTCTGTAATGAAGAGCAATGTTTCATATAATATCCTTTCTCAGCTCTGAAACTCAAACCATTTTCCGATGTCTCTCCCCAACCTTAAGTATATATTTAAGTAAATAAATTAATATCATAATCGTCTGACTAGTCGACTAATGGCTTAAATGAACGACTACTAGTCGAATAGAAAATAATAATAATTTGTTACATTTATATAGCGCTTTTCTGGGCACTCAAAGTGCTTTACATGGAAGGGGGAAATATCCTCAACCACCACCAGTGTGCAGCTCCACCTGGATGATGCGACGGCAGCCATACTGCGCCAGAACGCCCACCACACACCAGCTTACTGGGGGAGAGGAGACAGAGATGAAGCCAATCAGTGTATGAGGATGATTAGGAGGCCATGATAGACAGAGGCCAAAGGGTTACACTCCTACTCTTTTTCGAAGGACATCCTGGGATTCAGGACCTCGGTTTATCGTCTCATCCGGAGGACGGTGCTCTTAGTGTAATGTCCACCATCACTATACTGGGGCGTTAGGACCCACACAGACCACAGGGTGAGCGCCCCCTACTGGCCTCACTAACACCTCGTCCAGCAGCAACCTGGTTTTCCCAGGAGTCTCCCATCCAGGTACTGACCAGACTCAGCCCTGCTTAGCTTCAGTGGGCGACCAGTCTTGAGCTACAGGGTGAAATGGCTGCTGGCATAAATCTTAAGTCAATTTAAGATTTAAGAAAAATCTTAAGTCGGGGAAGCCCTATTTATTAGAATATGCTGCTGATATGGATGGCTTTCAATTTATTACAAACTTCTAACTAGTCTGTGGTAAATCTTGAATGCTTTAGAGCAACAAACTTAAGTTTGATCTCTTTTTAAAGATGACACTTGGCAGATTATTGATGAAGTGAGAAAAGTTTTTTTTTTAAAGAAACTTTAAAAAAGTTACAGAATTTTACGTTTGTTGTTATGAAAAATGCACAAAAATACTAATTTCGATTTTTATATGAAATATATCTTTTCAAAAACATCTTTTATTCTAAAACTGCAAGAAAATCAAAGCCATAAATCTAAACTAATTGTGTTCCACATTTGAGCTTGACATCTCAAAAAAAATGAGCTTTCAGTCAGATTGTGTTTGGCCGCAGTACCAAACGCTTCCACTAGATGAAATTCGTCTCCCATTCATTTCCATTTTTGACCATGATTAGAACAAGTGTGACTATTTTTTCAGGACCGTTTAACCTTTTCAAATCATGTCCATGGTTTTTGTTTTTGTGTTCGCATAGCATGTGCCAAAGCCTTTACTAAGTTTAGTACCACTCCGATGAAGTAAACAATACTAAAAAATTAAAATGACGAAGAGCACCAGAAGGTTAAATGTTTCACCCCTTTATTGTCCTTGTAAGAGTATTGCTGTGTGTTGTTCAGGTGAAGCTGGTGCGGCTGGTGGGAATCATGCTGTTGTTCTATGTGAAAGCGGAGCACGCGGCGCACATCTCTGAGATGGAGGCCGAGACCGTCGGCACAGGCGTCATGGGGCGCATGGTGAGTGTGTTATATGGGGCGGATGGTGAGTGTGTTATATGGGGATGGTGAGTGTGTTACGAGGAGTGGTGAGTGTGTTATATGGGGCGGATGGTGAGTGTGTTACGAGGAGTGGTGAGTGTGTTATATGGGGCGCATGGTGAGTGTGTTATGAGGAGCGCATGGTGAGTGTGTTATATGGGGCGGATGGTGAGTGTGTTATATGGGGCGCATGGTGAGTGTGTTATATGGGGATGGTGAGTGTGTTACGAGGAGTGGTGAGTGTGTTATATGGGGATGGTGAGTGTGTTACGAGGAGTGGTGAGTGTGTTATATGGGGCGGATGGTGAGTGTGTTACGAGGAGTGGTGAGTGTGTTATATGGGGCGCATGGTGAGTGTGTTATATGGGGCGCATGGTGAGTGTGTTACGAGGAGCGCAAGGATGAGTGTGTTATATGGGGATGGTGAGTGTGTTACGAGGAGTGGTGAGTGTGTTATATGGGGCGGATGGTGAGTGTGTTATATGGGGCGCATGGTTAGTGTGTTATGAGGAGTGGTGAGTGTGTTATATGGGGCGGATGGTGAGTGTGTTATATGGGGCGCATGGTTAGTGTGTTATGAGGAGTGGTGAGTGTGTTATATGGGGCGGATGGTGAGTGTGTTATATGGGGCGCATGGTTAGTGTGTTATGAGGAGTGGTGAGTGTGTTATATGGGGTGGATGGTGAGTGTGTTATATGGGGATGGTGAGTGTGTTACGAGGAGTGGTGAGTGTGTTATATGGGGCGCATGGTGAGTGTGTTACGAGGAGTGGTGAGTGTGTTATATGGGGTGGATGGTGAGTGTGTTATATGGGGCGCATGGTGAGTGTGTTACGAGGAGTGGTGAGTGTGTTATATGGGGCGGATGGTGAGTGTGTTATATGGGGCGGATGGTGAGTGTGTTATATGGGGCGGATGGTGAGTGTGTTATATGGGGCGGATGGTGAGTGTGTTATGAGGAGTGGTGAGTGTGTTATATGGGGCGGATGGTGAGTGTGTTATATGGGGCGGATGGTGAGTGTGTTATATGGGGCGGATGGTGAGTGTGTTATGAGGAGTGGTGAGTGTGTTATATGGGGCGCATGGTTAGTGTGTTATGAGGAGTGGTGAGTGTGTTATATGGGGCGCATGGTTAGTGTGTTATGAGGAGTGGTGAGTGTGTTATATGGGGTGGATGGTGAGTGTGTTACGAGGAGCGCATGGTGAGTGTGTTATATGGGGCGGATGGTGAGTGTGTTATATGGGGCGGATGGTGAGTGTGTTACGAGGAGCGCATGGTGAGTGTGTTATATGGGGCGCATGGTGAGTGTGTTATATGGGGCGGATGGTGAGTGTGTTATGAGGAGTGGTGAGTGTGTTATATGGGGTGGATGGTGAGTGTGTTATATGGGGATGGTGAGTGTGTTACGAGGAGTGGTGAGTGTGTTATATGGGGCGCATGGTTAGTGTGTTATGAGGAGTGGTGAGTGTGTTATATGGGGCGCATGGTTAGTGTGTTATGAGGAGTGGTGAGTGTGTTATATGGGGTGGATGGTGAGTGTGTTACGAGGAGCGCATGGTGAGTGTGTTATATGGGGCGGATGGTGAGTGTGTTATATGGGGCGGATGGTGAGTGTGTTATATGGGGCGGATGGTGAGTGTGTTATATGGGGCGGATGGTGAGTGTGTTATATGGGGATGGTGAGTGTGTTACGAGGAGTGGTGAGTGTGTTATATGGAGCGCATGGTGAGTGTGTTATATGGGGCGGATGGTGAGTGTGTTATATGGGGCGCATGGTGAGTGTGTTATGAGGAGTGGTGAGTGTGTTATATGGGGTGGATGGTGAGTGTGTTATATGGGGCGCATGGTGAGTGTGTTATATGGGGCGGATGGTGAGTGTGTTACGAGGAGTGGTGAGTGTGTTATATGGGGCGGATGGTGAGTGTGTTATATGGGGCGGATGGTGAGTGTGTTATATGGGGCGGATGGTGAGTGTGTTATATGGGGCGGATGGTGAGTGTGTTATGAGGAGTGGTGAGTGTGTTATATGGGGTGGATGGTGAGTGTGTTACGAGGAGCGCATGGTGAGTGTGTTATATGGGGCGGATGGTGAGTGTGTTATATGGGGATGGTGAGTGTGTTATATGGGGCGGATGGTGAGTGTGTTATATGGGGCGGATGGTGAGTGTGTTATATGGGGCGGATGGTGAGTGTGTTATGAGGAGTGGTGAGTGTGTTATATGGGGCGGATGGTGAGTGTGTTATGAGGAGTGGTGAGTGTGTTATATGGGGCGCATGGTTAGTGTGTTATGAGGAGTGGTGAGTGTGTTATATGGGGCGCATGGTTAGTGTGTTATGAGGAGTGGTGAGTGTGTTATATGGGGTGGATGGTGAGTGTGTTACGAGGAGCGCATGGTGAGTGTGTTATATGGGGCGGATGGTGAGTGTGTTATATGGGGATGGTGAGTGTGTTACGAGGAGTGGTGAGTGTGTTATATGGGGCGGATGGTGAGTGTGTTATATGGGGCGCATGGTGAGTGTGTTATATGGGGCGGATGGTGAGTGTGTTATGAGGAGTGGTGAGTGTGTTATATGGGGTGGATGGTGAGTGTGTTATATGGGGATGGTGAGTGTGTTACGAGGAGTGGTGAGTGTGTTATATGGGGCGCATGGTGAGTGTGTTACGAGGAGTGGTGAGTGTGTTATATGGGGCGGATGGTGAGTGTGTTATATGGGGCGCATGGTGAGTGTGTTATGAGGAGTGGTGAGTGTGTTATATGGGGTGGATGGTGAGTGTGTTATATGGGGCGCATGGTGAGTGTGTTATGAGGAGTGGTGAGTGTGTTATATGGGGCGGATGGTGAGTGTGTTATATGGGGCGCATGGTGAGTGTGTTACGAGGAGTGGTGAGTGTGTTATATGGGGCGGATGGTGAGTGTGTTACGAGGAGCGCATGGTGAGTGTGTTATATGGGGCGGATGGTGAGTGTGTTATATGGGGATGGTGAGTGTGTTACGAGGAGTGGTGAGTGTGTTATATGGGGCGGATGGTGAGTGTGTTATATGGGGCGCATGGTGAGTGTGTTATATGGGGCGGATGGTGAGTGTGTTATGAGGAGTGGTGAGTGTGTTACGAGGAGTGGTGAGTGTGTTATATGGGGCGGATGGTGAGTGTGTTACGAGGAGTGGTGAGTGTGTTATATGGGGCGCAAGGTGAGTGTGTTATATGGGGTGGATGGTGAGTGTGTTACGAGGAGTGGTGAGTGTGTTATATGGGGCGCAAGGTGAGTGTGTTATATGGGGTGGATGGTGAGTGTGTTACGAGGAGCGCATGGTGAGTGTGTTATATGGGGCGGATGGTGAGTGTGTTATGAGGAGTGGTGAGTGTGTTATATGGGGTGGATGGTGAGTGTGTTATGAGGAGTGGTGAGTGTGTTATATGGGGCGGATGGTGAGTGTGTTATGAGGAGCGCATGGTGAGTGTGTTATATGGGGCGGATGGTGAGTGTGTTATATGGGGATGGTGAGTGTGTTACGAGGAGTGGTGAGTGTGTTATATGGGGCGGATGGTGAGTGTGTTATGAGGAGTGGTGAGTGTGTTATATGGGGCGGATGGTGAGTGTGTTACGAGGAGCGCATGGTGAGTGTGTTATATGGGGCGGATGGTGAGTGTGTTATATGGGGATGGTGAGTGTGTTACGAGGAGTGGTGAGTGTGTTATATGGGGCGGATGGTGAGTGTGTTACGAGGAGTGGTGAGTGTGTTATATGGGGCGCAAGGTGAGTGTGTTATATGGGGTGGATGGTGAGTGTGTTACGAGGAGTGGTGAGTGTGTTATATGGGGTGGATGGTGAGTGTGTTACGAGGAGCGCATGGTGAGTGTGTTATATGGGGCGGATGGTGAGTGTGTTATGAGGAGTGGTGAGTGTGTTATATGGGGCGGATGGTGAGTGTGTTATGAGGAGTGGTGAGTGTGTTATATGGGGTGGATGGTGAGTGTGTTACGAGGAGCGCATGGTGAGTGTGTTATATGGGGCGGATGGTGAGTGTGTTATGAGGAGTGGTGAGTGTGTTATATGGGGTGGATGGTGAGTGTGTTACGAGGAGCGCATGGTGAGTGTGTTATATGGGGCGGATGGTGAGTGTGTTATGAGGAGTGGTGAGTGTGTTATATGGGGCGGATGGTGAGTGTGTTATATGGGGATGGTGAGTGTGTTACGAGGAGTGGTGAGTGTGTTATATGGGGCGGATGGTGAGTGTGTTATATGGGGCGGATGGTGAGTGTGTTATATGGGGCGGATGGTGAGTGTGTTATATGGGGCGCAAGGTGAGTGTGTTATATGGGGCGGATGGTGAGTGTGTTATATGGGGATGGTGAGTGTGTTACGAGGAGTGGTGAGTGTGTTATGAGGAGCGCATGGTGAGTGTGTTATAATGGGGCGCATGGTGAGTGTGTTATATGGGGCGCAAGGTGAGTGTGTTATATGGGGCGGATGGTGAGTGTGTTACGAGGAGTGGTGAGTGTGTTATATGGGGCGGATGGTGAGTGTGTTATATGGGGATGGTGAGTGTGTTACGAGGAGTGGTGAGTGTGTTATATGGGGCGCAAGGTGAGTGTGTTATATGGGGCGGATGGTGAGTGTGTTATATGGGGATGGTGAGTGTGTTACGAGGAGTGGTGAGTGTGTTATATGGGGCGGATGGTGAGTGTGTTATATGGGGCGGATGGTGAGTGTGTTATATGGGGCGGATGGTGAGTGTGTTATATGGGGTGGATGGTGAGTGTGTTATATGGGGCGCAAGGTGAGTGTGTTATATGGGGCGGATGGTGAGTGTGTTATATGGGGATGGTGAGTGTGTTACGAGGAGTGGTGAGTGTGTTATATGGGGCGGATGGTGAGTGTGTTACGAGGAGTGGTGAGTGTGTTATGAGGAGCGCATGGTGAGTGTGTTATATGGGGCGCATGGTGAGTGTGTTATATGGGGATGGTGAGTGTGTTACGAGGAGTGGTGAGTGTGTTATATGGGGCGGATGGTGAGTGTGTTACGAGGAGTGGTGAGTGTGTTATGAGGAGCGCATGGTGAGTGTGTTATATGGAGCGCATGGTGAGTGTGTTATATGGGGCGCATGGTGAGTGTGTTATATGGGGCGCAAGGTGAGTGTGTTATATGGGGTGGATGGTGAGTGTGTTACGAGGAGCGCATGGTGAGTGTGTTATATGGGGCGGATGGTGGGTGTGTTATATGGGGATGGTGAGTGTGTTACGAGGAGTGGTGAGTGTGTTATATGGGGCGCATGGTGAGTGTGTTATATGGGGCGGATGGTGAGTGTGTGAGCCTGAATGTAGACAACCAAACAACCTCACCTTAAAATAAAGTGTAACCTTGATGAGCTCCATGTTCTCATGCCTAGTTCTGCATGTTATATCGTGGCATATTAACATTACAATCTCTACAAAATGGACTCAAACTGTTCTCCTAAATTAGCAAAAATAATGTAAGTTTAAGCCTATAACATTCAAATAACCTTCTTTCTCCTTTAGGGTAATAAAGGTGCAGTAGCCATTCGCTTCCAGTTTCACAACTCGGACATCTGTGTGGTGAACTCCCACCTCGCCGCGCACACCGACGAGTTTGAACGACGCAATCAGGACTTTAAGGACATTTGCCGGAGGATTCAGTTCCGGCAGGAGGACCCCTCACTGCCCCCCCTCACCATCATGAAGCACAAGTATGAACTAAACACGATAGCTGGACAACATGCAGCATATCTGATTTAACGGGGTCTTATAATGCCCTTTTCACAAGATGTGAAATAAGTCTCTGATGTCCCCAGAGTGTGTGTGTGAAGTTTTAGCTCAAAATACTCCACAGATATTTTTATAGCATGTTAAAATTGTCACTTTTTGAGGATGAGCAAAAACGCACCGTTTTTGTATGTGTCCCTTTAAATGCAAATGAGCTGCTGCTCCCGGCACAGAGGGCGGAGCTTCAACAGCTTGTGTGTGTGTGTGTGTGTGTGTGTGTGTGTGTGTGTGTGTGTGTGTGTGTGTGTGTGTTAGCAGCTCCTATTATCTCACACACACGCACTGAAAATTTCAAAAACATTGTCATTGATTAGCATATTCTGTCATGATAATCTATAAATCGCGTTCCCGGGGGCGGGGTGTATGCAAATTTTAGGATTAGTGATGTCACTAACCCATGAAGAAGCTCATTGTAGTCTCTACCAGCCATTTGTTGAAGTCCTTAAACAGCGATTTCTGCAAAATAAAATATCTCCCTTTGCTTTGAGCTTTGAGCGTCGTAACTTTGCAGATGTTGTTTATGCTCAAACAGCAACATTACACACTAACTAAAGTTAGAAAAGTGAAATCATAATCAACCACCCCTTAAATTAGAGACAATTGTCAGGTTTTCCCTGTTTAAGTCTTTTATGGTCAATGTTCTCTTCTTTTCCAGTGTTGTGTTATGGCTGGGAGATCTAAACTATCGATTAAGTGACCTTGAAGTCGATCATGTGAAGGAATTAATAGCTAAAAAGGATTTTGAGACCCTGTGTAATCATGACCAGGTAACACTCGACACAGCTGCGGTTTCTCTGGATAATGTTGAGTTATATGGAAATATGAATGTGTGTGTGTGTGTGTGTGTTTCAGCTGAAGCGGCAGATAGATGAGGAGGCTGTGTTTGTGGGATTCACGGAAGGAGAGATTGATTTCCAGCCCACATACAAATATGACACTGGCTCAGATCAGTGGGACACAAGGTCAGAGAACACCACCACACATCATTTCTCCTGTCACACTTTCAATTAAAGAGCTAATATTCTCCACAACATACAATAAACGAACACATAGCAGTGTGCTCAAATCACATGTCCTTTTCACACGCAAGAAACATTTACTAGCATTACAAGTGAACTAGGGCTGCACGATATTCAAATGCAGTTTAATTATATAAATGTATGCACTGCTTGTGTTACGGTTAAGCATGGCACAGGTTTACACACGCTCGGTTTATTTACTGTGAACCAAGCCAATCTGAGACACTAACACATGAGTGTTTCATGTACATGTATCATGAGCTTCACTTTGAAAAATGCAGAGAATACGTTTGCCAGGATACTGTCAAAATAAAAGCTTGATGGTTAAAGTCGGCATTAAACGGAAGTCACACTGGTCTTTTCTCCCCTATTGTGCCGTATATCCGAGTGAAACTCTTCTGGAACAAGAAGAAATGTCATCAGAGAAGAGATGCTGTTATTCAGGAAGTTATTCGGATTCAAGATTACCTAAAATACAAGAATATTTCATTTTGATTTCATTAATGTTGCAAAATAAATAAATATAGACAAATATATTAGTATTGTAATTTTAAAGTTGTACCTTATTACAATATTTTTCTTATTTTTTTATTCTTTTTTTATAATCACAAACAAATAAACAATTATTATTACTTCATAGTCATATTATATGGGTCAAAAACAGTGGCAGTTCTTGCATACTGAAATATATATCACAGAAAAGCAAAATATTGAAATGTCAGTTTTTTTCCAATATTATGCTGCCCTACAGTCTAAAGCAAATAAATAAATACATTTAGAACATAATAAAATGCTATACAAGTAGGAAATGGCAAGTGTTTGTAAAACAGTATTATTTCTGGTCTGATTACTTCATCAAAGCAATGTTTTGTTTTATTGCTGGTTTTCCCAGTTGATGATAGTGAATGACAGCCCTATAAACCATACATAAGAAAATGATGAAATTTGGCACACTTGTAGAGGTGGCCCTGAATAGTAATCTGACCAATTTGGGGGTTTTTAGGACCAACTCTATAGCGCCACCACCAGTTCAAATATTCACTTTTCTTTTTGTCATAACTTTTGAACCTTTTGTCCTTAAAAACAAATTTCTTAGTACAGCCGATTACTCTCCTCGTGCTGAAAAACCTCTCAGATGATCATTGGACCAAGCCTCGCAGAAATGACTGAACAGAGTTTTGATATTCCTTTTTGTTAAAAAGTTACAGTGATGTGAACCTAATATTGACTCTGAATTCCATTAAATGCTCAAAAGTTTTATCTATCGAAACAAAACTTGGTACACTTCATCAACACCATGATCTGAGGGTGCATGCCAAATTTGGAAACAGCGCCACCTACAGGTCATGAGATCTGAAAAATTGCTATGTTTCTCACAACTTTTGAAATGTTTGTCAGAATGTTTGGCCATGGATCGGATCGGAAGAGTCGCATGTCTGCCGTTTTGAAATTTGTCATAAATTGCAAAAAAATGTTAATGCTTTGATGCATCGGCACAAAATTTCATCAACAGCATATCCTGAAGATACCCAAAACATTTGAAGAAAGCATCGCCTAGAGTTCAGAAGTTGTGAGATATTCATGTTCTTGATGTGGTTTAGCCCAATTATTTATTCCTGTGATCAAAGCTGAATGTTCAGCATCATTACTCCAGTCTTCCGTGTCACATGATCCTTCAGAAATCACTCTAATATGTTGATTTGCTGCTCAAGAAACATATATGATTATTATCAGTGTTAAAAACACTTTATTTGTGTGTTTGTTTGTGTCTATACAGTGAGAAGTGTCGAGTTCCTGCGTGGTGTGACCGCATCCTGTGGAGGGGGAAGGACGTAAAACAGCTTAATTACCAGAGTCACATGACCCTGAAGACCAGTGACCACAAACCCGTCAGCTCTCTGCTAGAGATAGGGGTGAGAGCAGCAGACGTGGTCGTACACACTCGTTCTCAGTAGGGTTGGGTCTCGCTTTAATTTAACGATTCCGATTCTTAACGATTACTAATTTTGATTCCAATCAGGCCAAAAAAAAAAAAACTTAGATATCATTCATATTTAGTCTTATTGCAAAACATTTAATTGTAGCTGAATATCATGACCAAAAATCATCAGGCTAAAGAACACTTACACAAGGAGCGTTTGCCTGTGGTTTAAAATACCATAGAAGAACAACTAGCCGAACTAATATAAATGTCAAGCATTATTAAAGACAAGTAAACACTCAGTAATTAAAAAACAACAAATAAAAAATGAGCAATCGCAACGAATAGATACAAGTGAACAAAGATACGATTGAAATAAACAGTGTTTTAAGATTTTCGGTTATTCAGGTACAGAAACTGTAATCACATGTAAAATAACCCTGCACTTTATAAATGAAATATACATTACAAATATAGTTACACAAAAGTTATTCAGTGAAGAACGAGTGAATTTTCTCTGTCTTTTGTTTTTTGATTAGTGTTATTATAGAGACGGCAGCAGGAGTATTAGTGTTATTATAGAGCGGGAATATTAGTGTTATTATAGAGCAGGAGTATTAGTGTTATTATAGAGCGGGAGTATTAGTGTTATTATAGCAGGAATATTAGTGTTATTATAGAGCGGGAATATTAGTGTTATTATAGAGCGGGAATATTAGTGTTATTATAGCAGGAATATTAGTGTTATTATAGAGCGGGAATATTAGTGTTATTATAGAGCGGGAATATTAGTGTTATTATAGAGCGGGAATATTAGTGTTATTATAGAGCGGGAATATTAGTGTTATTATAGAGCGGGAATATTAGTGTTATTATAGAGCAGGAATATTAGTGTTATTATAGAGCAGGAATATTAGTGTTATTAGAGTGGGAATATTAGTGTTATTATAGAGCGGGAATATTAGTGTTATTATAGAGCGGGAATATTAGTGTTATTATAGCAGGAATATTAGTGTTATTATAGAGCGGGAATATCAGTGTTATTATAGAGCGGGAATATCAGTGTTATTATAGAGCGGGAATATTAGTGTTATTATAGAGCGGGAATATTAGTGTTATTATAGCAGGAATATTAGTGTTATTATAGAGCGGGAATATTAGTGTTATTATAGAGCGGGAATATTAGTGTTATTATAGCAGGAATATTAGTGTTATTATAGAGCGGGAATATTAGTGTTATTATAGAGCGGGAATATTAGTGTTATTATAGCAGGAATATTAGTGTTATTATAGAGCGGGAATATTAGTGTTATTATAGCAGGAATATTAGTGTTATTATAGAGCGGGAGTATTAGTGTTATTATAGCAGGAATATTAGTGTTATTATAGAGCGGGAATATTAGTGTTATTATAGAGCGGGAATATTAGTGTTATTATAGCAGGAATATTAGTGTTATTATAGAGTGGGAATATTAGTGTTATTATAGAGCGGGAATATTAGTGTTATTATAGAGCGGGAATATTAGTGTTATTATAGAGTGGGAATATTAGTGTTATTATAGAGCGGGAATATTAGTGTTATTATAGAGCAGGAATATTAGTGTTATTATAGAGCAGGAATATTAGTGTTATTATAGAGCAGGAATATCAGTGTTATTATAGAGCGGGAATATTAGTGTTATTATAGCAGGAATATTAGTGTTATTATAGAGCGGGTATATTAGTGTTATTATAGAGCGGGAATATCAGTGTTATTATAGAGCAGGAATATTAGTGTTATTAGAGTGGGAATATTAGTGTTATTATAGAGCGGGAATATTAGTGTTATTATAGAGCGGGAATATTAGTGTTATTATAGCAGGAATATTAGTGTTATTATAGAGCGGGAATATTAGTGTTATTATAGAGCGGGAATATCAGTGTTATTATAGAGCGGGAATATTAGTGTTATTATAGCAGGAATATTAGTGTTATTATAGAGCGGGTATATTAGTGTTATTATAGAGCGGGAATATCAGTGTTATTATAGAGCAGGAATATTAGTGTTATTATAGCAGGAATATTAGTGTTATTATAGAGCGGGAATATTAGTGTTATTATAGAGCGGGAATATCAGTGTTATTATAGAGCGGGAATATTAGTGTTATTATAGAGCGGGAATATTAGTGTTATTATAGAGCGGGAATATTAGTGTTATTATAGCAGGAATATTAGTGTTATTATAGAGCAGGAATATTAGTGTTATTATAGAGCGGGAATATTAGTGTTATTATAGAGCGGGAATATTAGTGTTATTATAGAGCGGGAATATTAGTGTTATTATAGAGCGGGAATATTAGTGTTATTATAGAGCGGGAATATTAGTGTTATTATAGAGAGGAATATTAGTGCTATTATAGAGCGGGAATATTAGTGTTATTATAGAGCGGGAGTATTAGTGTTATTATAGAGCGGGAATATTAGTGTTATTATAGAGAGGAATATTAGTGCTATTATAGAGCGGGAATATTAGTGTTATTATAGAGCGGGAATATTAGTGTTATTATAGAGAGGAATATTAGTGCTATTATAGAGCGGGAATATTAGTGTTATTATAGAGCGGGAATATTAGTGTTATTATAGAGCGGGAATATTAGTGTTATTATAGAGCGGGAATATTAGTGTTATTATAGAGCGGGAATATTAGTGTTATTATAGAGCGGGAATATTAGTGTTATTATAGAGCGGGAATATTAGTGTTATTATAGAGCGGGAATATTAGTGTTATTATAGCAGGAATATTAGTGTTATTATAGAGCGGGAATATTAGTGTTATTATAGAGCGGGAATATCAGTGTTATTATAGAGCGGGAATATCAGTGTTATTATAGAGCGGGAATATTAGTGTTATTATAGCAGGAATATTAGTGTTATTATAGAGCAGGAATATTAGTGTTATTATAGAGCGGGAATATTAGTGTCATTATAGAGCGGGAATATTAGTGTTATTATAGAGCGGGAATATTAGTGTTATTATAGAGCGGGAATATTAGTGTTATTATAGAGCGGGAATATTAGTGTTATTATAGAGCGGGAATATTAGTGTTATTATAGAGCGGGAATATTAGTGTTATTATAGAGCGGGAATATTAGTGTTATTATAGAGCAGGAATATTAGTGTTATTATAGAGCAGGAATATTAGTGTTATTATAGAGCGGGAATATTAGTGTTATTATAGAGCAGGAATATTAGTGTTATTATAGAGCAGGAATATTAGTATTATTATAGAGCAGGAATATAAGTATTATTATAGAGCAGGAATATTAGTGTTATTATAGAGCGGGAATATTAGTGTTATTATAGAGCGGGAATATTAGTGTTATTATAGCAGGAATATTAGTGTTATTATAGAGCGGGAATATTAGGCTGCTGTCACTTTAAGAGCTGCACAGATCCAGTATACTGATACACATGTTTGCAGCACAGAAAACAGCGAGTCGTCTCGCGCTTGAATTGTTGAAAGTCATATTGAAATGCTCACAAAGGAATCAATAATAGGAATCGAAATTTTAATTTTATAATAAGTATCCGATTCCTGAAGTGTAAACGATTTTCGATCCCCAACCCTAATTCTCAGTCCCCTTACTGACATCTGCCGTGACTCTGCACAGATCAAGCTTGTGAACGACGAGTCCTACAAGCGGACGTTCGAGGAGATCGTGAGGCGCATCGACAGACAGGAGAATGACTGTATTCCTTCAGTGTCGCTGTCTCAGAGAGAGGTGAGCAGCTCCCGGCCTCCTTCAGCTGAAGTGTTTCATTATTCAGTCACATTTTACATTTACACTTCCATTCAAAAGTCTGGGGTCAGTAAGATTATTCTCTTTTGAAAGAAAGTTATACTTTTATTCAGAAAGATCACATTAGATTAATCAGAAGTGACAGTAAAGGCATTTATAATGTTACAAAAGATTATATATATATATATATATATATATATATATATATATATATATATATATAAAATAATAATCTTTTGAACTTTCTATTCATCAAAGAATCCTGAAAAATAAAATCAATTCCATTTCCACACAAATCTGCGGTTTTCAACACTGATAATAATCATAAATGTTTCTTGAGCATCAAATCCTCATATTAGAGTGATTCCTGAAGGATCATGTGACACTGAAGACTGGAGTAATGATGCTGAAAATTCAGGAATAAATTACACTTTAATATAGATTCACATAGAAAACTGCTATTTTAAATTGTAATAATATTCCACAATTTTTACTGTTTACTTTTACTGTATTTTGTTTGTCTGGTTTTCTTTAGCTGTAACGCAGGTCAGTATTTACATGTTTATCCTCTGAATGGAAACGAATGCCTGATTGTGGTGTGTTTTGGTGTGTTTGTGCAGTTCCACTTCGAGCATGTGAAGTTCATGCAGCATCAGGCCCAGACGGTGCGCGTCCACAACGACGGCCAGGTGCCGTGCCAGTTCGAGTTCATTCAGAAGCTGGACGAGCCGTTCTACTGCAAACCCTGGCTAACAGCAAACCCGTGCAAAGGTTTCCTGGCCCAGGGTGAGACCGCTAAACCACAATCAGGGTCTGAAATGAACCTTTTCACCCACCGGCCAGTTTGGCTACTAAATGTTTAAGTTACCAACCATTCAGAAATTCTACTAGCCAGAAAAAAGAAGAAGAAATAAACCAGATTAACTACGTCACAGTTTACATTTACATTTAGTCATTTAGCAGACGCTTTTATCCAAAGCGAAGTTAGGACTAGATTAAGCGAGTCATCATGAAGAGGCAAAAAACAAAAACAACGCAAGAAGTGCTCAAGATACGAAGTTCAAGCATTATTCAGAGTAGCATAAGCCCGATAAGTGAGGTTTTAGAGGGAAAGTTTTTTTTTTATTTTTTTTTTATTTTATTTTTTTATGAGGTTAAGTGCTCACGGAAGAGATGGGTTTTCAGCTGTCTTTTGAAGGTTGTCAGGGATTCTGCGTTCCGGATGAGGGTGGGGAGAGCGTTCCACCAGCAGGGAACTGTAGGGGTAGGGATGTAGACTCGTAGTAGTGAGTGAAAGTAGGAGGGAGCTGAGCCTGTGATAGATCTGTAAGCAAGCGTCAATGCCTTGATCTTGATGCGAGCAGCGAGAGGTAGCCAGTGCAGAGAGATGAACAGAGGAGTGACGTGGGCCCTCTTGGGCTTGTTGAAGACAAGACGAGCTGCAGCGTTCTGGATCATCTGTAGAGGTTTGGTTGCACATGATGGAAGTCCAGCCAGAGGAGCATTGCAGTGATCAAGCCTAGAAATGACCAGGGCCTGGACGAGAAGTTGTGTTGCATGCTCAGTTAGGAAAGGCCTGATCTTCCTGATGTTGTGCAGTGCAAACCTGCATGATCGAGCTGTCTTTGAAATGTGATCTGTGAAGGTCAGCTGGTCATCAAACATTACTCCAAGATTTCTGACCGACCTTGATGGGGTGATTGATGATGAGTCTAGCTGGATAGTGAAGTTGTGCTGTAGAGACGGATTGGCAGGGAGGACGAGAAGCTCAGTCTTTGCCAGGTTGAGCTGCAGGTGATGTTCCTTCATCCATGTGGAGATGTCCGCCAGACAGCTTGAGATCCGTGCAGCTACTGTGGGATCATCCGGTTGAAATGAGAGGAAGAGCTGTGTGTCATCAGCATAGCAGTGGTAGGAGAAGCCGTGTGCCTGTATGATGTGTCCCAGTGATGTGGTGTAGATGGAGAAGAGGAGGGGTCCCAGCACTGAACCCTGGGGAACCCCTGTTGATGTGCTCTGGATACCTCGCCTCTCCATGCGACCCTGAAGGACCTACCTGTGAGATAGGACTCAAACCAGTGGAGTGAAGTTCCTGTGATTCCCAGTGCTGAGAGGCTGGTTATAAGGATCTGATGATTCACAGTGTCGAAGGCAGCAGACAGATCCAGGAGAATGAGGATTGAAGATTTGGAAGCAGCTTTTGCGATCCGCAGGGCTTCTGTGACCGACAGTAATGCAGTCTCAGTTGAATGCCCTTTCTTGAAGCCGGATTGGTTGACGTCCAGCTGGTTGTTTAGAGACAAGAAGGATGTTACTTGGTTGAAAACAGCTCTTTCAAGTGTTTTCGCAATGAATGGTAGGAGAGAGATAGGTCTGTAATTCTCTACAGATGATGTATTTAGCGTTGGTTTTTTAAGCAGTGGAGTAACCCGAGCCTGCTGGGATGCTGTAGGGAAAGTGCCAGTATGGAGGGATGAGTTGATGATGTGTGTGAGTGCTGGTAGAAGTGTGTGTGAGATGGCTTGTAGAAGGTGTGAGGGGATGGGGTCTAGAGGGCAGGTGGTAGGATGACTGGAGAGGAGGAGTGTAGATACTTCTTCCTCGGTTAGCGGAGAAAAGGAGGACAGAGGGATATTGGCTGTGGAAGGGGTCAGTCTGGGTTCCTGTGTGTGTGGAGCTGAGAACTGACTGCTGATAGTTGTTGTTTTGTTGGTGAAGAAGTTTGCAAAGTCGTCAGCAGTTAAAGAGGAGGCGGGTGGAGGTGGACAGAGGAGAGAGTTGAATGTCTTGAAAAGTGTTTGTGTGTTGGAGGAGTTGTTGATCTTGTTGTGGAAGTATGAAGATTTTGCAGCATGAACATCACCAGAAAATGAAGAGAGGAGAGATTTATACATACTCAGGTCAGA
The DNA here is from genome assembly GCA_022828995.1 of Vimba vimba. NCBI lineage: Eukaryota > Metazoa > Chordata > Actinopteri > Cypriniformes > Leuciscidae > Vimba > Vimba vimba. The sequence continues at coordinate 2,390,739 of CM040830.1, read as the reverse complement.
TGCGTCTTTTGATTTGTGCCATTTCCTCTCCGCTGCCCTGAGTTCGGTCCGGTGTTCCCTAAGAACCTCAGATAACCAGGGGTTAGAGGGAGTAGCGCGTGCTGGCCTGGAGGAGAGAGGGCAGAGAATGTCTAGAGAAGAGGTTAAAGTGGAGCATAAGGTATCCGTTGCGGTATTCACATCCAGAGATGAGAATTGTGAGGGTGAGGGAAGAGAAGATGACACGGCCGAGGAAAGATGGGAGGGAGAAAGTGAGCGCAGGTTTCGTCTGAAAGTGACTGGTGGGGGGGTTGGTGGTGCAGGGGTAGAGAGATGTAGACTGAAAGTAATGAGGAAATGATCAGAAACATGGAGAGGTCTCACCAAGATGTTGTCTGTGATGCAGTTGCGTGTGTAAACCAGGTCCAGTTGGTTGCCTGATTTGTGAGTTCCTGTGGTGATGAGTCGTTTGAGATCGAAAGAGGCTAGGAGAGAGATGAAGTCTGTTGCATACGGCTTCTCGAGATGAATGTTGAAGTCACCGAAGACTAGAAGTGGGGTGCCGTCCTCAGGGAAAGAGGACAGCAGCACATCCAGCTCCTCTACGAAGTTACCCAGCTGACCTGGGGGGCGATAAATGACTACAATATGGATCTTCTTGGGAGTTGTAAGTGTAATAGCATGATATTCAAATGAGTTGTTGTTGCATAGAGAAGAGAGTGCTGAGTATGTCCAATTGTTAGAAATGAGAAGCCCTGTACCCCCACCCCTCCCAGACTGGCGAGGGGAGTGAGAGAAAGAGAAATTGCTCGAGAGAGCAGCAGGGGTTGCTGAGTCTTCTGGACGAATCCAGGTCTCAGTCAAGCCCAAGATACTAAGAGAAGAATGAGATGCAAAGGCTGGAATAAAGTCAGCTTTATTGACTGCTGACTGACAATTCGATAGACCCACGGAAAGAGAGAGAGGAGTGTGCGAGGATGAGAGAATGGGACGTAGAATAGCAGTATTGCGCTGCATTTTGCGTGTGATGAAAGGGCGTTGCCGAGAGATAACAGGAATGTATTGAAAGCACATGTTGAGTAAGGTGAAGAATACGATAAAAAGTGGGAAGGGAAAGGGAGAAGGAGATACACTTAAGTGCCTTCCTGGTGTCCTTGCTCGGTGGAGTCGCACAGGTAAAGTCGCTGGTCTTTACCCGAGTCGGTCTTCACACGAGGAGGCTGAACACGAGAGCTGAACGCTTCTGCTGACGCTTCCGCGACAGCGCGCAAATTACATAGATATAGATATAATGCTATCACTGCTTGAGTGAGGACAGCTGTCTCAGTCGGCCAATTAAGTCATAAAGCGAAAATGGGGCAAATCGAAACTGCTAGGAGTCAATACTTAAGTGCTATTAGAACTGCAATAATAATAATAATTTCCACGCGCGGCCGTTGATTAATGTAGCAACGCGTCTAAATAAAATACAGAATTATGTGAAGTTAAAAATGCAAAGTAAACAGAGAATCGAAGATAGTCTTACCTTGAGTCAAATACAACACTGAAATAAGTAAGGAATAATTGACGACAGGCCGTTGAATTATTAGAAAAATAATGCACACCCGAGGTGGTAATGCGGTCACGACGCGAAGCGGAGTGGCCGTTACACCTCGGGTGTGCATTATTTTTCTAATAATTCAACGGCCTGAAGTCAATTATTCCGCTTATACTACAGTTACCACACCTCGAAACATTGTTCAGATTATGTATTTCAAGACGTTTGTAAAGTTTTTGTCATTAAAACGCTCTTGTATGTAGGACTAATTTCTTACGCATCTAGTCCAATGCCTCCGTTGCTAATTCCAAAACGTCATTTTAGAGTTAGTAACGGAGGTTTGAGCCACTGATAGCAGACTAAAGCTGGGACACACGATTAGCTGACACATTCTCTGACTGTTTTCATCGACTGCAGCAGATTTTAAACACCGACTTTGAACACAGACTGAACGCGCGTTTAGGCATTATCAGTCATAAGTATCAAATTGCATTCATAACCGGCCTTAAAGTGTGTCCCCGGCTTTATGCAGTTATTAATGCAGTTATTAGAGAGAGATGTTGCAATAATGAGACAGAAAAGCATGTGCGTCAGTATTATTAGCCTATTTATTTATTAATTGAATTCGTTTTAATTAATTCGTTCATTCTTTTTTTTTTTTTTTTTTTCATTGACAGATGACAGTAGACTATAGCCAAATAAATGAAACACAAAGCCCTTTTAACAAGTGGGCCTATAAATAATTATTTATTTATTATTATCTGCAATAAAAATCCGTACTGCAGGACTATCCATTTATTTAGCCTATATTCAGTTTAATTTTCTATTGATTATAATATAGACAGGACTATATACTTTATTTATTAAAATTAAACTGCATGTTTCCATTGATTGTGAAGCTAGACATTGAAAATTGCAGATCAAGCACATGCGGCTAAATGCTTTTTCTTGTTATGAATTGTATCCTATTTTCCGTTATTACCGTTAACTAGGCGAAGTGATATGGAACTGTAATGCGGTCAAGACCTGCCTGGAACTACTTTAGCCGTGCGTTTCCCTGAAAATAATGCACACCTTAGAACGTTCGTCAACCAATCAGATTCAAGCATTCAACGGCCCTGTAGTATAACAGGAGATATATACACATATATATTAAAATTTGGATTTCACAGATTAATTTCTTATTCAAACAGAATCCTGTCATCCAGCATCTCCTCCCTGCCTCTTTCATCCTCATCCTTTTCACCAAAAATGTGTTTTAGGAGGACAAAGAACATGTAGGATGTTGGAAAATAACAGCGTCTTTTCTGTTCACCAAATGTGAGAGATCTTCGCTATTGCTTCAATGCAAATGAACAAGCGCTCGCCGTTATGTGTTGTGTAGTGACGTGTGTGTTCAAGTAAGCCTGATATGAGCAGATTCTGCACAATACGCTGTATTAAATATATCAGGGTGAATCACGAGTATTTTGCGCTAAATCCACGCAGATTTGTCTTACACGAACTTCCCCAGCAAAGTGAGGAAACAGAATAAGTAATTAATGATTAATGTGTTTACATGAACGCTTTTCAGTCCGATTGAGCCGTCAATCCCATTACTAACGGATTATTTGGTGGCATGTAAACTTAGCCAGTGTGGTTTAGCACAACTCCTCATCTCAGATTAATAAAGAGTGTCTCACAACAACAACAACAAACAAACAACAGTTAGTGAGAAATGTGGACATCAGCTCCACTTGGATAAACATTGTACAAGATATTTTAATGCTAATGACAAACCAGTAAAATATCAACTGATTTGATAATAAATATGATTTATTGTCATATTTTATTACCATTTTCTAAACTATAGTGAATAAACCGTGATAGTGTGAGAAATGTTGAAGGTGTCTGAATAATCTTTGGTGTGACTGAATATTCACCCACTGAATATATGTATGAAGCAACTCTAAAACTACAGCTTTTACTGTTTTATTGAGATTGACTAGCATTGTATCACACCCTCTTGTGTTAGCTAATGCCATCAGTTATTTCACTGATGCAGGTGTGACACAAGACGTTTCAACACCAAGTCATTTGTCAATCAGAACACACTTGATCCTTCCCTCGCGTCCTGTAACACATCCTTCCCTTGCGGGTCTAAATGACCGAAGCCCTAAAATTATCCTTATTTTGATTATTTTTTTCCAAAAAAATTTAATGCAATTTTTTGGAGATTTTTTTTATTTTATAGTTTGATTATAGTTTTACATTTTTTATTTACCTTTAAATTACAAGATTTAATCAATAAATAATAAATAAATAGTAATTTAAGCACATTCCTCACATTCTTTCAACTTAAATTCAAAATAACTCATGCATTCATGCATAACCCTTTTAATTCAGCTCTAAATATCTTACATTGGGAGTCTTTGCCGACCTCGTGTGGAAAAAATATAATATAACATGAAATTTCATGACTCTTGCCACTAGATGGAGCTCTATATGGAGCAAATGAGCTGTTCCTCTGGGTCCTGAAGCCAGTTCTCTTCAATATGCATTCAGATACACATGTAGACATTATAAAATAATTTTTTGGTAAAGTTTTAGCAATTTTTGTTTGAATTTTGAATTTTAGTTTTTTCTTTATGTACTGAATAAGGGTCTGCGATAATATCGTAATTGTTGTTTTAACGATGTGCGATTTGACATTATCGAGTATAGCCTATCCCTCACACACACACACACACACACACACGCAGAGAGTGTATGCATACTCTACGTGATGTAGTCTTGTAGACTAGACTAGTGCGGGTGCGCGTTTAGAGTGCACGCTTTCACTGTGCGATTTAGTCTTTACATCATGTAGTAATAAATATCACAAGAGTGCAGTTTTTCTCCAAATATCAGCATGATAACAAATGTGATATTGATTTTATACAAGTTTAATAAACAAGAAGTTACTATTAAGTGACTTACATTTTAGACACCATATTGCCTGTTTTTGCTCTATTTCGCCAACGAAAATAGTTCAAAACAAAGCCACACACCGCGATGTTTCCTCACTGAGTGAATCAGCTTTTTGAACGAATCAGTTGACTAGGACAGATTGAGAGTCAAATGCTTCTTTCCTTGAAGAATCAGCCGTTTGAACCTCAATGATTCGCTCATTAGCAGTGACATGCTGCCACCTACTGGCGGTCTTTTCTTGTTTTAAGAATCTTTTCTTGTTTTGAATCATTTTAAATATCAATATTCAATATTGCAAAGATGAATTTTGTTGATACTGATTTCATTTGATTGGTGACAGCCCTATTGTGTCTTATTTTTATAATTAGATTTGATTAAATATATGAAATTGACACAAAAGATGATGCATGCATATAATTAGGTTTAAAAAATTGGCTTTATAAAGGTAAAAATGCCCATATTGGGTAAACATATTGGAAAAAAGAATTTCTGTCACTGATGTGAACTGACCACCACACAGAGTGTGAAGAATATCAAAAACTCTAGGAGTCGGCTGTCCACGACAGTCCTAAACCTGCCAAAGTACCAACACAATAAACACACTCAGCAAAATATCGGGATTCTTTGATGAATAAAAAGGTCATTGTATCATTGAAAAAATATTTCACAATATTACTGCTCTTTTTTTATCAAATAAATGCAGCCTTGGTGAGCATAAGACGTCCTTTAAAAACATAAAAAATCTGACCAATCCCAAACTTTTGAACAGCAGTGTATATATATATATAGTACTGTATATATGCACAGGATGTGCAACGCTAGAGCCTTTATGTAAGCGTATTGCATGGTGCATTCGTCCAATCAGTGACACCGACACCACAATTGAACTGAACACGTTATGCGCAACGTCTGCGGGTTTGGGCAGAGATAACGGATAATCGTTTGCACCTTCAAACCTATTTCAGGGAGTGCGTTCTCGAGACACCAGGCACTGTTCTGTGCGGATGGCGGCCGGAGCGTGTTAAGGGTTTCCTGTTAGAACGGTGTTGTGTTAGCGGCCCCTAAGTTAATAACTAATGATCTTCGCAATGGAAGTGAATCAATCAAAACTAACTTTATCTGGACAATAACATTATCCTAGAGCTGTTGTAAAGCCTAAACAATCTGTTACAGTAATTACCTATTATCTCTGTAAAGCTGCTTTGAAACAATTCATATTGTTAAGCGCTATATAAATGGAGGTGACTTGACTTGACTTGGGTAAATATGGACGTTAACCCAAAGTTTAGGGATTTACAGCGTGAAATGGCAGTTTATGAATGCCAAGGATCAATTGTTAACCCCGGGTAAATTATGAGCAGTGGTGAAACATGAAGATAACCAAGGAGTTCAGGATGACCCAGGGTTAACTTGCCCTATTGTGCACTCAACATTTCACCTCCACCAATGCAGTGCTAAATGCTGTCTCCTCTGATGTGACTGTGGTGTGTGTGTAGGTGGCAGCGTGGACATCGACCTGGAGGTGTTTGTGAACCGCTCTACGGCCCCAGAGCTGAACTCAGGCCAGCAGCAGCTCGAGGATATACTGGTCCTGCACCTGGAGAGGGGGAAAGACTACTTCATCTCCATCACGGGCTCGTACCTGCCCAGCTGCTTCGGCTCGTCTCTCGCCACACTGTGTCTGCTGAGGGAACCCATCCAGGAGATGCCGCTCGACACCGTCAGAGAGCTGGTGAGAGAGGCACTCTTCCTGACTGATCCACAAACCGCTAGAACCATGCATTTGCCAGTCAGCAGTAGGGGCGTGTCCACTCATGATGGGGGAGGAGAGAGAGTGAGCCAATCAGCAGTAGGGGCGTGTCCACTCATGATGGGGGAGGAGAGAGAGTGAGCCAATCAGCAGTAGGGGCGTGTCCACTCATGATGGGGGAGGAGAGAGTGAGCCAATCAGCAGTAGGGGCGTGTCCACTCTTGATGGGGGAGGAGAGAGAGTGAGCCAATCAGCAGTAGGGGCGTGTCCACTCATGATGGGGGAGGAGAGAGAGTGAGCCAATCAGCAGTAGGGGCGTGTCCACTCATGATGGGGGAGGAGAGAGAGTAAGCCAATCAGCAGTAGGGGCGTGTCCACTCATGATGGGGGAGGAGAGAGAGTGAGCCAATCAGCAGTAGGGGCGTGTCCACTCATGATGGGGGAGGAGAGAAAGTGAGCCAATCAGCAGTAGGGGCGTGTCCACTCATGATGGGGAGGAGAGAGAGAAAGAGAGAGCCAATCAGCAGTAGGGGCGTGTCCACTCATGATGGGGGAGGAGAGAGAGTGAGCCAATCAGCAGTAGGGGTGTGTCCACTCTTGATGGGGGAGGAGAGAGAGTGAGCCAATCAGCAGTAGGGGCGTGTCCACTCATGATGGGGAGGAAAGAGAGTGAGCCAATCAGCAGTAGGGGCGTGTCCACTCTTGATGGGGGAGGAGAGAGAGTGAGCCAATCAGCAGTAGGGGCGTGTCCACTCATGATGGGGGAGGAGAGAGAGAGAGAGAGCCAATCAGCAGTAGGGGCGTGTCCACTCATGATGAGGTAGGAGAGAGAATGAGCCAGTCAGCAGTAGGGGTGTGTCCACTCATGATGGGGGAGGAGAGAGAGTGAGCCAATCAGCAGTAGGGGCGTGTCCACTCTTGATGGGGGAGGAGAGAGAGTGAGCCAATCAGCAGTAGGGGCGTGTCCACTCATGATGGGGGAGGAGAGAGAGTGAGCCAATCAGCAGTAGGGGCGTGTCCACTCATGATGGGGGAGGAGAGAGAGTGAGCCAATCAGCAGTAGGGGCGTGTCCACTCTTGATGGGGGAGAAGAGAGAGTGAGCCAATCAGCAGTAGGGGGCGTGTCCACCTTGTCAGCAGTACTGTGAAATTGTGAAATATTATTCTAATGTAAAGCAGCTGTTCTCTATGTGAATATATAGTAAAGTGTAATTTATTCCTGTGATCAAAGCTGAATTTTCAGCATCATTACTCCAGTCTTCAGTGTCACATGATCCTTCACAAATAATTCTAATATGATGATTTGATGCTCAAGAAACATTTATGATTATTATCAATGTTGAAAACAGTTGTGCTGCTTCAGATATTTGTGGAGACCATCATACATTTTATTTTTCAGGATTCTTTAATAAACAGAAAGTTCAAAAGAACAGCTTTTATTTGAAATGGAATCTTATCAAATAAAATACATCTCAATACATTACAGATATGCTCACTGAATATAAACGTAACAGATCACTCAGATCATTAGGATCACATCAGCTAGAAATACCAAGGGTTCACTCTAAGCACAGTGAGTCTGCTTTAGCTATTATGCTGAACCAGCTTCCAGAAGAGATCAGATGTGCTCCTACAGGATCACTTTCACATCCAGACTCAAAACACTTCTGTTTATCTGTGCATTTACTGAATGAGCACTGTGGCACTGTTTGTCCGCCTGATCACACTGTATTTTATCTCTGCATCCTCCTCTTGATTCTAAACTGAACTCGAATGGCACTGATTGATAACCGGTGCTTTGTGAAGGGTATTGTAGTAGTGGGGGAAACCCCGATGGTCCTGATGACCAAATTTGTGAGCAAGTGCTCATCTTTCTGTGCTGGAGTGTGAGAGGGATTGCCTCATGATGATCAAGAGAACACTGTGGTGACTAGTGCAGATTACTGGTCTGGATTGGTACAGATTACTGGTCTGGATTGGTACAGATTACTGGTCTGGATTGGTACAGATTACTGGTCTGGATTGGTACAGATTACTGGTCTGGTGGGCTCAGATAATCCACGGTATATGAACATCCACAGAAGATTACTGACTGTCATGGGGAAATCTCAGAGTCAAAATAAGATACACCGGTGTTTTGCCAGATGAGAAGTTTATTCTATGTATCATCTTTTTACTATTTTAATTCATTTTACTCTAATTCATTTTATAAATATATAATTTATCTCTTTTAATTATCTGTTGTAATTTCCCTTGCTTTTATTCTGTCTATTTTCTATGCAAAGCTCAATGAATTGCTATAGTGTGATTATTATAATTCCTTTCTATGTAAAGCTTTTGAATTGCCTTTTGTAACATTATAATTGTCTTTTCTTTTGATCAGTTCGATGGGTCCTTGTCTCTAGGTTTAGATTCAAAAAGGCCTTTTGCAATCAGCCAATGGAGACATTTCTGGACCATATTTAAATGTTCTATTATCATAAACTTGGTTAAAAGCCATAATTATCTGGGAATTATTAATTTGCCTCATATTTTGTGTGTGTTATATCAGAGTATGAAGTCAAAAAGCCAGACGAGTGACACAGAGACTGATAAACCTCAAGAAATCCCCAAGGAATTATGGATGATGGTGGACCATCTCTTCCGTTATGCAAAAAAGCAGGTCAGGACTTGCTGAAACTCGTCTCTTTGCCCGTGTAAAAACATTCAAGCTGTGCTTTTGTGATTCTGTGCTGCTGTTCTAGCTGTTTGTCTTTGTTATGGCCTCCCATTGAGCTCCTCTCCATAGAAACACCAACACTAAAGCAGGAATCCGTCCAGCGCTTGCCTTGGGAGTTGTTTCAGGAACAAGAATTTAACATTCCCCGAATCGTGCTTTGTTGTTGAGAGAGGGCTGACTGAGTTACTCATGTGATTGACTGGACTGATTGTAAATGAAACTTTAAAGGACAATGACTGGAGTTCATCCAAGGACTTTGAAAGCAGACCTGATGAAGTGTGTGTGTGTGTGTGTGTGTTACAGGAAGACCTGTTTCAGCAGCCCGGCCTGCGCAGTGAGTTCGAGGAGATTCGGGATTGTTTGGACACGGGCAGCTTGGACACTCTCCGTATCCTTTCACACGCTCACTGTATAATAAATGTCTGTGGTCTGAACTGGCTCGAACTGAACTCCTTTATTTCTGGATAATTCCAGATATTAAGATGATTTTCTTTTTGCCACTACATAAATAGACCAGGTGAAAAAAGGACATATTCCAAGTGTAGTCCAATGGAATAAATAATTCACGGGATACTGTATGGGTGACCAACTACATTACACACACACTTCAGTTATTCCAGTGATGTGAAGATACCTGGGCTTCTAGTTAAGGACATTTACATGTAATCATGTAGCAGATCTTTTATCTTCAAATGAGCCACTAGTGAAGGCGCTCTGCTGTAGTGAACGATGATGATAATGACCCTTGACCTGAGCGCTGTCAGCCGGCAGTAATCACTCCGTGGCCGAAGCCCTGCTCCTGTTCCTCGACGCTCTTCCCGAACCCGTCATTCCCTTCTCCTTCTACCAGCAGTGCCTGGACATCAGCGCCGACAGCAGCCAGTGCAGACAGGTGTGTGTGTGTGTGTGTGTGTGTGTGTGTGTGTGTGTGTGTGTGTGTGTGTGTGTGTGTGTGACCTTAATCTGTGTTACTCTGACTCTCACACACATCAGCGCCGTCAGCAGCCAGTGCAGACAGGTGTGTGTGTGTGTGTGTGTGTGTGTGACCTTAATCTGTGTTACTCTGACTCTCACACACATCAGCGCCGTCAGCAGCAAGTGCAGACAGGTGTGTGTGTGTGTGTGTGTGTGTGTGTGTGACCTTAATCTGTGTTACTCTGACTCTCACACACATCAGCGCCGTCAGCAGCCAGTGCAGACAGGTGTGTGTGTGTGTGTGTGTGTGACCTTAATCTGTGTTACTCTGACTCTCACACACATCAGCGCCGTCAGCAGCAAGTGCAGACAGGTGTGTGTGTGTGTGTGTGTGTGTGACCTTAATCTGTGTTACTCTGACTCTCACACACATCAGCGCCGTCAGCAGCAAGTGCAGACAGGTGTGTGTGTGTGTGTGTGTGTGTGTGTGTGTGTGTGTGACCTTAATCTGTGTTACTCTGACTCACACACATCAGCGCCGACAGCAGCCAGTGCCGACAGGTGTGTGTGTGTGTGTGTGTGACCTTAATCTGTGTTACTCTGACTCTCACACACATCAGCGCCGACAGCAGCCAGTGCAGACAGGTGTGTGTGTGTGTGTGTGTGTGTGTGTGTGTGTGTGTGTGTGTGTGTGTGTGTGACCTTAATCTGTGTTACTCTGACTCTCACACACATCAGCGCCGACAGCAGCAAGTGCAGACAGGTGTGTGTGTGTGTGTGTGTGTGTGTGTGTGTGTGTGTGTGACCTTAATCTGTGTTACTCTGACTCTCACACACATCAGCGCCGTCAGCAGCAAGTGCAGACAGGTAGGTGTGTGTGTGTGTGTGTGTGTGTGTGTGTGTGTGTGTGTGTGTGTGTGTGTGTGTGTGTGTGACCTTAATCTGTGTTACTCTGACTCTCACACACATCAGCGCCGACAGCAGCCAGTGCAGACAGGTGTGTGTGTGTGTGTGTGTGTGTGTGTGTGTGACCTTAATCTGTGTTACTCTGACTCTCACACACATCAGAGCTGACAGCAGCCAGTGCAGACAGGTGTGTGTGTGTGTGTGTGTGTGTGTGTGTGTGTGTGTGTGTGTGTGTGTGTGTGTGTGTGTGTGTGTGTGTGTGTGAGACGCTACTCTGTGTTACTCTGACTCTCACACACATGCTGTTGGACTGGATGTTTATGATGATACTGTAAGAGAAATGATGTGGACGTGGAAGATCTCCAGAATCGGTGTATTACAGCCCAGCAGTGGCTCAGCACAGAGGCAGCCTGGGGTCACCGGCGTCTGAATGAACCCAGAACACCCGATCTCAAACCTTCCTCCTGTCAGTTTATCACTCTTAATGCACATGAAGCTGCTCCTGTTGTAACAGCTGTGGTCTGTATGTTAATGAAGTCGTGACACCATTGTCTGAGAAGGTCCTCTGTGTCCCGCACACATTCCCATCCTACACTTGACCTTTGCTCAGGATGTGATCAATCCAAATGGTGAAGAAACAATATAACTTGACTTTCTTTAATCTCTATGATAATTAAGCCATTTTGGGATGAGCTCATTCTCAAATATATGTTGGAGAGGAATCTGGGTCGAGGCAGATACACTTTCTTACAATACCTGGAAACTGTTTATTTGAAATTAGAGGTCGACCAATATTGATTTTTTTAATTACAGATACCAATTATTTGCATGTTAATGTGGCCGATAACCGATATACAGACCGATATTTATTTATTGTTTTATAACAACAGCACTGAACTGAACAAACTGTTTTATTTAACACTTTTTAAATACTGTTATTTCTGTGATTTCACTCCCTCCTTGCATGCAAAACAAAACTCTTCTAAGTTTTATATATATAAAGTTACATTAGAGTCTGAAAGAGTACACACAAAAAATCTAGTGCACTGTCACTAAAGTGTCTTTTTTTTATATTAAAGCTTTTATCGGTAAACAAACAAGTAATGAATATAACATGTACAAATTATCCAAACAATATTAAAACATTCTAAACCGCCTGAATAAAAACACAAAACATCACGACTTCAGTGTATCTTAATAATCCCAGTTGCATTTTCTTATTTATGAGAACAACATTAATATTAACAACAGGCTAAATAAACTTAAAAACTCTAATGTTTTCAAATGGAGAACATAAATAAATGACAGGGGAGTCTATCAACTCTTATTTATATATTATAAATATAAGCATTTGTTTTAAAGTACAGTTTTAAAAGGTTTGTGTGTTGTTTAATAGACTAAAGAGTGAAGAGGATGGATTATACATTACTCTGAATATGCAAATGTTATCAGAAAAAAAGTCCATCTCATCTTAGTCTGGCTAACGTCAGACCAAGTCTCATTTGAGACGTGGTCTGGGAACCACGTGTTCATTTTCTCGTATTTGAGGCGTGGTTTACGAATGCCCAGAGCCGTTTATTGGGCGCTATGAATGTCTATCAAATGCGCCTGTACGTAGCTCATAGCCAATCGCTTCAATTATACCAGATGATGTATGTAGAGCGACAGAAATTCGACGAGGAAAAAGCATAGACTGAAAAGACGATGGGTCAAAGATTTATTTGTACACGATGGCGTTTAGCGAATATTACCGTTTGTGCAAGATAAATATGAGGGTAGAAGGTAACGTCGAGTCTGATGCCATGTTGGATCTATAGATATAAACAAACTGCTTCGGTGTCGTCATCGTCTTGCTGCTCCCTCCCCGTTCTGTGATTGGTTCCCTTTTTCAGGGGAAAATCTGGTCCATGGTGTCCAGACTGCCTAGCAGAGTGAATAAAATCGCGCTGCGAGCAAGGCAGTATGGGGAAACCCAGGCTAATCTCATCTGGCATGTTGCCAGAATAATTCAATATTAGTTTTTATGTGACTCGAGTTTATATTACATGTGAAGCATTTATGTAACATCTCATTTGTGCTTTAACGGCTGTTATGTTAAATAAAGTTTATTAATTAAAGAAGTTATTTTACCGTTGAACACCGTTGTTGACTCGTCTCCCCTCAGACACGATGCTTTAAAGCCCCCCGTGGTGAAATATAAGCCTTTAATGTTGTTTATGTGTCTATGTGGTGTTTTTAATCTGCTTTAAGTCGACAGCATTGCTGAGTATTTCCTCCTTAAAACTGCAGTGAACCAAAGACAGTCTCAAAAACACGCTTTGAAATCGCTGGTGTTTCTGACGTCACAAACTACCTTGTAACCAATCAGATCAACGTGTGATCGTCAACCAGTGGATCTCTGAGCTGAGGGAGTGAGTGGAGGCGGGGCTCATTTGCATATTCATAGAACCGCGCATACTAAATGAGGCGAGGGTGTCGAGTTACACTCAAGATATTTTAAGACATGAAGATTTTTTTTTTTTTCAAGGAAAAAGTCATTTTGGTGATTAGAGATGAGTTTTAAGGGATGAAATGATGGACTACAGGGGGACTTTAATGGCTGTCGTGCAATTCTCAAAACGCTCACAAGATGCCGCCAATTATCGGTGAATCCGATATTATAATCCGATACCTGATTATGGGAAAATGCTTAAACATCGGAAGAAATATCGGTAGAACCGATTATCGGTCGATCTCTATTTGAATGTTTCACCTGAATGCATTATAGATTGCTGAAATGTTTAATATAGTGTTATAAAGTGCCCCTATTAGGCTTTTTCAGATATTATTTTTCATGTAGTTTGTAATAAACATGAAGAAATCATATCTGCAAAGTGGCTGTAAAACTTCAATAAACCAGAAAATGTTCTAGCTTTTGCTTTATCATCAATATAATTGTGTAACATTTCATTTTTCTTTCTGTCCGCAGATCATTCCCATTCTACCTCAGTGCCATAGGAATGTGTTCAACTATTTAACGGCCTTCCTTCAGGAGCTGCTGAAGCACTCGGCACACAATCGCCTGGACGCCGCTATTTTAGGTCGGTTGACGATGCGCTTTCGCTTCTTGTTTTGTGTATTTTTGTCTGCAGATTTTGAGAGAACAGGCCAGTTTCAGAGGAAAGCAGAACTCAAACTTTGACTTTGCATTCTGTAATCTCACTGTTATTATTAGTCATCAAAACAATAACACCTTTGCTCATGTGCGCTTGGTGAAGGAAAACAGAAAGCATGAGGTTGTGATGTTCCAGGTTTCCTGCAGTCGTGGTTAAACTGATAAGTTTCTGTGGTTTACAGGCCCGATCTTCGCTGGCCTGTTGCTGCGGTCGCCCACAAAGCAAGATCTCACAGAGAAAAGGAAGGTGAAGGAGTTTTTCCAGCATTTCTTGGTCCAGACGCCCTCCGACAGAGACTTTCATGATAAATCACCCCAATAATGGACTCCTTATTTCACATGCCTAGTTTCTTCCAGGTGTCAGCAGAATTATGTCCATACATTTTGTAGTTGCCATTTAATTCAATGCATTTTAAACCGTTATTGAAAATAATTGGTTTTATTACAAATCAGATGGGAGTTTTTATTTGAAAAATAATGGTTATTTAATGAAATATATTTGTATTTTCGATGTTTGTAAATACAATACAGCTGTTCTTTTATATTAAATCTGAACAATCATAATAATCTCAGCGTTTGACTTTTCTTTGATCATATTAGGGGTGTGGATGCAACATCACATAGAGGATTTCATTTAAAAATTCTATTATTTTACCATGTAAAATGTACTTTGTCTTTTATGTTCATGCTCATTTTCAAGATTTTTCTCAGCCAATCTCAATAAAGCGTTAAAATAATGACTGATTTAAGAGAATATTATGCAATTACATAATAATTAGTTCAGTCACTCAGTCATTATTTCAATACTGAGCATTTACTTAGCTGATAACATCATTTGTAATTAAAAAAAAGTAAATATGAAATATAAATATATAGCAATGTCTTAGATAATAGTCTAAGATAATAATAATGAATGCCTCAAAAATGTCTCAAAGTCATGCCATTAAATGCTATATGCACTGAAAAAAACTGATTCTTCCTCAGTATTTTTGTCTTGTTTTCCAGACCAGTACATCTTAACATAAGAAACATTTACTTAAGCAAAATGTAGTTTTGTTTTCTGAGAAATTGATCAAAATGAAGTGAGTTTATGATTAAAACAAAAACAAATATCTATCAATGGGATATGAAAAGTTGTTTTCCCTTTGAATTAAATAGATTTTTCTGAGCCCATTGGCAGATAATGTATTTGTTGCTCTTTTAATCATAAACTCACTGAATTTTGATACATTTTTGCATTTTTCTTCTCAGGTAGGGACATTTTCCCAGTCATCCCAATGGCAAACGTGTCCCGATTTACCCCAATTGGCCCTAAATGTGTATATATATGTTACCGGCAAAGTGTGTAATCCGGCATTCTATAGAATGTGGTAATGTATAGAATTAGGTCATGTATTTTTTGCAAAAAACATCAGGAATTCTATATATTGCCTAGGCATTCTATACAATACCGAGATTTCACACTTTGCCGGTAACATGTTTACATATATATATATACATTTGCACTGGAAAACATGACAGAAATCCTGAGAAGGGCATCACTTTATTGCAGTATGATTAGAAGGGACAGTAAAAGTGATGTTCATATGTTTATTTTATTGTATCTATTTAAATGAATTAAAAAGTAATGTAGATGGATATGAAGTGGTATTTTGAATCGTTAGCAGTGTGTTGTGTGCTGTTGTGAGTGTGTGTGACTCTGAATCGAGCGATCTGAGCTGATCTGGAGTCAGTATGAGCTGCTGCTCTTCATGATGCTGCCGCTGAGGAATGAAGACAGGAGCCGATACACAACATTACACGGGCCTCGAGCGTCTCTATAACACTGGTAAACCCATCAGACGATTTTTATCTGCTTGATTTAAAGCTGTAAGAGCGTGTCGTTGTCGTTCTGATTTTTTAATGGCCTGTCTCGATACCATTCGAGTTTCTGTTCAATGCTAACGGGCTAAATCTGTTAGCATTCATCCCATACTCTACATGTCAGTTCTTTAACCATCACATAGTCACCATTTTCAGAGTGTTTTACACTTTAACGGGTTTAAACGACAAGTGAACTGCGCTTTTGTCTAACGATAGTGAATAATATAGTTTATAAACTGGTGTTAACGGCGTGCTAATGAAGCTAACGCCTGTCATTGATGGGACTAGCACTTTAGCCTGTTAGCTTCTCTGTGCAGTCAGTCTTAATTAAAACACCACCGTTTTAATTATTACATGAAATATGTGTGGCTTAATTATTTCAGCCCTTTTGTGTTGGGGATGTTATTCATGTTAATCGGACCGAAGCAGATGAACTAATGACTGGAGCTTCAACACACAGGTGAGCTAATCAGTTAGCAAGACTGACATGACAGTTTGTTTTTATGGAAAACATTCATTTGAAAATGAATATATCGCATTTATGACTGCTTGTCATTAATGGCCGCATGGTAATTATGATCTCTAATATGTTCGCGGGTTTCTCTAAATCAGTGTGATCAATGTGAACATGTTCATGCTTGACTTGTGATTGTCATCAATGTCAAAGTGAACATGGAAACTTCTAGAAAGTGTCCAGAATGACAGAGCCTGATAAACTCACCTGCTTCAAGACTTATTGTGTTAAAATCATGAAGGGTTTTGTTGTTGTCACAGTTTGTCCATTACTTTGAGGCATAATGTCCTCTTTGTAACTGTCTAGTCGTGTGAGAAAAGCATTCTTGAGTCTCACATCTTATCAGCTGCCTTCCCAGACAGTGTTTTCCAGCATTATAACATAGTAAACTTCCCTCTAGACAGCATTATAACATAGTAAGTATAGCATCATAATCTCAAGACATTTGATTGAAATATTGGGGTGTCATAGGTGTGTATAATGTGCTGTCTAGATAGTCAGCTAGTGACACAGTCCTTGTGTCTGGACAGTTGTGTGTTTTAGGTTAATTTTGTTCAGATCATTGTGTGTGTGTTTGTTATAGTATCATGAAAACAGTGGTTTCAGTTTACAAATGCTTCTTTTCCCCCTGATTGTTTAGTAGTTCGACTAACACCAGCCAAAAATAGTTTCCCTGCATTGTCCTACTTTCTCGTGACTGTGTGAATCAGCAATTTTCCAACACATTATGTTGTTGTTTTATTGAAACCCCATTTATTACAACCAAACTGTACAACTTTGTGGCGGACTTGTACATTTGAAAGTGCTTACACTGATTTAAATGTACCTAGAAATGAGCATTTGTAACACAAAGTGCAAAGGAAAGTGCTCACATAACACTGTTACGCTTCTCGATAATAATAACCTGCGTTTATTATAATGATTCAGTGTTATTTTAGAATTACTATTATTTTAGTTATATAATATTGTAGTATTTATTCATATTTTGAATGAAATATTATTTTAATTTTAGTTATGTTCCTTTTTCATTTCTACATATATATTTTATATATTTCTAAAGAAAAAAAATCGTATCTTTTATTTAATTTACTGAAAATAATTTTTATTGGTTTTAGTTCGAGCTGCATGATTTTAGATCAAATGAGAATCATGATTTTTGTTTCAAATATGGATCACGATTTGAACAGACAAAATAAATAAATAATAAGAGGTTCTGACAAAATATTAAACAATGTTTAATTAATCAGAATGCATATTAAAAAAAATCAGTTGAATCAATGACTCACTCATAAAGACTTCACTTGTTTCATCACTGGATGAATCAGTGTTTTTGAATGAAACTCTTCAATTAATGATTAAATGTAAAACACATTTTTAACGGCGCTTGTCTCCACCTACTGGTGTAACGATGTAATGATGCAATCTTTGTTTGAAGCATCAAGTTACTTTCAACAGGTGATTTACTCTATTCTGATCACTATTGTAGACGTCAGTGTTTATATCAGAACTATAATCTTTTATCCCAGTACCTCTGTGATAATATGAATTATGGTAAGACAGAAAAATGAAAAGACTGTTTCACATCTGTTCATGATGACAGATCTGAGTGTTCGCTGTGATCGGACCTGTCAAAGGTTTAATAGTCAGAGCCGAATCACTCATTTAGGAATAAGATCACGTGAGTGTTTGAGTCCAGATCGCCATCTTTTAACGATTAATCGTGCAGCTCTAGCTTTAGTTAACAATAACAACTCTGAAGAGGAAGTGATTCGCCCGTTCAAGTCATCTAGAGTGTTTCAAAGCAGCTTTACCGAGATAACAGGAGAATAATGCAACAACGTTTGTTTCTAGAAGAAAATAGTGTCACAGTCCAGCTTAAGCAAGTTCAGTGATGTTTCATTTTTGTTGTAAAAAAAAAAGTTATTAATTTAGTTCATTTATATATAAAGCCACTCTGGAGAAAACAAATATTTCAGTCCACGATTGCAATCCTGTTCTCAGTTTGACTAACGAATGTTGTCTTTAACCTCTTTAAACTCGTTCCAGCCGCAACAAAAGCAAGCGCGTGGACACAAACCCGGGACTGAGCTTTTCCGTCAGGATCATGGGAGAGAATGGTCCTCTCACGGAGTCAGCCATGCTCTTTGAGGACGAGGAGGAAGACGTGGACAAACTGTGCCGAGAGGAGGACGACGAGGACAAGATGCCCCGGTTCGAGCAGGACGAGGACGAGCTGATCTCGGGCCCGTCGTCGTCCTCGGGCCGCATCTACGACCGCACGACGGTGCTGATCGAGCAGGACCCGATCCGCCTGGACGAGGAGGGCGAGGAGGACATGGCGTTCGGGGAGGGCGAGGGGGACGAGGGCTCGCTGGCCTTCATGTGTGACCCCGACGGCATGTCGCAGGGGTACATCCACCACACCATCTCACCGGACCAGATCCAGTTCATCATCAACCCCGGGTCCACCCCTATGCCCCGGAACATCGAGGGCGCCACGCTCACGCTGCACTCCGAGTGTCCCGAGACCAAGCAGAGAGAGGTGAGGAAGAGCGCCGACTCATTGCTGATGTTCATCTGTCTTCAGTGTGTACTAGGGCTGTGACGAGACCCTCATGATTCCAGATCACGATTCTCAACTCATATATTTAAAATAATGTAAGCCACTTTTTACTGGTAACATCAGACATCTGGCATTATCAGGACACACACATGTTCCCCCATTGCATTATTATACATTATATTCAACATTATAGCAGTTTAATGTAGTGCTGACACTGAAACTCTCAAAATTTTCATTTTGGGTGAACTATGCACAATAGATATTGTCACTATCCACGATACATATTGTTGCATTTTTGTATTGCGCTATATTGTAATATTGTTGCATCCCTAGTGTGTGTGATCATGAAGAAGCTCCAGCTCTTCTCTGTATCAGAGTCAGTGTTTCTGAACTCCTGAAACGCCTCCATTGTGGTCTTGAGTTTCTTCCGGGAACAAACACGTCACAGCATTCCTCATTAAAACAGGGGTGGGATTCTTCCGGATCAATCCGGAAATCTGGCTTTTCCGACCTGAAAATGATGCTCTCGTAAATCACGCAAATCCGCAAATTTTGCTAATTTTTTTTGCGGGTCGCGCTCAAAGCACGGGTCGGGTATTGGTAACCATAATGACCGCTCAACGTGTTTTGTGCCTCTGATTCATGTCTTCATGTCACTCCGCATGCAGTCCGTTCATTTGTCACGCACTTCCTTCAAAGCAGAGCTCCACCGAAGAGCCTGCGCTCGATGCGGAAGGTTATCTAAAGTGTGTTGAGAATTTTGGACGTGTGGGGCGAACTATCTCTTTTCTTAGCTGAAGCCGACAACGGGACAAAATAAATGTAAAGAGAGACATAGTGGAGTTCCTGTTTTCGTTTTGGCAAGTATAATAAATTCTGTAGTCTAGCCCTTACATGACCTGGTGTGACATTATTCTAAAACACATTCGCGTAAAACTCCCCCGACATGGTTAGAGCAGCGGCACAACGAGAACATGTCATAGCATGATCAGAATAGCCTACGGAAGCCCTGAACCGCAACGGGAAAAAAATAAAATAAAATAAATCTAGCATTTCGAGATTAAAGTCGAAACAGTGCGAGAATACAGTCTTCCGTAGAGGTTGCGTGTGTGCTTGGTCATGGTAGGTGCACCGTATATTTTCCTGCTTTTTTGTCCTTTGCCAATCACACCGATGTTTAAAGGCCCCCTGAAGTCAAAATTTAAGTTTTTTAGCTTTTAGTATGAATATTTTAGCCTTAAAGTATGAATAAGCTTCCAAAACATTGACAAAACCCTCATTTAGGAGATATAAGCATTTAAAACTTACAATCTCTCACTTCCGCTTAAATGGATCAGGGATTTTTATCCCAGCTTCTCATCACATCTTCTGTCCAATCAAATGCCCTCTAGAATCTGAAGCTCCGCCCCTATGCTATAAACCCCACCTGGCCAAAGCGACCGTTGACACGGAGCAATATGGCGATGTGAGTTCGGTTGCTCAAACGCTCCAGTTTTATCCCGTTCTAGATTTTATTCACACATTTACTATTGAATCCAACGTATCATCAGCGCTCGGATTGGCTTCCATGGTGCTGTCAGTCTGTGAGGTAAACTAAACGCTATTGGCTATTTGAAAAGGAGGAGGAGCCATTCAGTATGTCCCGCCTTAGCTTCCTGTTTCCGTGGAAATTACGTCAACGTATCAAACAAAGCTGCGCGTTCCAAGGCACTTCAGTGGGACTTTAAATAATTCATACGCAGAATAAAGGGGCGGGGCCTGGTTGAGTTAGTCAGTAGTGTGTTAAACTGGTAAGGGGCGGGACATTTCCCAAACACACTCGGAGCGCTCGACCAATCACAACACACTGCTCCAGCCGACCAATCAGAGCACAGTGTGCTTTTCAGGAGGAGGGGCTTCATATAGACAGGAAGTAAACAGAGCGTTACTGACAGACTGGGAAGAGAGGAGCCGCAACAATGGAGAATATGAGGAGAATAATCAACATTCAAGCAGGAAAACCTGTAGTACCTGAAAACCTCTAGTAGAGCCTGAGACAGCATCAAGGCATAATAGGTCCTCCGCCCTCATATAACAGGTGTTGTTTAGTCTGTGCTTGATCTTGCTGGACTGGAAAGGCCAGATGTGTGTCTGTCAGTCACGCGTGTTTGAGAGATGTGCTTGTTCAGTGAAAGCAGATCAGATAAGCCGGGCTAGAGGATTGTTCAGTTCCTGGCCTGTGTTTGTTCATCCCACAGGATCTGTGTTTCCACATGATCTCACATCAGAGATCAGGATCCAGCCGTGCTCTGTCCCTATGAACTTCCCCATCTGCCAATCACACGAGGACTCACGTTAGTCCTCCTGAACACACACCGAACACACAGGCCGTTTTCAGTGTGTGTTCTTCAGCGATCTTGTGTTCTCGTACGTCACCATCATCAAAAGTCCGGTTCCAATAATCAAGAGTGGAACGTTTAAAAACCTGTTTTCGACTAATAGAAATTCAGTGTGTAGTTCAGGATGTCGTGCTCAAGCCAGCTGTGGTGAACTTACACACATATACAGTTTTATACTGTAACAGCTGTTTCTTTCTGTCCTTCAAAACTATCTCAACCACCAAAACACTACCACACTTCAGTTGTGTTTGTGTGTGTGTGTTTGTGTGTGTGAGTGTTTTTGTTTGTTTGTGTGTGTGAGTGTGTGTGTGAGTGTTTGTTTGTGTGTGTGTGTGTGTGTGTTTGTGTGTGTGTGTGTGTGTGTGTGTGTGTGTGTGTGTGTTTTTGTTTGTGTGTTTTTGTTTGTGTGTTTTTGTGTGTGTGTGTGTGTGTGTGTGTGTGTGTGTGTGTGTGTGTGTGTGTGTGTGTGTGTGTGTGTGTGTGTGTGTGTGTGAGAGAGAGCTGGTGTTGCTCAGTGATTAATGAAGCTGACTCAGATGTCGTGCCTGAAGCCGGACGCTGCTGCTGTTTATGTGTGGGATAGATTGACCATTGAACTGACCGATATTAGGCATCATTTTTTCATGCTGAACAGAAAATTCAGACCTGCTGATACTCCAGTGTTTCTGCTGTGGACTGAATCACCGTGAGGCAGAAACAGAATGATTTGGTTGCATCAAAAGGCAACAGGTGCTTTATTTGCATTACACAGACTTGCAAATTACAGTCTTTACTGACTATTTTGCCACACACACACACTCACGCTCACACACACACACTCACGCTCACACAACACACTCACGCTGTCTCACACACTCACGCTCTCATACACACACTCACGCTCTCATACACACACTCACACTCACGCTGTCTCACACACTCACTCTCTCATACACACACTCACACACACGCTCACACACACACACACACTCACGCTCACACACACACACTCACGCTCACACACACACACACTCACGCTCACACACACACTCACGCTCACACACACACACTCACGCTCACACACACACACTCACGCTGTCTCACACACTCACGCTCACACACACACTCACGCTCACACACTCACGCTCACACACACTCACGCTCACACACACACACTCACGCTCACACACACACACTCACGCTGTCTCACACACTCACGCTCTCATACACACGCTCACACACACACACTCACGCTCACACACACTCACACTCACGCTCACACACACACACTCACGCTCACACACACACACTCACGCTGTCTCACACACTCACGCTCTCATACACACACTCACGCTCACACACACACACTCACGCTGTCTCACACACTCACTCTCATACACACACTCACACACACGCTCACACACACACACACTCACGCTCACACACACACACTCACGCTCACACACACACACACACACTCACGCTCACGCTCACACACACACACTCACGCTGTCTCACACACTCACGCTCACACACACACACTCACGCTCACACACACACTCACGCTCACACACTCACGCTGTCTCACACACTCACGCTCTCATACACACGCTCACACACACGCTCACGCACACACACTCACGCTCATACACACACTCACGCTCTCACACACACTCACGCTGTCTCACATACACACACACTCACGCTGTCACAAACACGCACACTCACGCTGTCACACACACGCTGTCACACACACGCTGTCACACGCACACACACTCACGCTCACACACACTCACGCTGTCTCACATACACACACACTCACGCTCTCACACACACTCACGCTGTCTCACATACACACACACTCACGCTGTCACAAACACGCACACTCACGCTGTCACACACACGCTGTCACACACACGCTGTCACACGCACACACACTCACGCTCACACACTCACGCTCACACACACTCACGCTCACACACACACACTCACGCTCACACACACACACTCACGCTGTCTCACACACTCACGCTCTCATACACACGCTCACACACACACACTCACGCTCACACACACTCACACTCACGCTCACACACACACACTCACGCTCACACACACACACTCACGCTGTCTCACACACTCACGCTCTCATACACACACTCACACTCACGCTCACACACACACACTCACGCTGTCTCACACACTCACTCTCATACACACACTCACACACACGCTCACACACACACACACTCACGCTCACACACACACACTCACGCTCACACACACACACACACACTCACGCTCACGCTCACACACACACACTCACGCTGTCTCACACACTCACGCTCACACACACACACTCACGCTCACACACACACTCACGCTCACACACTCACGCTGTCTCACACACTCACGCTCTCATACACACGCTCACACACACGCTCACGCACACACACTCACGCTCATACACACACTCACGCTCTCACACACACTCACGCTGTCTCACATACACACACACTCACGCTGTCACAAACACGCACACTCACGCTGTCACACACACGCTGTCACACACACGCTGTCACACGCACACACACTCACGCTCACACACACTCACGCTGTCTCACATACACACACACTCACGCTGTCACACTCACACACACTCACGCTGTCACACGCACACACACTCACGCTGTCACACTCACGCTGTCACACACACGCTGTCACACGCACACACACTCACGCTCACACACACACACTCACCCTCTTATACACACACTCACGCTGTCTCACATACACACACACTCACGCTGTCACACTCACACACACTCACGCTGTCACACGCACACACACTCACGCTGTCTCACATACACACACACTCACGCTGTCACAAACACGCACACTCACGCTGTCACACTCACGCTGTCACACACACGCTGTCACACGCACACACACTCACGCTCACACACACACACTCACCCTCTTATACACACACTCACGCTGTCTCACATACATAATACATAATAGTCCTAAAAGCATGGATGTGTTTGAGCTTGTGTGTTGTGTGTGTGTACTGTGTGACGCGAGCTCTTGGTGTTCATAGAGTGGCTGATGTGGATAACGTACCAGAGTTCGCATTATCCAGCATGATCCCGACTACAGTTTTGTGCTCAAATCAGATGTTCTTCACATGACCTTTGACACGTGACCCATATCTGACAGGTGGACCTCCTGAACTGGGTTACGTCCAAACAAACACGGAAATAATTGAATTTTGAACATTTTTAAATGAGTTTTGAATTAACTTTATTAATATATGCTAACGTTCAAAAGTTTGGGTCGGTAAGATTGATTTAATGTTTCTGGAAGAGTCTCTTCTGCTCATCAAGACTGCATTTATTTGATCAAAAACACAGTAAAAAAGTATTATAACTATTTAAAATGACTGTTTTCAAAGTGAATATACAGTAAAGTGTAATTTATTCCTGTGATCAAAGCTGATGTTCAGCATCATTACTCCAGTCTTCAGTGTCACATGACCCTTCAGAAATCACTCTAATATGAGGATTTGATGCTCAAGAAACGTTTATGATTATTATCAATATTGTTTTTTATTATACATTTTTCAGGATTCTTTGATGAATATAAAGTTCAAAAGAGCAGTGTTTATTTGAAAGGGAATCTGTTGTAACATTATAAATGTCTTTACTGTCACTTCAGTCACACATCCTTCCCTGGTGAGTACAAGCCTTTCCAACCCTAGACTTTTGAACAGAAGTCTGTCATTATATAATTATATCAGCTTTTCAAATTTAATTATTTTCATAATGAATGATTGGGGGATTATTTTGACATAAAATAAGCGCTGATTTTCAGGGCTGCCAATCATGCCAGTTCTTCTAACAGTCTAACGACAGGTTTCTGTGATTGATGTTAAGTGAGTGACACATCCGTCTGGATAACAGTGATGATGTACTGAAGGTGTTGATTAGGCATGTGAATACTGATTAATCATAAACTGACAAATTACAATTTGTTCGAGCAGTGCTATTGGTTAACACATGTTATTGCTTTACAATAATCAACTAACGAGATCTAAGTTAATGTGTTGATTATGTAGATTATTATATGTGAGGAGATGGTCAAACATGAAGACGTGGAGAGAGGAGTCCGTAACAGGGTGTGTGTGTGTGTGTGTGTGTGTGTGTGTGTGTGTGTGTGTGTGTGTGTGTGTGTGTGTGTGTGTGTGTGTGTGTGTGTGTGTGTGTGTCTAAAATGTAACCCTGACCGTTTTACTTGCCTTTTGTTAAATAATCACTCGTTATTAAAATGTAGATATTTCGATAATACCTCAGTTGTATGGAACGCATGCTTAATTTGAGCAAATTTCTATGTCACTGTCCCTCTTTATTATGTGGGTTTAGGAGGCGCGTAGATCTAGGATATGTACGGAACGTTTTTTTTTTAAGCGAAAATTTTTTTTATTTTCAAATATATGCATTTATAGTGTGTATATAAACAAATATATATTTTATAATGACATAATTATACATATACATGTGCATTTATATGTTTTAAATACAATTATAAGGTGTCAGTGTATTTCCATTAGACTATAACTTTGCCAGCTATAAAGAAATCTAGCATTTCCTCACGTTTTACCACTGATTTTTAGTGACAGTCGATATGCATGGGCCACTGTCTCTCTCTCTCCCACACACACTCACACATACAGACACACAATCACACACACACACTCTCTCTCACACATACGCACACACACACGCACACAGACACACACACACACACACTCACACGTCAACGACTCAGAATAGTGTTCAGTGTTTCCCAAACACAGTTTATCAATCCTTTGTAATGATATAAGCAGCTTTATGCCGAGACTCAGACTGTTAAAATTAATTTCTTGACATTATACGTATGATTATTAATTATGATCTTTGATTTGGCCTTTTGATTGGATTTTGATCTTCATCTCTAATATGTTTATTATATTTTTTTGTTTTACTTTTGCATTGAACTATGAAGTCACTTTTCTGCTCACCAAGGCTGCATTTATTAGATCATAAATACAGTAATATTGTGAAGTATTACTACAATGTGTTCTGTGTGAATATACAGTAAAGTGTCATTTATTCCTGTGATCAAAGCTGATGTTCAGCATCATTACTCCAGTCTTCAGTGTCACATGATCCTGCAGAAATCACTCTAATATGATGATTTGATGCTCAAGAAACATTTATGATTATTATCAATGTTGAAAACAGGTCATATTTTTATGGAAACCTTGACATTTATTCATTTATTCAGGATTCTTTGAGGAGTCTTTACTGTAATTCTGCTGTCGGACAGATGATAAATAGAAAGAGATTAATGAGACTATATAAGAATGCTCTCATCGCACTGTAAGTTGATCTCCTCACACTGGGAGGTCAAGTCAGACGCATTGCATTGTGGGATACAGTATTCCATGTCATGTTCTATGTTGTATTTGCACATTATTTCATATTCTAAGTATGCAGGAAATCTCCCTAGGCCGACTCCTCAGTGTGCACAGTCCTTCAGAAGTACCGGCCGCTCGGCAACCGCTCCCAGTACTGTGACTGGGAATGAGGAGGACTGGGAAATGAGCTCACATGAGCAGCACGCCGGTTAATAACCACTAGAGGCCACTCCTCTGACCAGTGGCTTAACCACATGTGACTAGAGAGAAATGGAAACTGATACAGTTGTCAAGTCATTTCAGGTCACACATATTCCAGATAGAGTGTGTTTTGTTCAGTGTGGAGCTTGGCGTCTGTGAGAGAGTATTGTGTGTGGTAGTTTGGTGGAAAAAAAGGAAATGTTTTGTTCATTTGAGTCATGCTCTGTCCGCTCGTTTCTCCTTTGGATTCTGTTATACTCGTTTAACATGATTATGCCCTTCTTCAGAGTCTTGATGCTGTCTCAGGCTCTACTAGAGCAGGTTTTCCTGCTTGAATGTTGATTATTTTCCTCATATTCTCCATTGTTGCGGCTCCTCTCTTCCCAGTCTGTCAGTAACGCTCTGTTTACTTCCTGTCTCTATGAAGCCCCGCCCCCTGAAAAGCACACTATGCTCTGATTGGTCGGCTGGATCAGTGTGTTGTGATTGGTCGAGCGCTCCGAGTATGTTTGGGAAATGTCCCGCCCCTTACCATAACCACCAGTTTCAACCATAGACTGTATAAAAATATGGGCGTAGTGTTTGTGACGTCACCCGTAGTGTTTCTGAAGCCCAGAGTGGGCGGAGCCGGCCGTCGCGTCACTCCCAGATAAACGTAAATGTGCAGAGGCGGATTAGCTGAGGTGACGTGACGCTAACAGACAGCAGACAAACGGCTAGTAGTGACATCAGCGGCAATTCACCTGTCACTCTCACACACACACACACACACACACACATACACACATACACACACACACACAGAAACCTCACACACACACACACACACACACACACACACACACACACACACACACACACACACACACAATCACTCACACACACAATCACTCACACACACGTCAACGACTCAGAATAGTGTTCAGTGTTTCCCAAACACAGTTTATCGATCCTTTGTTATGATATAAGCAGCTTTATGCCGAGACTCAGAATGTTAAAATTAATTATTTGATTTATACTTGATAATTCTTTTGATTGGATTTTGATCTTACTCTCCAATATGTCTTTATTTTAATATTTTATACTTTTGCATTTAATTAATTTTTTTGTTCTTTTTTTCTCTTCTGCCCACCAAAGGTGTTCAATCAAAAATACAGTAAAAACAGTGAGATATTATTACAACGTACAGCAGCTGTTTTCTGTGTGAATATATAGTGAAGTGTCATTTATTCCTGTGATCAAAGCTGAAAAATATACGCCAGTAACACATAAGTGACCCTGGACTACAAAACCAGTCACATGGGTCAATTTTCTGCAATTGAGATTTACACATAACATGAACGCTGAATAAATAAGCTTTCCATTGATGTACAGTATGGTTTGTTAGGATAGGACCATATTTATCCGAGATACAACTATTGAAGATCTGGAATCTGAGGGTGCAAAAAAATCAAAACATTGAGAGAATCTCCTTTAAAGTTGTGCATTAATGTTGGCGATTGTGCTGCATTCACTCACACAAATAAATGTTTTATATATTTACGGTAGGAAATTTACAAAATATCTTCATGAAACATGATCTTTACTTAATATCCTAATGATTTTTCGCATAAAAGCAAATAATTTTGACCCATACAATGTATTGTTGGCTATTGCCACAGATATCCCCGTGCGACATGTGACTGGTTTTGTGTTCCAGGGTCACAGTGTCCTGCGGGCGGATCATGTGTGTTAGGTCTGTGTGTGTGTAACTGTTGTGTGTTCTGTGCTGGCCTCAGGTGAAGCGCTACCAGTGCATGTTCGAGGGCTGCACGCGCACCTACAGCACGGCGGGAAACCTGCGCACGCACCAGAAGACACACCGCGGCGAGTACACGTTTGTGTGTAACCAGCAGGGCTGCGGGAAAGCCTTCCTCACCTCCTACAGCCTGAAGATACACGTGCGCGTGCACACCAAGGAGAAGCCCTTCGAGTGTGACGTGCAGGGCTGCGAGAAGGCCTTCAACACACTCTACAGGTGAACACGTGTTACGTTAGCGTGCTGGAATAGCCCTAAAACGCTCACACCGTGTCCTAACCAGACGCGATGCCACAAGATTCCAGGGACAAATACTTTGTCTGTCCACACTAGACGCGACACGACTGCGAGATGCGTCAAAATCAATCAAAACCCACAGCCAATCAGAGCGGCGTGTAGGCGGAGTCTCGCGGCGAGCGCACGGCAACAGAGAGTAATCCTGACGACACTCGCAAGAAAATGGATAAGTCTATATAATCAAACTCACAAATATTACACCATTTAAACATTATTCAAATACATAGCTAAAACAATCTTTGTCAAAGAATACACTTGTTTGTTCTTGTTTCCATTTGTTTAATTTCAAGATCTGAGGTGAATTCAAGGGTGTAACTTTGCTTTGAGAAGTGGGGGACACAAAATGGGGGAACATTTATTCGATTTGAATCCCATTTCCTGAATTTACATACATTTAGGGACTATGGTGTTACAAAATAATTAATAATAATAATTTTGAAAATGATTAAGTTGATTATAATGATAAATTCTGGCAAAAAGAATAGTAGGCTACTAAACTATGTATAACAAAAAGATGTCTCACTTTTTTATTGTTTAATAGTGGCCGATTGCCAAGACTTGAGAGAATCATTTTTTAAAGTCAAAAATGTTCACTATTAATGTTTTGTGTGTAAAGAAAATGAAACTCAATTTCCTCTGTAATGCAAAAACAACGTAAAGACAGTATATTTTAAATAATTGTTTAATAGCATCTTTTTATGAATGAAGGCCTGTATCACTGATATTAATATAGCTACTGATGTCTCGATGAAAATAATTTTTTCCCAAAATTTTAAACATTTATTAGGCTTCAGAAATATAACATCTTTTAATTTAAGTGAACTTTAAACAATCCTCACTTAAACCCATAATAAATGTCATATTTACCTGTGCCCTTCCTGTCTAACAGGTACGAAATGTACAGAAATTAGGTTATCAAATAGTCTGCACTGCATAAATGATAAAGGACATATCGATGAATCCTTATTAAAGCTACAAATCTTTAGTCAAGCTCAGTGAGTGACGTTCCTGGACGTGCGTATCGCACAGGCTCTCGGTGTCCTGCTCCGTGGCGATGACGGTGTGCGGGAAAAAAAAATTAATTTGAACATTAAACATTTTAACATTAACTAAAGCACATACAGCACCCGAGATTATCATCGCCACACTCCGTGTTTGTTGCTCCAGCGCGACGTCGCAGAAAAATAGAAAGCGTTTCTACAAGAGAATCGTCACGTGTCGCCGTCGCTGGTTAGGACAAACACTCTGATCAACATGGAGAAGAGGCGTTTATCGCGTCGCGGTGTGTGTCGTTAGGACACGGTGTCACACAGCGACTGCACTGTGTGGATGAAAGCGTGTGAAACTCACAGAAACTCATGTGACTTCTGGCCTGAAGCCACAGATCTGACACCATCTCACTTCCTGTTTGCTTCTGTTTGCTGAAGTACATGATATATATGTGACCCTGGACCACAAAACCAGTCACATGGGTCTTTTTTTTATTGAGATTTATGCATCATCTGAAGCTGAATAAATACGCTTTCCACTGATGTGTGGTTTGTTAGGATAGGACAATATTTGGTCGAGATGCAACAAATTGAAAGTCTGGAAACTGAGGGTGCAAAAAAACTAAACATTGAGAAAATTAATTTATGTTCACTATTTTGCTGCATCCACTCGCAATTTATTTTTATATATTTACGGTAGGAAATTTACAAAATAAATTTAATAGGACATGATCTTTACTTAATATCCTAATGACTTTTGCCTTAAAAGAATAAACGATCATTTTGTCTAATATAATGTATTTTTGGCTATTGCCACGAATATACTTGTGCGACTTGTGACTGGTGACGTGATCCATGGTCACACACACACACACACATATATATATATATATCTCACCGGATGAAGCTACCATAAATATCATATAAAGGCTAGATGTCTTAAGGCGGAGTCACTTCCGGCATCACCGGCGGCCATCTTACCACAGGGCTCTGTGAATTAAGGTGAGTGAGCAGCACGCACACAAATCCTCTTATCTCGCTGAAATCTGGACGGATTTACAAACGGTTTGGTTTCTTACAAACGTTATTAACGTGGCTATAATTCTGAATGCTTAAACATTTTGAACATAATTATTCATATGTATGCAGTATAATAACTACATCTCTGACGTTTATAACAAACCAAACCGTTTGAAAATCGGTAGAAAATTGAGCAAGTTATGGTTATTTAAAAGTACATGCACCAAGTTATGAGTGAGCGAGCACCCTGTCGTAAGATGGCCGCCGTGTGCGGATGTCGAGCTCCATTGGCCAGCAGCGCGGACGAGACATCTAGCCTTTATATGATATCTATGGAAGCTACCACTCAGATGTGTGTTTGCACATGTACTGGTAAATCTGAAGTCTGACCGGCTGGAATATTTGTGGGTTTCTTGGATTTAATTCACAAGCTCTTGATTAGATTCAGTATCGGTTCCTTTGGGTATAGTTCAGGTACTGTACATGTGAAGTTTGCTTAAAGTCTTGGATGTTTTCTTTCCTCTCTGAACGAAGACAGTTTAGCGGAGCACAAATAGCCGTAAATCTCCTGAAAGCGATGTGTTTGCCTGTAGTGTGTCGTGATTGACTCGTCCTCTGTGTGAAGGCGTCTGCTGATCAGAGAATGTGTTTGTCTCTCACAGACTGAAAGCACACCAGCGTCTGCACACGGGGAAGACGTTTAACTGTGAATCCGAGGGATGCACCAAGTACTTCACCACGCTGAGCGACCTGAGGAAGCACATCCGCACACACACGGGAGAAAAACCCTTCAGGTCACCATTCACTCACACACACCAGCTTTACTTCACAAGTGCTTTACAGCAGCCGATCGCCTTTACTATGATGCTGACCATCATCCGCTGTAATATCCACTGCCTCTGAGAGTCCAGCTGGAACACGGCTGAATATTGCTGGGTATCCTTCAGAGATCTTCGATATCAATACCGGTTCCTGAACCATACTTTTCCGATACCAGTTTTATGAACAGATGATGTTATAGCAGAGGCTGTGGCATTAGTGTGAAGACGGGGGAAACAAGACAGCCGACCTGTTCAATTAAATTTGATTGTTCAAAAGCATGTGTAATTAATTGAAATCAGGAAACTTGTGTAGTTTAACAGCAATTTATTAACAGTTTAACAAAAATTACATTCTTAATTTTATTTTTTTAACCAGTTCTTTGATTTCTGTTTTATTTTCTCTGTGTTCCATTTTAATGGTTTAATATCAAAAACATATCTAATTAATTTAATTCATAAAAACAACTGAATTTATTAATTTGTTTACAATTATTAGGGCATTTAAATTTTTTTTAATTTATTTTTTTAAATTCTATGTTGTGTATTTAAATTTTTCTGGTAATCAATTGAAGGCATAAAACATTAGTTTATCGTTTATTCAAATGATAATTAAACAAGCCCTTTAATTTGTTGGCAAACAAGTGCTACACAACAGAGGTTTACTGTTATAATTATAATTTGTTTTAATAATTGTATTATTATTAGTAGTAGTAGTAGTACATTGAGATGTACATTACACTGTACAAGAGTAATATATTCCTCTCGCAGTTTCTTTAAGTTAAACCAAACTTTTATTTTGACGGGTTGCCGTGTAGAGCTTCTTCTGTGATGAGATCATAGTTTCTCTCAAATGAAAAATGTTGTCAAAGTGAGAATATTAAACTGCAAAAGGACTATTTAAATATGAATCCTGCATGTCTGTCAGTGAGCGGCTCTGTGTCCATCAAGCCGACATAACTAGTGCTTTTCCCTGATCACCAGCTCTTGATTTGGGCACATCATACACGCTGCGTGCTTATTGGCTCACTGACGTTGACTAGATTAACCCCTCAGGGATCGAAGTTTGGTCCCGAACGACAAGACATTTTTTGATACTCTATGGCAGGGATGTCCAATCCTGCTCCTGGAGGGCCACTGTCCTGCTGAGTTTAGCTCCAACCCCAATTAAACACACCTGAACCAGATAATCAAGGTCTTACTAGGCATTCTAGAAACTTCCAGATAGACGTGTTGAGGCAGGCTAGAGCTAAACTCTGCAGGACAGTGGCCCTCCAGGACTGAGTTTGGACATCCCTGCTCTATGGTATCATGGCAGTTCGGCCGGCGCCTCAAAAGTATTGAGCTCGACACCCAGCGCTAGTGCTAAATCATGGACGTGCTGTGTTTGCATATTAGCAAAGATTGATGCACTATTAGAGGCTACTGTTGTGTTTGTGTGTGCAGGTGTGACCATGATGGCTGTGGTAAGGCTTTCGCTGCTAGTCATCACCTGAAAACACATGTACGGACACACACTGGTAAGACACTGCTCAAAACAGGCAAAATCAAAGCAACACACACAAACAAAAAAACTACAGTATCATATTTGATATTTGATTTTTGCTGTGAAATCTTTACTGATTTTTATAAAGTAAACGTAAGAATAACTTTGTGATAGCAATATTTCAATTAAAAAAATGTCAATATTTTATTTACGCCACTTTTTGTCTGTTCAAATTCACCTCAATCAGAGCTAATGTAATAGATTCTGGCTTTGTTTGCAACAAACAATTGTTGTGCTGAAATGGCAATTTTATTTAGATTAGAGAATCTCCATTTCTTCTTGGGATGCACGAGATATCGCCCACCATATCGGTATCGGCCGATGTATGTTCGGTCTAATGTTATCATTATCAGCCTGATCAGAACATTTAGCCGATATATTAAAGCTGATAAATAATGAATTATTCCTTCAGCTGAGACTCTTCAGATGCGACTGTTCAACGTGATGGTTATGAATTGCTTGAAATATGATCAGAATAACTTGAAAAAAGGAAAATACAGTAAAGTGCAGGGTACTTGAATTTGACTTTTTAAAATATTGTTTAATAAGTGAGATCTCTGATTGTAGTCCTTGAAAACCCCAAGAAGTAGTGCTTAAAGTCCTTGAAAGTCCAGGAATTTCACAGTATTTTACAGTATCTGTATGAACATATATGCAAATCTATCGGCTACATACAATTATCATGAGAACATCATTATAACTGTGTGTTTGGGTCATGGCTTTTAATGATGAGCTTTTGTTTTTGTAATCAGGCACTCAAAATGTATATAAAAATAAGAATTATCGGTTATCGGCCAAATTTTCGGTTATCGGTGCGTCCCTAATTTCGTCCTCTACAGCCAAAATATGGTCATGTTTAATGTTATCGTTATCAGCCTGATAAAAAAATTTGGCCGATATATTAAAGCTGATAAATAATGGATTTTGTCCTTCAGCTGAGACTCTTCAGATGCGACTGTTCAACATGATGGTTTTGAATTTCTTGAATTATGATCAGAAAAACTTGAAAAAAGGAAAATACAGTAAAATGCAACGTGTCATAAAATTATAATGAGAACATTATAATTGTGTGTTTGGGACATGGATTTTAATGGTGACAAAAGGCTCTCAAAAATTATATAAAAATTTGGATTTAGATTTATCGGCCAATATATCGGTTATCGGCTTTCAAATATAAAGAATTATCGGTATTGGCCAGAATTTCGGTTATCATTGCGTCCCTGATTTCTTCCTCTACCGCCTCTTTCCCTGTTCCAGGAGAGAAGCCGTTCTTCTGTCCGAGCGACGGCTGTGAGAAGACCTTCAGCTCTCAGTACAGCCTGAAGAGCCACATCCGGGGTCACGACAAAGGCCCGGCGTTCACCGTGAGCGCTCATCCGCTGTCAGAGGTGCTCACTCACACACTCACTGCCCTTTATTACACCAGCACTTTGTGACCGTGGACTTAATTGGTCCTGTTGTACTTGTTCAACCGCAGGATGCGAATCACTCGCTGTGCCTCAGTGATTTGAGCCTCATTTCCACTGACTCTGAGCTGCAGGAGAACCACAATGTGAGTTTGCGCCCTCATTTTTTTACACAGAGCTTTTTTTTCCAGTCGTCTCCCAGATACATAGAGTGCATCTCAGCACATGTTCATGTCTCAGTCTCAGGGTTTGGATCTGAACAGCGTCACCCCCATACGAATCTTTGAGCTGATGTTCCAGAGTCCTGAGAACAGTGTCAGCCAGGACGACCCCAAAACCACAGGCAAGAACCTTTAGAGCTCACTGTGTTCAAAGACACTCGAGTCACTTCTGTTATGCAGTACGCTTTGAACTTTTAAAAATGGATAAGCATGTGCTAAAGAGGACCTTTTTCAAAGTCTTGATGTTGTTGTTGGGCTCCACTAGAACAGGTTTTCATAATTTTTCCATATATTCTCCATTGTTGCGGCTCCTCTCTTCCCAGTCTGTCAGTAACGCTCTGTTTAGTTCCTGTCTCTATGAAGCCCCTCCTCCTGAAAAGCACACTGTGCTCTGATTGGTCGGCTGGAGCAGTGTGTTGTGATTGGTCGAGCGCTTCGAGTGTGTTTGGGAAATGTCCCGCGCCTTACCACCAGTTTCAACACACTACTTACTAACTCAACCAGGCCCCGCCCCTTTATTAAGCATGTGCCTTGGGCGGGAATTATTAATTTTTTATTATTTTTGTGTATGCCAGACCTTCAGAGACTTGCTAGAAACACATTCGCAATGTGTTAAAGCATGCTAGAAACCCGTTAACAAAGTTATATCAATATGTTGAAAACATGCTATCAAGGTGTTAAAACATGATAGCAATGCACTACAGAATGCTGCCAATGTGCTAAAACATGGTTGTCAACAATAGTTGTAGTAATGCACTTGTACTACGTACTCTACCGTGTAGTTATGAATATTATAAGGTTTTGTCGTCATTTAGTATTGGAGTCTGCGACAGTCGAGTGAATGAAGTGTCCATAGTTCTTCATTTTATCGTTAATTAAGTGCATCATTAAGGTATTTACAGTGCACTTTTCTATTTTTGGAATTGTAAAACATGTTAGCAACATGATTAAAATATGTGCTGTCAAAATTAATGCTTTAATTTTGCAATACATTTTTTTTTTTTACGCGTTACAAATATTTGACGCAATTAATGCAGTAAAATTAACGCGTGCATTTTTTTCCTGGCAACCTTTGGCTACCGTTACATAACATGATGTGTGATTGTTTTTTTTTATTATTATTATAATTTAATTGACAGCACTAGTTAAAACATGTAAGCAATGTGTTAAAGCCTGGTAGCAACATGCTAAAACTTTCTGTGTTAAAACATGATAGCACTGTCTGTGTGTTAAAACATACTAGGAACATGCTTAGAAATGGGTTAAAACATGTCAATGTGTTAAAACATTTTAGCAACATGCTAAGAAATGTTAAAAACATGGTAACCACATCTTAAAACACGTTGAAATCATTCTGGCAACAAGCGAAAACATGTTATCAATGTGTTAAAACATGCTATCTACATGTTAATTTTTTTAGAAATGTGTTAAACCTGTTAAAACGTTCCAATGATTTGTTAAAACATGTTAGTAACATGGTAAAACATAGGAACATGGTAGCAATATGGTGAAATGTTAACAATAAGTGAAATCATGCTAGCAATTGTTAAAACATGGTTATCACGTTAAAACACGTCGGGATCATTCTGGCAACATGCGAAAACATGGTATCAACGTGTTTTACATTGATATTGTTACCGTGTTGAAACATGCTAGCAATATCAATGTGTTAAAACATAGGAAACATGTAAGCAATGTGTTTTTAATAAAATAATTTTAATGAATTAAAAGAATTAGAAACATTTTAACATTGTTAAAACATGCTAGCACTGTCAGCGTTAGCAACATGGTAAAACATGATAGGATCTTAGTAGCAATATGATGAAACATTAATGTTAAACCGTGCTAGCAATTATTATAACTTGTTAGCTAGGTGCTAAAACACGGTAACCACAAAAACATATTAGAAACATTTTAACAACATGTTAGCACTGTGAGTGTGTTAAAACATACTAGGAACATGCTAATACTGTGTTAAAACGCATTTAAATCATTCTGGCATCAAGCGAAAACATGTTATCAATGTGTTAAAACATGCTACACATGTGCAAAAACTTATTTGTAACATGGTATCAACATGTTGAAACATGTTAGCAATATCAATGTGTTGAAACATTAAAAATGTTAGCAATAAGTTAAAACATGTTAGCAATGTGGTAGCAGTTTGGTGAAACGTTTACAGTATGTTAAATCATGCTAGCAATTGTTAAAACATATTAGCAAGGTGCTTTAACATGGTAACCACAAAAACATATTAGAAACATGGTATCAACATGTTGAAACATGCTAGCGATATCGATGTGTTAAAACATATTAAACACATTAGCAATGTGTTAAAATGTAGCATTTTAAATCACGTTAGCATTTTAAAATGTGTTAGCACTGTCAGTGTGTTAAAACATGCTAGAAACATGTTAAAACATTGTAACCAAGTGTCACATGTTATCGATGTGTTAAAACATGCTATCCGTGGGCAAAAACATTAGAAACATGGTATCAACATGTTGAAACATGCTAGCAATATCAATGTGTTAAAACATTAAACATGTTAGCAACATGCTAAAACATCTTAGAAACATTTTAACAACATTTTAAACCATATTAGCACTGTCAGTGTGTTAAAACACACTAAGAACATGCTAAGAAATGTTAGAAACATGTTAAAATATGGTATACGTGTTAAAAATCATTCTGGCAACAAGCGAAAACATGTTAACAATGTGTTAAAACATGCTACCCATGTGCAAAAACATTAGAAACATGGTATCAACATTCTAGCAATATCAATGTGTTGAAACTAGTGCTGTCAAACGATTAAAATATTTAATCACGATTAATCGCATTAATGTCATAGGTAACTCTCAATTAATCGCACATTTTTATCTATTCTAAATGTCCCTTGCTCTTTTTTTTTCATTTTTTTTTTTTTTTCTTCATTTTAATGCTCTTGTCAACATGGAAATGTGGATCGGCTTGGAAAAAAAGTGGAAAACATCATTGGCATACACTGTAGTGTTCAATTTCCCACTAACATTCACACTCGGAGCAAATAATCGCATCAGAGAATTCGCATTCGCGTCAAGTGGTGTTTCAGACTGGACGAGCTGCGATGATCGCTCAGTTCACAACGACAAAACACACAGATCACTTTGGTCTAGTCAATGGAACCATTTGGCAACTTTTTAAAAGTAAACTTTCCATTCAGAATCTTATTGGCATCCATTTCGGCGTCTCGCGCTCGCCATCCTCTCAAAACTGTAACGTTAGCGTACTACTCTTCGGCCGGCTTGCAAGCCCAAACAAGTGTGTGTGGCGCGCCTGTCATTTTGTTTCCGGTCTAGCTAGATCCGGTGTGGTGTTGTAGTTTTTCTAACGTTACTAGTTGTTGCAACAGCATGTGAAAAAAACTACAAGGTTTTGGAGCTAGGCCAAAAAGAACGTTAATCTCGCAATAAAAAAATTGACGCAATTAAAATGGGTTTGCGTTAACGCCGTTAATAACACGTTTAACTGACAGCACTAGTTGAAACATATAAAAAATGTTAGCAATAAGCTAAAGAATGGTAGCAACATGTTAAAACATGATTGTGTTTAATTGAATTGTGTAAGTGACGTGCTTGGACTTTTAAAAAAAGTTGACGTAATGGTGATATTTTGATGACAAGTTTTTCATTTTAAAATTTGTAACCAGTATATTAACGAAGGGAACATGTGACCTGCTGCCTAGTAGGAATGACCGATCATCCGATGTGCC
This sequence comes from Vimba vimba, assembly GCA_022828995.1. Taxonomy (NCBI): domain Eukaryota; kingdom Metazoa; phylum Chordata; class Actinopteri; order Cypriniformes; family Leuciscidae; genus Vimba; species Vimba vimba. The sequence goes on along the minus strand of CM040830.1, from coordinate 2,352,025 downwards.
GTCCCTCAGTCTGACGTGTGTCCCGCCTCTGTGTCTCCAGATCACCCCGGTGAGGTGTTCGGCCTGGACTCGTGTCCTCCGTCAGCCTCAGACGTGTTCCCTCCGCCCTCTTCATCCCCCATCACATCACCTGAGGCTCAGACTCCGCCCACCTCACAGCCGGCTCCGCCTCCTGCCGCCAGCAGCTCGTCACTGACTCCGCCCACCTCATCACTCTCGCCAGAAGTGCCCATCGCTCCATCGGCTCCACCCGCTCCACCGGCTCCCTCGGTCGCGCCGCTCTTCGTGGCTCAGCCGGGGTCGACCGCGACTAGCGTCTCCGTGACCGCGGAGGTGACGCACACAGTGCCTTTGGCTCCTCCTCTTGCTCCTCCTCTTCCTCCTCCTCCTCCTCCTCCTACGATCACCATCGCCCCCACCCTCGGCCTGCAGCCCAGTATCGTCATGTCCGATCAGAACCTGCAGTGGATCCTCAGCAGTGCCGCCAGCGCGCAGCAGAACCCAGAACAACAGGTCCGGCGGTTTAGCTAAATTCTACTTTAGCTTTAGCTTTACGTTTTTATCTGTGGTTTTTATCAGTTAGTGTTTGAATTAATGCCACAAATTTATTCTTCACATTTTTTTTGTTGGTTGACATTACTACTGTTTTTATTTTCAGGGTCCAAAAGTAGAGAAAGTCTTTTTTACAACAGCCATACCAGTCGGTGGACATTCAGGTATGATTGAATATGTTGCTGTTATGTGCTGTTTTTGCAGATCTGTTTGTTTATATAACTGAAAGTTAAAATGGCAACTGAGTAGGGCTGTTTAAATTTGTAATTGCGATTCTAGTTTCTGCTTTTTTCGATTAATTAAGCGTAATTGTCTGCCATATTGGCCCATTGGTTATTTATTTGTCTTGCATTTGTAACAAGCCTCCAAGAGTTCATGCTCAGGGTTGCCAGATATCAAGAGTTTAAATCCCCCAATCAGGGGTTTTCTGTTAAATAGATGCATTTTCTGCTTAATCTTCCCAACCTGGCAACCATGTGCACTCTTTCCATTCATTGACACAATAGGATAACGAGCCAGTCTGGTGGATAGAATCTGACTGGCAAGCTGTGTATATTTGAGTATCGTCAGCATAGCAGTGATAAAAACAATTACAATGAATAATCTGTCCAAGAGGCAAAATGTAGATAGTGAATAATAACGGACCGAGAACTGAACCCTGGAGAACACCCTGTTTGAGCGATACTGTGGGGGGATTTGTAATTGTCATTGAGATGTAGTATTGGCTATCCTTGAGATATGAAGAGAACCAGGATAATGCCACGCCTGAGATGCCAATCTATCTCTGAAAGGCAAGATAATTTGTGGCAGACTGTGTCAAAAGCTGAGCTGAGGTCAAGTAATAAGAGAATGAAGAGATTTCCCAAATCACCAGAGGAGTAAAAGGTCATTGACAACCTTTACTAGAGCAGTTTCAGTGATGTAAGCCGAAGCTAGGGCTGTGTGATTAATCATAATTGATTTAAAGGTGCTGTTTGTAAGTTTTTTACTGTACTAAAGCATAAAAACACCATAATATGTTTGCACATATTTAGGAAACATGCTGAGTTTACATATTCGTTTCTCTAAAAAACAATACTACAGCCAGTTATTTTACTCTGAAATGTGCGTTCCGTGTCGAAATACGGCACGTTGCCAATTTACCCAATAGTATTTCGCCACCACAGGTTGCCAATTGGCGGAAAACACAGCATATGGAAGCCAGCAAACAAACTGGGTCAGAGATTGCAGATTCTACCCGACCTAAAAAGCCTTGGTATCCATCTAAAATAAACAATGATCTCCCATATTTTTAATTTGGACTGCAGTACCCATTTCAACCGCTAGTTGTCAGTCTCACATACCTCACCTAAAACATCCAAATCACCCTAATAAGTGAGTGTTGTAAAATGCAGTCTGCTGATGCTAAACTGTGGGATGTGTTTGATTTTAAACAGTGTTATTAAAAGCACATTAAGGCACAAACTGTGCGCGCTCTAAGTCGGAGCCAAACGCGGATACGCAAAAGGGCTTCGGATACACTGCTAAATGCGTACACACAAAAAACAGTAGAGTATTCATGTAAACACGGGGTTTTGTCTTAAGTAAACGTACACAGTTGAGAAACAAAACGCGTGTAACAGTATATTAGATCCGTGCAGCTCTTAAAGTGACAGCAGCCTAATATATGCTGCAGTCTGGCATTAATGATAATCAAACAACAAATGACAAAATAAATCTAATCTAAAATATTTAATGTGTACAGTAAGACTATGCAGCATTATATGCAGTTATTTTGCATTTGATTGATTATTCCTTTTTTTCCCCCTAGGCTATTGTTTATCTGAATATCTCTGTTGGTTCATCTTCACGAAAAACTTAAAACACTGTTTAAAGGACAAGTTCGGTATTTTACACTTAAAGCCCTGTTTACAGATCGTTTCTGGTGAAATAGAACGGTTAAGATTAAAATTTGGACACATGCTGCTGGCCCGAGAATTTTAGGTTTATTTCGCTTCCCCCCCCCCCCCCCCCCACCTCCAGAATGGCTGCATAGGTGCACTCGAACATATCCTTCCTAAAACGCATTCAACTTTTGTTTACAAAGACGTGAAACTCACCGAGTGGTCAGGGGTGTTCACTGATATGCTCACACAAAAATCGCTGCAAAAGATGCTTTCCAACAGGTTTTATCGTAGTTTTTGTCCAACTCCATTGACTTGTATTGAAAGAGCTGTGTGTGGTACGGTATTACTCCGCCGCTTCTTCTTCTGCTTCTTCTGTGTATTCAATGAAATGCCAGCGGTTTGCTTGCAATTGGCAAAGGTGCATTATCGCCATCCAACTGGGCTGGAGTGTCTATTGGCGCTTTTCCACTGCATGGTACGGCTCGGTACGGTTCGACTCGGCGCGGAACGGTTCGGCTCGTTTCGCTTTTCCACTGCAGTTAGTACCGCTTCAAAGTGGGTGGGACTGATCGTTATAGTTGTTTCCCCATCCGCTCCTCGGCAACCAACGAGAGGAATGTGCACCTCGTCCACTGACCACGATTCAGCCATTTCTTTTTTGGAAGTTTATACTCTTTTTTTTTTTTTTTTTTTTTTTTAAGCAAATACTTTTAAAACAGGCGCTACAGCACTGGCTGTTGTCTACTGGCTATTTAAATCTAGCGGGTTTAGTGTCTCGTGTCGTAAATACAATGACGCTGGTAGAGATGATTCTGTCTGACCAATCAGTGATCTGCAGTGTTTTCACGTCTCATTTTAGTATCGGTACGGTACGCTTGGAACCTCAACAGAGGTGGTACCATTTAAAGCGAGCCGTACTGTACCGTACCATGCAGTGGAAATGCGCCATAAGTGAGCCATACTGAACCGAGCCGTACCATACCATGCAGTGGAAAAGCGCCATATTATTCAAGCTCTCAACGGAAGAATCTACGGGTGTGAGACGTTTGGAAAAATAGATCCACAGTTTTACAACGAATGGTAAAACACCTGTTGGAAAGCATCTTTTGCAGCGATTTTTGTGTGAGCATATCAGTGAACACCCCTGACCACTCGATGAGTTTCACGTCTTTGTAAACGAAAGTTTAATGCGTTTTAGGAAGGATATGTTCGAGTGCACCTATACAGCCATTCTAGAGGTTTTGGGGAAAGCGAAATAAACCTAAAATTCTCGGGCCAGCAGCATGTGTCCAAATTTTAATCTTAACCGTTCTATTTCATCAGAAACGATCTGTAAACAGGGCTTTAAGTGTAAAATACCGAACTTGTCCTTTAATGTGTATTTTCATTCTGTTGTATTTATTTGTCCAATTCACGTTTTTCCGCACCCTTTTAATTGACAGGAGGATATAATCGGCTCTGATCATCGGCTGTTTTTAATCAATCTGCCGATGGCCGATAGTGAAATAATAGCTTTAATCGGCCAATGCCGATTATTGGCCAATACATCGATAACCAAGATCATCACGTGCAGCCCAATAACAGAGTGTAATACGGATTGTCACCGCTGGCTGAGTTTATTTGTTTGGTTATTTCTGAGATTTTGATGAGTAAGATTGGCCTGTTGTGTTATTGCTGGAGTATCTGAAGCTTGTGTAAAGGCTCCGCCCTCTTCTGAACGGAGGCTGGGCAACAGCTCATTTGCATTTAAAGGGACAAACGGCACATTTAATATAAATATTAATAACAATATTAAAGCTGCAATCGGCAAGTCTGGCAGATTGAGGGGACTTAGCCAAAATTTTGAATGTTTACAACTCTCATGCCCCTCCCCCACTACCACCGAGCACCCTGCCATCGAGGTCGTGCTCGTCAGTGCGTGTGCAGCTTGCCGACGGCAGCTTTAAGCTATAACAAATGATCTGGTTGGGAATTTTGAGCTGAAATTTCACAGTTGTATTCTGGAGACACCAGATATTTATATGACATCTTGTGAAAAAGGGCCATAATATGTCAACTTTAAACTATTTTACTTCAGCAGTAATGTGGATTGTCACAGCTAGTTGTGTTTGTGTTTCAGGGAACGCAGTGCAGCAGATCGGCCTGAGCCTGCCGGTGATCATCATCAAGCAGGAGGAGTCCTGCCAGTGTCAGTGTGCCTGCAGGGACTCGGCTAAAGACAAGAGCACTGTCTCCTCAGTGGAGAAGACCAAGACCACATCACCTCCTCCTGCTCCTCCATCTCTCCCTGAGGATCCTCCATCAGAGCCCATCCCCGACCCGGTGACCCCTGACCCCCCCACCGACGGCCTGGATCTGCTCAGCCCGGAGACCACGGCCAACATCGAGGCCCTGCTGGACCAGTTCCCCAGCGGCGCCCCCTAGAGGTTCATCTGTACCGTGTACAGATGCGTATCTCACACACACCATCCAAACCAGTGGTTTATGGTGCACTTTTAAGGCAGGCAGAGCCGTTTAGGGCACCAGGCAGAGTAGTTCAGCTTCTCACAATGCTTTGAGTTAGCGCCCCACGATTAATCGCAATTTACATGCACTTAAATCGAATTGGCGTATTGCGATTTTGAAATGGCAAAGGCTGTGATTATTTGTTATGCGCAGCTTGTCATTGACGATCGGCTCTGTAAACGCTGCTCCGTCTGAAAGCACTGCGGGTTTGAGTCACTTATAGCGTGCATTTGAAAAAACAAAACATCTTTCCAAACATTTATGAGACCAAAAGCAAAAGCATTTATGCATTTTTCAAAAAGTATTTATGAAGCTCTTGTCCAACAAAAGACAACATTTAATAACATGCTTTTACTCCAAACTCACTTGATAAGGACAGTTGAGCTCCTCCTTCTGTGAGATGATGTGCTTCTTAAAGAGAATAAGGCAGTCGAGTGTTTATTAGTCATTAGTTGAGCGTTTCACTCTTCTGTTTATTCAGATACAGAGATACTATGATGCCCATAGGGATTTCCTGGAATGTGTGTGTGTGTGTGTGTGTGTGTGTGTGTGTGTGTGTGTGTGTGTGTGTGTGTGTGTGTGTGTGTGTGTGTGTGTGTGTGTGTGTGTGTGTGTGTGTGTGTGAGTGAGACGCCCTCTGGTGTTCAGATGGAGAAGCATTTACTACCAATCAGCCGCTGCACAAACTGTGCATTAAATAATCGCAGCCTTTGCCAAATCGCGTGCGGTTTCGTTGCGATTAATCGTGCAGCGCTAGCTTTGAGTCTCGTTAGCGTTTTAACCTCGCTGGATTATTAATATTTGACATTTGCTTATAGAGATTCACCGGATAAAACAAGAGGCGTACATGCTGTACTTAAGTTTAAACTTGAAATCCACTAGATCGATCATGGTATATATATATATATGAGCCTTCAACAGTAAGGTCTTCATCATGGTTTGAAGTCATCTACACAAAGTCCTGCACATTGAAACATTGAAGTATTTTATGATGTGTAATTTATTGGAAAGGCTGCAGTGGTTATGATGATAATGTGATTTTTGAGATGTTTTATTTTACGGTTTGTCAGTCTGGATGACCTGCGATGAACATTGACCTGCCTTTTAAATGTAATTTAGAGGTTTGTTTTGGCTGCCTATAACTTAGTATTTAATTTGATATGTTAATTTATTAAAATACTCAATTGTTGGATTAATGTAGCTCTCTTTCCCACATTTCAATCAATTTTCGCTCCCCTGAAAGATACTTTAAGTGGATCTCACGAAACCTGTCTAGAAATTCTTTGGGTCATATTTCCCATAATCAAAAGAAAGATATGAAATGTTTTTGGGGTTTTCTGCATAAAGAAACGAACCGTTTAGAATATTTTGGCTATTAATGACCATTTCATCCGCGATTCTCATCATGTTAATGTAAAGAAAATGTCATGTACATTTTTTTGTATTATTTAAACTGAATTTAATTTAGACTGATTTAAATTTTTCTTTTTATTTATGCAAAAAAAAAAATGTCCTCTTGATTTTTGGATGAAATATGAACTCTTGAAACTCAGTGATGGAATCAAACACTGTCATCTTGCCTTTGTGACGGGCATGTGCTTGGGTTTCTTTTCTTTTCTCTCATTGGTTGTTACAGTTTGCAGTGTTTTCTGCGTCGCGTCTCCCTGCACTTTCCTTTCGTGAAACACCCACGAGTCTCTGTTGAGTGATGACCCGCTCAGGGATTCAGAAGAACAAGCAGCAGTATATATAAATACTGTGTATATATCGTGTGTGTGTGAGTGAGTGAGTGAGTGAGTGAGTGAGTGAGTGAGTGAGTGAGTGAGTGAGTAATTGTGAGTGAGTGTGCGAGTGAGTAATTGTGAGTGAGTGTGCGAGTGAGTAATTGTGAGTGAGTGTGCGAGTGAGTAATTGTGAGTGAGCGTGCGAGTGAGTAATTGTGAGTGAGTGTGCGAGTGAGCGTGCGAGTGAGCGTGCGAGTGAGCGTGCGAGTGAGTGCGAGCAAGTGAGCGTGCGAGTGAGTAATTGTGAGTGAGTGTGCGAGCGAGTGTGCGAGTGAGCGTGCGAGTGAGCGTGCGAGTGAGTGCGAGCGAGTGAGCGTGCGAGTGAGTAATTGTGAGTGAGTGTGCGAGTGAGCGTGCGAGTGAGTAATTGTGAGTGATTGATAGTGAGCGAGTGTGTGTGTGTGAGTAATTGTGAGTGAGTGAGTGTGCGAGCGAGTGAGTGTGAGTGAGTGTGCGAGTGAGTGTGTGTGTGCGCGTGTAATTGTGATTGATAGTGAGTGTGAGTGAGTGTGTGTGCGAGTGAGTAATTTTGATTGATAGTGAGTGAGTGAGTGTGTGTGCGAGTGAGTAATTTTGATTGATAGTGAGTGAGTGAGTGTGTGTGCGAGTGAGTAATTGTGATTGATAGTGAGTGAGTGTGAGTGAGTGTGTGTGCGAGTGAGTAATTGTGAGTGAGTGTGTGAGCGAGTGAGTGTGCGAGTAATTGTGAGTGATTGATAGTGAGTGAGTGTGCGAGTGTGTGTGTGAGTAATTGTGAGTGAGTGAGTGTGTGAGCGAGTGAGTGAGTGTGTGTGTGTGCGAGTGAGTAATTGTGATTGATAGTGAGTGAGTGTGTGTGTGTGTGTGCGAGTGAGTAATTGTGATTGATAGTGAGTGTGAGTGTGTGTGTGTGTGTGCAAGTGAGTAATTGTGAGTGTGTGCGAGTGAGTGTGTGAGCTAGTGAGTGAGAGAGAGTGAGTGTGCGAGTGAGTAATTGTGAGTGAATGAGTGATTGATAGTGAGTGTGCGAGTGTGTGTGTGTGTGCAAGTAATTGTGAGTGAGTGAGTGAGTGTAAGTGTGTGAGCGAGCGAGTGTGTGAGCGAGCAAACGAGTGAGTGTGAGTGTGAGTGTGAGTATGAGTGTGTGTGAGAGTGTGTGTGTGTGTGTGTGTAGTGCACTACCCGGTCCGGTTCAGCCTGCGCTCGTTCGCCCCTCTCCTATAAACCACTGCTGTAAAGACTCTAGCTGACCGTCATGTAAATATATAGTAGATTTGAAATGATAAATGTTTAAGCCATTAGATTTTATTTGTATTTTTGTACAGAAGTGTGTGTGTGAGATGAGAGACGAGCCTCTGCACTGCCTTCACTGTCAGCTGTGTGTACAGTGTGTAGTTCTCCAGATCCTGTAATTCGAGGACTGCCTTACAACTCCAGTCATTTCATTCCTCACCGTTTCAGATCCCGACGGAGAACCGGCTTTGGAGAAACACTGAGCCTTTTCCTGTCCAGTGCCAAATAACAGCGTGAGGTCGGCGTTACGCTAGACTCGGTGCGTCGCTCCCTCAGTGTTGATCCCTTGATTTATTTATCCACTACATTTTCTTTTTATCCATGAGCTGTGCAAACTTATTACGGGAACATTATAGTTTGAACAACAGTTCTTTCCCTAATGAACGGCACTTATCCAGCCGATAATCATGATCAACCGTACCTTAATAATAATAATAATAATAATAATAATGCTTCTGACCTTATTGTTTGTTGACATTTCATATAGGACTAGTTACTTTACAGGATGAAAGATTAATTTCCACTGAAGCCAATTTTTATTCATCAACTAACAAAAACAACTATGCAATGTGTCATAGAGCACCAAACCACTCCATCTGTACATGTTCACACGCAGAACATCTCGCGTCAGCGTTCATATTTAGCATATGCAAGTCATCATAGAGTAAAACTGTCCTGTTGCATTGAATATTTCACGTTTAAAAGCCTTTTTTTTTCTTAACCCATCAAAATGTTGTGTTGTGTACAGTTATGTTTGATGTGACTTAATCTGTTGTTTTGTATCTGGGCATTGCAATGTTTATATATACATACATATATATATATTCCTGTTGAGAACTTTTGCTGCTTTATGTAATTTCTTTGACACTCACATGACATAAAAATCACGCATTTGTTTTAATTTTGGAAAAATAATGGTGAAAAACTACTCGCTTGACCTTCAAGATCAGCTTTTTTTCATGTTGAATCCGTGCTTTTCTGAATCATTCCACCTTCGTCAGGTGCCATCATCATCATCATCATCATCATCATTACGCTTTCATTCACACGTGGGTCTTTTGAAGGCATTAACTTATGATTTGGTCCTTCAGTGCAACAAAAATAGCTTCTTAAACAGTTGCTTTCATAGAAGATATTTATTCAGAAATTCTGATCTTCTGGTCCAGCATGTTAGTCGAGTCACTAATGCTTCCACAATGACTGCTTTTGATACCCAGAGTGTGAGGAAACTGTAAAGATCTGTATTTTTAAAGAATGTATAATGTGAAAATTTCTCATATGCTTGTTTTGTATAAAGTATTATGGCAAAGTAATAACTTTTTGAATCAAAAAGCAATACAATACCAGTAAAACCCTGTGTGATTTGTTACTTTATTTCAGAAAGAAATCGTTCCATCCCAACACTTTCACATCAAGATTTTATTTATAAATGCACACACACACACACACACATACATATATATTACAAATCATAATCTGCTCAGTTATCTGGTCCTGGATATGATGTGTTCTCAAGGCCTCTTTCCTACCAAAATAAACACTTGAATGAGTAGAGTTGAAAAAGCCCTTTAAAACCAACTCTATAAAACAATATTACAACCTACAGCAACTATTCTCTGGATTTCCCGCAGGTCCTTCATGATCATGTTGCAGAGCCAGAGCTGCTCCTCTCTGTCAGAGATTTTGGCATCGAGAGCCTCCAGCTTTCTCTCAGTCGGACACTGTTTTAAACAAAGAATAAAATGCATGTGGTTTTCGAACATAAATGCAAAAACATGCAATTTACCTGATTTGTGGGTAGATCTTTGTCCTGGGCAATAGTGTCTTCAGGTTCTCCTGAAGCGGGACATTTAGAAGAAATATATTATAACCTATGAAATGGTTCTTCAAATGTATGAAAATATCTTACCTGCAATTGATGCCATTTTTAGTTTTGGTTGTACATCCAGATGCAGTCGGTCTTAATTATATAAATTATTCATTAGTCATAATTAATTACATCAGCACGTTAATTATGTTCATTGGTCTTAACAGGATGCACCTGGAGTATTTACACTGAATTAGTTGTTCTTGCAAGACCAAATCACCACAGTGGAATTATCTAAATACATAAGTCATTTAAAGTCCCCCTGTGGTGAAAATCAAGCTTTATGTGTCTATGTGGTGTTTTTAATCTGCTTTAAGACAAATCATGTGCAAATTCATAAGTCGACAGCATTGCTGAGTATTTTCTCCTTAAAACTGCAGTGAACCAAAGACAGTCTCAGAAACGCCCCTGTTTCCTGCATCACAAACATGCGACCAAACCCGTCACGTGTGGGCGGGGCTTGATGGTTAGAAGGAAGCTGTCTGATGGTGAACGGGAAGATGGTTGGTTTGTGTCAGAGAATGTCTAATAAGGTGAGAAGTTTCACTCTCAGCACACTTCCGGTTTCTGAACTGGTTGCAGTTCCACTCTGATTCCACATGAGGGCGCTCACAGGACGAGTGCAGAATGAATGGAGGTCTATGGCGCTATACACATCAAAATCCACTTTTCTCAGGATATAATTTTTTGTTTAGTAATTTGAATGTTGTATTCGAAAGGAGATGCAAAGAAATCACACATTGCTGGGTGTTAGATTTTTTAGAGTCACTTATTTGCTTTAAAAAGTCTTTTAAAGTGTCAATGACGTCATACACATCGTATGACCAGAGATACTGCTTTACGGCAATCCTTCAGTCACTCTGGTGCTTTCGCGCTCTGCACTTTCTTTCCTCTCGAGGCATCAACAACACAGCTGACACAGGTAATACACAACACAGCTGACACAGGTAATACACAACACAGCTGACACAGGTAAACACACAACACAGCTGACACAGGCAAACACACAACACAGCTGACACAGGTAATACACAACACAGCTGACACAGGTAATACACAACACAGCTGACACAGGTAAACACACAACACAGCTGACACAGGTAAACACACAACACAGCTGACACAGGTAAACACACAACACAGCCGACACAGGCAAACACACAACACAGCTGACACAGGGAAACACACAACACAGCTGACACAGGTAATACACAACACAGCTGACACAGGTAATACACAACACAGCTGACACAGGTAAACACACAACACAGCTGACACAGGCAAACACACAACACAGCTGACACAGGGAAACACACAACACAGCCGACACAGGCAAACACACAACACAGCCGACACAGGCAAACACACAACACAGCTGACACAGGTAAACACACAACACAGCTGACACAGGTAAACACACAACACAGCTGACACAGGTAAACACACAACACAGCTGACACAGGCAAACACACAACACAGCTGACACAGGGAAACACACAACACAGCCGACACAGGCAAACACACAACACAGCCGACACAGGCAAACACACAACACAGCTGACACAGGGAAACACACAACACAGCCGACACAGGTAAACACACGTGCTAGAAGAGTTTTTGTTTTGTTTGTTTCTGGTCCCGCTTCGGACGCAAGCGGCAACCTCCCCGTCTTTCTCTTGAAACCAACACGGAAGTGAGTTAAACTGCAATTCGTTGACTGGCCGCTTGAGGCTGATGTCAGAAGTGAGTCAAATCTGTATCTCCCCCATGTTAAAATACCAAATTTTACAGCAGAAAAAAACGTGTTTACAGCCTGGTGTCTGTATGTTTTTTTGGTCTATAAAGCTATTTTTGCCCTTCATGACAACTGTGAGGGGGGTGAATTTTTTTATAACTCATCCGTTTAGTTGATTAATATTTAAAGTTCTGCATAATTAAGGGTGTGGCCACTTGAGTGACAGGTGGGTTAGTCGCTGATGTCAATGCTAGCCGCTTGTCTGTTGTTACTAGCCGTCACTTCACCTCAGCAAATGTTGCTGCTGAACTTGCCATCTCTGCCGTGTTTTGTGCTTTTTTTTCGGGATTATTTCATACTATTGAATACACCCATTAAGTAACGTTAACTTCGCCCACGGCTTAGGATTGTTGTCGTCGAGTATCGTTCGAGAGAACAACCAGCGCTGTATTTCAGTTGTTTTCCTCTGTGAACATGCACTAATGGATGTCTGACAATTTCGTTGCTTTTTGGAGTTTTCAGATTTAAAAACGTCAATAAAGGCTCGTTCGTTCTGCTCTCACGGAACAGATATAGATTATAATATGCTTATGTACCGTCAGATGCAGTGCTTTAAGTGGCCCAAAAGAGGTGCCGGTACTCTGTTTTTTTTTTTTTTTTTTTGCTGACTCCCCTCCTCCCCTGAGGTAACTGGAAGCTTGTTTCCGCCACTGAATAATAAATAAATAATAATAATTGCGACTTTTTATCTCACAATTCTGACTTTTTTTCTCACAATTGCGATAGGCCTATATCAAGTCAGAATTGTGACTTTTTTTCTCACAATTGCGAGATATGAAGTCAGAATTGTGAGAAATAAAGTCGCAATTCTGAGATATAAAGTCGCAATTCTGAGAAATAAAGGCGCAATTGGGATATATAAAGTAAGAATTGCATAATATAAAGTCGCAAAATGCGTGTTATAAAGTCAGAATTGTGAGATATAAACTATTCTGAGAAAGAAAAAAAAGTCCGTCTTTTTTTTCCTTAGAATTTGACTTTATAGCCTATCTCACAATTGTGAGTTTATATCTCACATTTCTGAGAAAAGATGTTAGAATTCTGACTTAATAAGACGCAATTGCGACTTTATTTCACGCAATTCTGACTTTATATCGATCGCAATTCTGACTTTATAACATGCAATTGTGACTTTATTTCACGCAATTCTGACTTTATATCTCGCAATTCTGAGAAATAAAGTCAGAATTGCGAGATGTAAACTCGCAATTGTGAGATAAAAAGTAGCAATTATATTTTAAAATGTTTTATTCTGTGGCGGAAACAAGCTTCCATAGGTAACAACAACTATGAAGGTTTTATATACAGCAGTCAACAGACGACCTTATAAAAAATAATAAATCCTTTATTAGTTTGTGGATTTGCTTGAGCTAGAATGAGCTACTGAACATAAATAAAATGTGCAAAAGGGTATTGAAAAAATACCCTTAGAAAGAGCTACTGAAGAAAGTGCTACTGAACATAAATAATATGCGCAAAGGGGTATTGAAAAAACAGAGTCTGAAGCCAGGAGAGCATATTAAGTGTTCATGTTTGTATTTTAACCGAGCAGCTATGGTTGCGCGTTTCTCACACCCTCTCCGGACGTTGAGTTGTTGACAGCGGCAAAAGCGACGCATGCGCTTTTCTCAAACTCAAGGGTGTATGGGACGGGTAATGTAGTCTCTGCTCTCGGTGGGTCGAATTAGGAGGATAGGAAGCGTGCATTGTGAAGGGCGCTCTGAAAAGCGGCAGCGCAGCCAGAGGATTAAAACAGATGTGCAAATGAGCGTACCGGTACGCTAAAAGCACGTTCTGGGCGCACGGAGAGGTGGCGGTACGCTCAAGAGCTATATTTGGAAGTGGCGGTACTGAGTACCGGCGCGTACCGGCCCACTTAAAGCACTGGTCAGATGAAATCATGCAGGCGTCGGCGCTTTCTCCATGCTATAAATGCACATGAATGAGCGCGGATTTTCTAGCGCATTTACTTTAACTTCATAGGCAATATATCTATAACCCATTTGAGAGGCGGCCAAAATCAGAATTTAAAATGGACTGAATAAGCTCTCTACGAACTTGACGAGCGATGCCGTGCTGACGGACCATAAAGAGTGACTGACGTGCACATAAATCACTGTCACACACACACTCTCAGAGTAATATTAAGTTACTGCATAATACATTTTCAACTAACGTTAGCAGAATAGTACAGAATCACAATACACAGTCTCACTTGTAGCCGTGTCTTTTAAATATTATAATATAATATTTCGAAGGGCAAAATTTTAATTGGCTTTACATCATCAGCTAACTCGATCACGTCGAGCCATAGATATAAACAGTGTTTATAGATATATCATAGATATAAAACAGTGTTTATATCTATGACGTCGAGCTAGGTGATTTCGGCTCCTCAGCTCCACTCGCGCCCCGCCTGTTTGCCTATTTTCTGTTATCCGGGAGTGACGCGAGGCCAAGATGGCGACAGACGGCTCCGCCCACTTTAGGCTTCAAAAATGCTCTTCAGAAACCTACGGGTGAAGGTCTGCAGCTATGACATCTCTAAAATTCCTGTAAAACTTTCAAACTTTCATAGACAAATGTTGCTCGCTTGGTGTCTTATTTTCAAGCACAACTTTTCACCACATAATTGTTATATCTGGAACAACAAGGACATTACTTATAAGAAAAAAAGCATCTTTTTTGAAAATTGGTTCAATGATAACATTACCTTAGTTATTCAGCTATTCAAACCTGATGGACAATTATACAGTTACAATGAATTTATCGATGCTTGTCCTGTGTTCATTTCTCCTTCAGAGTTTTCTATTGTTATGAACTCGATTCCTTCTGGCTTCAAAATGCTGTTGAAAAGTTTCTCCCTCTCTGGTCCCATTATCACAAAATTAGACCCGTCCCAAACATTTGTGGGTAAAATATGCCTCTCTGTCAGCCATTCTAAGAATAAAAATATTAGAATCCTCTTTCAGCAACTTTATGTCTCTATTCCTCATGTTATGTCTTATTGGAATAGTTTAGTAAACGATATACCTTGGAAAAAGGTTTGGTCTTTACCTTATCGATACCTCCTAACTAATAAGGTGAGAGAAATTTCTTTTAAAATTCTGCATAAATATTACCCAACTAAAATGTTCATTTCACACAGATTCAAAAAAGATATCGACACCAGCTGTTCTTTTTGTAATAGTACTCCTGAAACTCTGGCTCATTTATTCTGGTCCTGCAGTCATGTGGAAAAATTCTGGTCTGAGATTTTAAGACTTCTGCAAATTAACATCCTCCCAAATGCTTCATTTTCCTTCAAAAATGTCATCCTTAGTTTTTATGAACATGAAGAAGACAGTAGATACTATGTTATTAACCTGATTTTCATTTTAGCTAAGTTTTATGTTCATAAATGCAAATACTCCAACTCAAAGCCATTATTATGTATCTTCATGTCTGACATAAGAAGATATTTTGTGTCCATTAAAAACTCCAATAATTCCAAAGCCTTAAAAACCGTAACTTTGTTTGAAAAATTTGACGTATGTAATTGGTGATTTGTAAATGTTTGTCTTCTTAAATGTACCTTTATTTATTTATTTATTTTTTTATTTATTTATTTTTTCTCTCATTCCTGTATAATTGATCTGTGCTCTGCTCTCCTATATGTTGATTGTTTTAAGCCCCCATGTTACTTGTTTGTTCAGTCCAATTTTTTTTGTACTTGTGTTTGATTTTCAATAAAAAAAAAAAAAAAAAAAAAAAGAAACCTACGGGTGACGTCACGGACACTACGTCCATATTTTTTTACAGTCTATGTTCGGACGCCACGATGCCATCAAGCGGTATCTCTGGTCGTAATCAGTCCTTCACTGACCAATCAGCGTTCATTAGCAGAATGCTAGCGTGTTATGGACAACAACAACTCAACCTGTAAGAAATCAAAAGGACTTAAGTACTCGTTCATTCAACTTTCGACCTATAACCCATGTTGAACTTGCAAAACCTACAATCAAATCTGAGATTTCTCAACGGCAATCGGGTGAAAGAGACACATTTAGCCGTCTAGCCCCATTGACTTCCATTCATTCTGCACTCATGGCGATCGCCCCCAGTGGAGCTCTGGTGGAACTACAACCAAAATTCGGTACAATAGGACTTAATAGGGAGTGGGCAGGCTCTCCGTAGACGGGCTCTGCTTTGTGTGTAACATTAGCAAGTAAGCTCACTTAAGGACTTATTTAGTAAGATTTTACCAGAAGAGGTTTTAGAATTTTTATTACATGTTAAAATTCGTGTATAATATTAATTGCTGTATTTTTTTTATTACGATTATTTTTCAGTTTGCTTGGTTTTTATTTTTATTGTATGTTATGTAACTTTTGTAATTCACTTTTTGCCATGAAGATAGCTGCAGATGCTGACATGGCATTAAATAAAACTATACTGATACTGTACAATCATAGACTATAAAACAAGAGTGTAACATTAGCAACGCGCTCATCAATGTCAAGGTGATTAAAGAAGGCGGAGCCTCACAGTGTGTGCTTTTTTTTTTTATTTAGTTAAATTACAAACATTTCAAGTACAATGCAACAAAAAACAAGATGAATACAAGGCATTGTAAATACAATTCAAAATGTATAACCAAAGAACAGCAACACCTATGGAAGGCATTTTCTGCCAAATTTAAATAAATAAATTAAATGATTAAAATTAAAATTAAAACCAGATTAACGATTTCATTACAGAAAACTGTATGCAAAAAATGAGACAAATGAAATTCAATGATTTCATTTTTACAGAATTATCCCTGTCAAATTGAAAAATAAAATGCAATTGGTAATTTCACATTTCATTTTCACTACAGTCTCGAGGCAAGACTGTCAATATTAAAATGAAAAGCCAAACGTGAAAAAGAAACTACAAATACATTTACAATGCTCTTTAGTAACGCTCACGCAATAATAGTGACACAATTCAAATACAAATGTAAATTTTCTTTTTCATTTTAATTCCTCTTTTATTTCACAGTTTTTATTTTCGATTTTATTTTCAAAGACAACCTGCATGCAAATTCTATGTTAATGAGTGGGTGTGGCTTATTCTAGTAACGGCGCTGAGACACGCCTTCTGTAAAGCTAAGTCATCGACGTCCCGTGTGCATGAGTTGAATGTGTGAAACAAAATTATTTAAATGTGATTATATTGTAATCGAGACGACAAGATATGGCGAAATCTGTTAGGGAGCTTTTGCGGGAAGCTGACGCAGCATTAGAACATGGAAACAACCAGCCTGACCATGTTAGTTATGATGTTAGACTCAGACTAGACCATAATCGACGATGAGGTTCATTCATGTATTAGGCTGTTTTGGAAATTCAACTATTTGGGTGTACAAAAGTCTTAGTAACACAAGTTCTACAACAATTATAGCCAGACATTAATACCCACTGGCTTTAACCGAGGACCTCGGCCAATGTTTCATATTCGCGTCGTGCCTAACAGCGCCCTTCAGCCGTGACTTATTCAGATACAGCACTAGCCTAGAGTACCTTATTGCTTTTATAAAACGGTTACCACGCAATACAAATATTAATCCCGAAACATATGTATCTATGCAACTTTCATGAAGTAAAAGCCAATTCCTTCCGCTGGAGAAAAAAAAAGTCCCTGACCATAAAGCAACAGAAGAAGTTACATTATTTCTCCATTAGATGGAGACAAAGACTGTCTTAATGAGTGAGTCAGTCAGTCAGTCAGTCAGTAGAGAAGACTTTTGAAATGACTCAAACTTGTGATCACGGAGAAGAAAGACGCATTTGACATGACTATAGGCACGGACAACCCCTATTAACTGTTAAAAGTACAAGATATCACACCGGACATTCAAACGGATTTTTTATAATGAATATAGGACTGACCTGAAGGAAAATGCTATATATAGCCTAGCCTACTGTAAATGCAGGTACACTCGCTTTCTCGATCTCATCCAGAAATTGTTACTGGAAATGAAAATCAGCATTGTGATTCTTTTTGTACACAAACTTAAAATAACCAAAAGACACGTAGGCTAACAGTTAAACATTGGACTGATACAGGCTAGTGCTGTATCTGAATAAGTCACGGCTGAAGGGCCACGACGCGAATATGAAACATTGGCCGAGGTCCTCGGTTAAAGCTAGCAGGTATTAATGTCTGGCTATAATTGTTGTAGAAATTGTGTTACTAAGACTTTTGTACACTCAAATAGTTGAATTTCCAAAACAGTCTAATACATGAATGAACCTCATCGTCGATTATGGTCTAGTCTGAGTCTAACATCATAACTAACATGGTCAGGCTGGTTGTTTCCATGTTCTAATGCTGCTTCAGCTTCCCGCAAAAGCTCACTAACAGATTTCGCCGTATCTCGTCGTCTCGATTACAATATAATCACATTTAAATAATTTCGTTTCACACATTCAACTCATGCACACGGGACGTCGATGACTTAGCTTTACAGAAGGCGTGTCTCAGCGCCGTTACTAGAATAAGCCGCACCCACTCATTAACATAGAATTTGCATGCAGGTTGTCTTTGAAAATGAAAACGAAAATGAAAACTGAAATAAAAGAGGAATTAAAATGAAAACGAAAATTTACATTTGTATTTGAATTGTGTCACTATTATTGCGTGAGCGTTACTAAAGAGCATTGTAAAAACTGTATTTGTAGTTTCTTTTTCACATTTGGCTTTTCATTTTAATATTGGCAGTCTTGCCTCGAGACTGTAGTGAAAATGAAATGTGAAATCACCAATTGCATTTTATTTTTCAATTTGACAGGGATAATGCTGTGAAAATGAAATCATTTAATTTCATTCTCAATTTTGTCACATATTTTGCGTACTGTTTTCTGTAATGAAATCGTTAATCTGGTTTTAATTTTCATTTTAATCATTTAATTTATTTATTTAAATTTGGCAGAAAATGCCTTCCATAAACACCAGCTAAGGTATAAAAGTAATATTAGGGGCTTGGCAGTGTGACCTACGTCTTCCTATTAGACATTCTCTGGTGTGACGCTATTTTCTTTGACTCGCGATGCGGATCATAGAGGACGGAAAACACCGAAATTAAAATTTATTTATATATTGTATATTGTTTCTCACAGTAACTGCCATGCAGGCTACAATTGCGAAACATTATTGGATAATTCTTATAATTGACATTTCTCTGGGCCAATCGGAATCTTAGCACTTTTTCTCTTGGCCAATTGGAATCTTAGCACTTGCGTCAGAATCTTGAAGCACACAGCGTCAACTGAGGCTGACGCCGCCTTCACACTGGCAGTTGAAATCAGCTCCGTAATACGCAATACGCCCCCAGCGAACGTCGTACACAACGGTGAAAAGCGTCGGAAGCGAGTAGAACAAAAATGGCGGAGAGATTCGGTTGATTTTGTCAGTGTCAATTTACAATTCTGTATGATCTCTCTGTTGAGGGGGTTATTAGAGACAGGCTGCTGCGTGAAGGAAAGTTCCCAGGACGTTGACATGTCAGGTCGGCTAAATGTGATTTAGTAGTATAGGGCTTTTAACTGTATTAACTGCCCTAATAACGTTAGAAAATCATGAAAATAAAAAAATGACATGACAACTTATCGTTATAAAATCATTATTTATTTTATTAAAAGTAAAGAATTCAGGTTTGTTTATCAGTACCATAGCAACGCTTAACTTCCGCTGTAATTGTCGGATAGGAACCGTCCGTAGCCTTTCGCAAGAGTTCAATTTTTTGAACGCATCCGGATCAGTGGCGCCTCCAGAAATTTTTCATAGGGGTGGCCAGATGGGGCCACTTAAAATCTTAGGGTGGCACACCAAAACTATAAACCATAATTTCAGAATTTTATTCTACTGTTGTAGTAAACCGGCCTGTAGAAAACTATCAGAAAGACTTAAGGAAACTCCTACTGATATACTTTGGTTTATTGTGTTATATTTAATGTTACTAATGATATGATGTGCATAGACTAATAACAGTTCAGTTAACATTTTGAGTTGCACAACAATTCTGTTTTATTTTGCAATTATATTTGGCATAAGGTGTACATTTATTGCAAACAAAACAGTTACTGGGGAAAAGCAGATACTGGCAGATACAAATATTATATTTATATATTATTGTCTAGAATTCAGAAGTGTATATATTTATATAGCCTACACTACAAAGAAATAATATACAATTAAATTATGCTTATTTTAAATGTATTGAGCAGGCTAGGTATAAAAAAATATAGGCTTTTAATAATCTTTCAGTGCGCAAAACCATGATAATATGAAACGCTTCAAAACAGAGCGCACAAAGCGTGTATGCGCATCGCGGGTGCAGAATGATGTGCTCAAAGCAACATGGAGTCACAGTGTTCTGCGCTGCGCTGCACAAGTGCGCATTTAAAAGTTCACGGTACAAAGCGAAGAAATGTCGAGCGCACAAATCCTAGTGTCTAATCTGTCTAACAGTGTATTGATCAACTGTTTCACAGTTTTAAATTCCAGTTATTGTGCGTTTGATGCCGATTCATAGTCCTTGAGATGTGTGTGATCTTACAAGCACACGGTAGTGAGTCGTTTAAAAACAGCAACAAACTCCAACAAAATAAAGTCATTTTATGCAAATCCAGAGCCTTTTATCTACAGATCATGCATAATGTGAATATATCATATTGGAGAGAGTTTTACCGTGCATCCAACCGGAAGAGGCGCGCGCGCTGTTTGAATACTGGATGGAGAATGATTGACAGCCACATACTTTAATGATGTAAATAGACTTATGTCCCTCACATTAAGCTATGGAATGACTTCAGATGACTTTGTCACCCGAACTGATGTGAAAAAAGCGGGAGGCGCCGAAAAGCGCGCTGTTTGCATCCAGTGGCGGATACAGAATGTCATTAATAGGTGGGCCTGGTGAATATACGGGGGGGCCTCGGTTTTTTAAGCTTATATACACGCCCAGTGGCGTAACTTTGCTAAATTAGATATATGTACATTGTACAATAACATTACGATGTCCATCGATTTAAATAGTATGCTACATTTGTCGTTTAATGAGATGTAGCCAAATATATGCTGTATAATAGATTTGTTGTGTGACTAAAATACATAGATTCGCTTATTTGAAAAACGTACACCTAAATGGTCCAGTGGTAGAACTTTCGCCAACAGTGTCAGAGGTTGTGGGATCTAGTCCACACCAGCCTAGTTTTTTTTTTTTTTTTCATCAAAACTGATTATGTTCATCAGTGGTTGTATATCAAGGAGGGACACGTGTGCATTATGATGTGTGATTTCACCAGAACGAATAGAGAGTATCCGCAACGGATTGAAGCGCGCGTCGAGTCAAGACAGTGCGGTGTGTGCGCGAGCCAGGCCCGTCGCGACAAGACAGGCAAACCAAGCAATTGCTTGGGGCCCCGAGCTGGCCTGGGGCCCCAAGACAACGACTGGTTAAGAATAAAATGCAACGACAAACTGTGTGAGCGCCCCTTTGATAGTCAATGCAGTAAAGTGCAATGACACTGTTATCGGGATCCCCCTCAAGGGGGCCCCCCTCAGTAGTCGCTGACAGCAGCCAGCCAAACACGCGATCTCTGCTGCCGGCAAAATACAAAAACTCCTCGGCAGTCATGAAGCGGAATTATGCTTCAGGAAGCCAGAAAAGAATTAAGAGAAAGGAATAGGAGGAAAAGAAAAAACAAGATAGTGGTAAGTAGGGGTGTAACGATACACGTATTCGTATTGAACCGTTCGGTACGAGGCTTTCGGTTCGGTGTTCGGTACGCGTTTTCAAACCGAACGGTTCGTTGGACTTGGATCATTTTTCCTGCCGACCAAAATTTCGTTATTTCAAATGTAGGCGCGTGGCAAGCGCGCTCATAATGTAGAGACGCCGGCGCGACCACAACATTGCCCAACATCAAATGGCAAACGTAATGTAAGCGGAACGAAACTGCTCGTTATTGTGTGGTTGAAGGACCGTTGTTTATCAGTTTGGACCAGTGCAGCGCGAGCCGATCATGATCATGCGACACTACACAGCGCTAATAAGAGATCCAGTAAAGAAAGCATTTGAATTCGCCACAGAAGTAATAACATCGCTGCGAGATCTAGTGAGAAACATTCACATAGTTTGGCAGGAATAGTAGACTATAATGCCTTCAAGTAACATTACGTCGGTTTTATTTTGACATTATGAATACAATGCAAATGTTAATCTTAACTAAAATAAACATTTGTTTATAACTACTACAATACATAAATACAATTACATTTAATTTTTTCCAAGGAGCTGTTTTGTTTTATATGCTCCTAAGAAGAGTCAATTATAGCTCCAGAATTGCTCAAAGTAAAAAGAAATCATATTTTATGATGCTAGTTTTAATTAAAAAAAAGAAGAAAAATAAATAAATCAAGGAAATTGGCATTTCTTTTTTTTTGCTGTATCGAAAACATACCAAACCGTAACACATGAGTATCGTATTGAACCGAACTGTGAATTTTGTTCCACCCCTAAAGATAGTGGTAAGTGATAAATTACACTGGACAAATTATCTCCACTTGTCTTGTACAAATAGTGTAATTTTGCAGCAAGTAGGCTAGAAAAAATATGTTTATGTTAGCTACCTGCCTGACGGCAAATGCTGCTTGTAACAAACAGTTAGTGCAACTTTTTTTTCGAACGGACGGAATATGGTTACATATTATGATGTGTTTTTTTGGGGGGGGGGCCTCCATGTCCATTTTGCTTGGGGCCCCCAAATTCCTTCAAACGGCCCTGGCGCGAGCCACACGAGAAAACACTGTATCCGCGCCACTGATCGCAGCGGCAACAAGCACTTTCATCACTTGATTTAAAAAACACATTTCAGCGCTAGATCGTCTCTTATTTAACAAACGAACGAAATGAATGCTCTGCTGGTTAACTGGAGATGTTTATTTGTAGAATTGGTACATTCGTGCCGCGAAATGTTTTAAAAAGTGGTGGGGAGGGGACATGTCCCACCCGCCCCACTCGCAAATTACGCCTATGTAACACGCACGCCTGATAAATATGTCAAGTATAGCAGATCGGTACGTAGGTAGTGAATTTAACTACCTTGTACTCATGTCAGTCAGCCCTCCGCGGCTGCTTTAAACCTGAAGTTCATCTGTCTGTCACGCGAGTCGCAAGTAGAGAGTGGTGTTGCGTGATAGCATTACTGGACTGACACGTGATATGCCGACATAATATTTTTCTTTTGTAGCTATTTTTCGTAGCTATTGTACATAAATGTCCTCAGGAAACTATTAAAATGAAATTATTTATTAATTCATTATTATTATTATTAAAATTAAAAATTTAAATTGTTTTTATTAATCTGATTGGGTGGGCCACCGGTCAATCTGGGTGGGCACGTGCCCACCCAGGCCCACCCATAAATCCGCGCCTGCATCCCTGCTTGTCAAAACGTGTCAAAGACACATCAAAAAGCTGCTGTAACAGTATACTGTAATATAATGTGTAAAAAGCACATGTCACGACATATAATTCCCCGTCTTCTTTTACTAAAGAATATTTTTGACTTATTTACTTACCGGTAGTCTTCTTCGTCTTCTTTCTTAACTTCTTTTGAAATTGTTGACCGGCGCGCAACAGTGGCATGGACGGAGGGGCGGGGGAGTACTGGCTACTGTGTGCGATCGAAGGTCTAGAGCAGCTTGCCTGCCTGGCTGCGCATTAGGGATGAAATGCATAACTGATGCTACTAAAATTTATACTGGCCATTGGGGTGGCCAGTGGGGTGGCCAGGAGTCGGCCAGGGGTGGCCGTGGCCACCCCTGGCCACCCCCTGGTGGCGCCATTGATCCGGATGGCCAACGGACACGATTTTTTTCGCACCGCACTCGTTCGCACCCGCTTCGGACCCATTCGCATGCGGTCTGCGAATCTCCATAGGAAATGAATGACTTCCGGTCGTTTCGCTGCCGTATCGGAGCTGATTTCAACTGCCAGTGTGAAGGCGGCGTGAGCTCGCCATTTGATGAGACGCCTGGCTACCGTGCGAGTCTAATGGAAACTCACGCATGCATTTTCCTGCATTGAACTTGTTTTAGCGCCCACCAAAGTGATTTTTTGTCCCACCAAAGTCTTATTTGATCGGTGAGTAATGTAGATGAACGGCTGCGTTTGTGACAGGGCGTATGTTTAACTGAAAGTCAAGAACGAGCAGAGAGTGAGAGAGAGCCGGTCGCGCGCGCGCACTCTCTGTGTGTGTAAACGAATTCACCGTCTCCAAACTAGGCGCTGTGTTGCTCTCTCTCCCTCGCACGCACATATTAATCAAAAATAAATCGACACGGTTGTAAAAAGTCGAAAGACCAAAGTTTCATGTGGAGCATTCGGAGATTTTTTTTTCTGAATTACTGCTGGGTGTGAATTGTGCTAAATAAGTTTCCTTATCTTCTCTGAAAAGCGTTCCGGACATTCAGCTGACATAACACTTAAATTAAACGAAATAAAACTATACAGTGATGAAATGTTTTCTATGTTGACACAAATCGTGGATGTCCATGTCCTAACTGCTGGGATAATCACACAACGCGCACGACACGTCCAATTCGCGAACCAATGACTCACTTGAACCGATTCATTTTAATGAATGGTTAAAACCATAGATATCTATGGTTAAAACAACTGATCTTTCCAACTGTGAACTCAGGTGACGTCTGAATCGGTGTAACTAATTAGTAACACTTTACAATAAGGTTATATTTATTACATAAATTATATAAAAAAGTACAGTTTGCTAACTCAAGCTTAAACTTTAAAATAAATAAAACCACTTGGTTTTTTTTAAAAAAAGCATATGACTACATTTTTCCACACAGTGCTATCAAGAATCGATAAGAGAATCCCATGGCATGTAGCAAAAAAAAAACATGCCATACACCCCTATTTAAATCGCATTTCTGGAAATCCGTCTCAGTCTGAACGATCTGATCGGATTTTGCGTAGTTTATGTGACTTTCTCACGGCACGTAAAACACAACCGTCAGACGGTGTTATAAGGAAACATGTTGAAAGTCGCTGCCGAAACATTTTGAACATGTACATATACAAAATAAGTACAAATAAGTCAATCTCTATTGTAAACCCCTCCATGTTGCGGTTTTTGTTCCTTCCAATGCAACGTCGCTGCCATAGAAACCAATGCAGATATTCCGGTGTTACACCAGATTCTGTGACCGTAGTGGGCGCGGTTGTCACTGTGCTGCGTGACCTACGCAAACAGCGTAACTTCTGACTAAGACAAAGGTGAAGTATTTACGACACGTTTGTTTTGAAATGCTGGTTATTTACACCATAAATGATTATTTGCTTGCCCAGATTGAGCTCAATGAGTGTGTTTTTTCAGAGTAGCCTTCTACGTGTGTTTCAGTGTTGTTCATTAAACATTCACGCGAGAACGGCCCTGACGTCCGTGCACGTTTAGGACAAGTTTTTTTTTCTCAGTTTGTTTTGCTATTCAGAATAATATGTTATAATTGGATATTATTTTATAGGATATATGTTTAATTTGCGGAATCAGTAGTCAATGAGTATGGCGGTGAGGGAGGGTACTAGATTATTATTTTTTAATAATAAATTATAATAAATAGTAAATTATTACATTAATGCACAGAATGATTACAATAATTTCACTCAAAATGGCTGTAACAAAACTGTTTTAAAGGTTACCGAATTCTGTTACCCTCTTCTATTTCACCCATAATGAATGTGAAATCCTCCAAAGTCACTCTGATGATGTGTGAACTCCTCAGCTTCTTACAGTAGAAATCATTTTGGGCTGACATGAACAGAAACAGACATACAGTATAGGGTCACCAAATCTGATAAGGCTATTTTATTTGCAACTTATTTTTTCTTTTGGACAGGAAGTGTTTTAAATAAAACCACTGCAATATTTTTTAATTAAATGTTTTAATAATTAAAATATTTTAAAACATTAGAAACATTGATTTTAAACATTAACTATTTACAAATTTGACGAACTAAGCAAAAAAAAAAAAGCAAATATATTTTAAATGCATGGGATTTCTTGGGGTCGCGCTCCCCAACACATTTCATGTGGACCCATCAGGCACAGACATCACACTGGATCTGGATCAACAAAGATCATAATTAGCATTTTCAGGGTGAATATGAGTTACATATACCCGTGATGCATATATTTCCTACTCTAGCAAAGACAGGCCATGCCCAGAATGATCAGAGCCCTATGGTGGATTTCTTTATTTAAAAAATAGCTAATTAAACAAACGTCCCACTCTCATCCAGCAGGGTCATGGCGATCTCTTCCCTGAAGTTGTTCACTGCTGACGCCTTGTCTGCAGACGTCAGAGGCTCCCCTGACAGAATTCTCTCTGCATACTAATATGACACATGCTTATAACTGATTTGTTAGTGCATAGTAAACAAATACATAAGTACTATATAAACCAGCATACTATTGTTTTAAAATACTTTACTGTTATAATGATGTAGACACCAGTATAATAAAGTGGACACAGCATGATAAAAAAAAACTTACTTTCAGAACAAATACCCCACATGACGTGAAGTGTGTGGAGCTGTGCTGGCTGTCCACTTTGAAACATTGCAGCCTCGTTTTCTGACAAAGGCCCTGAAAAGGCAAGACAAAGGTACACATATTGCCAGCATATTTACACATATTTTAGTTTTGTAATTAAAAGGGAACAACTTGCATATATGGACACAACAATTACCTTGTGGACTCCAAACACTGTTTTATTTTGCATGCATCATTCCCCAGGGGATCCAGCACAAGGCTCCTTTTTTCAGCCGGAAAGATTGCCTGTAGATTAGTAGATTACAATATATTATTGTATAGTATCAATATAGTCATGTTGTACAGCTATTGGTAATATTGTGGCTCTCAACAAATGTCAGCAATGCACAGAGCAAGGTACTTACAGCCAACATCCAGTGACCCGGCTCATGGACGGCTCCCAAAATCACTTTTGTATTTTATTGGATCACACTAAAACAGATAATAATTATTTACAAAATCAGTTAAAAAATTCTATTAAATTACAATCCACTTAAAAAGGCCCTACAAAAAAGATTTTCCTGTGCATATACTTTCAGTCGTGAGTTTTTTCTCTCCCATATTCTGGTCATTTCAAAGGAGTCAATTTGAAGAGCCTTTTCGTGTCTTATTTGGTTGTTTTGTTTTCGACTGCCTGGGCTATGTGTGCATTTATTACCTGTGAGACAGATAAATGAGTAAGAGTATGTAGCATTACCTTGGATAAATTATATACAATCCAAGTTGACAAGTCAGTCATTCAATTAAGCTCACCTCGCTTTCAAGCTCTCCATTTGGGGCCGTCCTCAAAATGCCCCATTCGCGACAGCAGAACATGTGCTTTCTTGCCTCCCCAGGCATCCCTTATGCCTATGTATGAGGTAAAAATAGTAATTGAAATAACTATAATGTAGTGCACAACAGCATTAGTTATTTTTAGTATATGAAATATATCTCAGAATGTAAACAAAAATATATCAAAAATTAAATTAAGTACAATTTTAACTAAAACAACAGTTGATTATTAAAAGATTATGAACGAAATTCATACAGGGTTGAAACGACATGAGGGTGAGTAATTACAGACAGAATTTTCATTTTTGGCAGTCTATCTTCCAGTTAGGCTAATAAAGCTAATAAAACTCATTTGTCAATTTAAAGGAAAGTTATATAAAATTATAACTTTCTATGAGGTCCCTTGAGACAGCATGCACATGAGTGGAGCTAACTCAAGATTGCCAAATGTGATTGACATGCAAGAAAAAATGTCAGGGAAGTAACAAATCACTGGATTTGTCAAAATAATGATATACAAAAAATATGATATTCTCTTTTTTTGCATTTGACTTCAAAGGGTACATGGGCTTAATAGGTAGGCTACACTTAATATACTTGATGTTGTTTCAAAATAAATCCACAACACTAGGCTATAATTTATCTAGTTGATAATAACTAAAGCCACAGCTTATGTATGTATGTATGTCAGTTTACCTTATAATTTTTTTTCCCAGTGGTCACCATAGGAAAATGCTGTGGGAAAAGAGAGGACTCTGTTAAAGTACGTTAACTAAGAAAAGCATTATGTAAAGCTAAAGTTACATTTTCGACGGTGTAGCTAACGTGGCGTCTCAGTTAACTTACTGGCCGTGTTGCAGGGTTAATTTTTCAACGAATTTGTGCAATTTGCTTGTTGGTAATAAACATTTAAACTGTTATCCATTGTATTGTATGTTGTTGGGTATCACAAAACGGAATATAATACGAAAAAGTAGGTAAGAGCTGCTGAAGTGGAGATTTCTGGCTCAGAGTATGAGAAAAAAAAAACATTTGGAGAAAACAGCCTTTAAAGATTTGTATTGTAAAAATGCATACTTTTTAAGTGGATCCTAAAAAAAATCACATTTGGATCCGACAACATTGTACAGGGGAGAGAGAGCTTTAACGGTCGGTTTAGCAGCTTGAGCTAACGTTATGCAGACAGCGATCGCGGAGCACCATGGTGATTTAGAACGCCAACTTTTGTTGAATTTAGCAGAAATTTAGAGACGCAAATAGACTAAAAGTGTAGTAAAATAAATACCTTAATGTGTATTTTGTACTTTTTACCACCACGAGTCTGAAAGACATGTTATTGAAGACAAATAGCCCAAAATCTCAGTAGCACCTCAATGCAGTACACAAGATCCGAGGGGAGGAGTCGGATTTTATATAAGGGGTGGAGATGGGTAGGTTTAGGGGTGGGTTTAGGGATCAGGGGGTGGAGATTGGTAGGTTTAGGTATGTAAGGTGGGAGGAGTTGGATTTTATCCGACTCCTCCCCCCGGATTTTATGCTCTGCAGTGAGGACCATCTCCAAAATCTCAAAATTGACCAGTGAAAAAAAAACGATGTTTTTGCCTGCCGTGTCTCCCCTTAATACGACTTAACTTACCAACTTTATATAATTACCAATACAAACAACTTCGACGACTGTTCATTCAAATTTGCGCGCTCAAACGTAGACGCGAGTCTGCTCCAGCTAAGTTACAAAAACATGACAACAGAACCTACAATGCTAATTTGGTTCATACTTTTAATAACATGCACTATCATATATATATATATATATATATATACATAAACAGTCATCAAATTGGCAGAGTTGGACAAATTGACTTACCGCCGAATCCATTGAATGAGACCACGGAGGAGATGAGAGAGCTCAGATGACGCAGTTGCAGCGCAAAAAAATCGAATTCAGTTTCTTGTAATAGCCACGCATTTTTTTTCGAAATATTGTGGAAATAATGTAATTTAAATTAGTAATTAATAATTATTACTGTGAAATATTACACTTAGCCTTTATCTTGCGAAATCCTGGAAATATTTTACAGTGTAAGTTAGCTTAGGCCTACCTATAATGCAGAAATTCTTGGCTCTCCTTCTCAAGACAAAACGGGTTTTTTGTTGGAATCTTTGGGACATTCACCCTCAATAAGATATTTTCTCAATTCCAAATACTTATCAGAATCCATAATGTAAAGATAACATCGCAACTTATGCCTATAATAAAAATGGATGCAAAGTTATCGTTGGATGTTGGACGCGTGCACGAATGGCACACCGTTAGACCATTAGAAAAAAAAGTGAACAAACAGCACTTTTTTTTAAATGCATTTATTTATCGCGGGGCGGCAGTGGCTCAGTGGTTCATGTAGGTTGTCTACAGGTTGGTGGTTCAATCCCAGGTTCCACCTGACCAAGTGTCGAGGTGTCCATGAGCAAGACACCTAACCCCAGCTGCTCCCGACGAGCTGGATGGCCTTGAATGGCTTATCCTGCTGAAAAATCCTGAATCCTGGTTTGAAGCTGGTTTTAGCTGGTCTCCCAGCCTGGACAATTTGGTCGTCAGCTGGTAGTTACACTAATAAATTACAATTACAACATAAATCACTCACCATAGTTGTCTGACCAAATATAGTCAGCTTTTTTTATTTTTAGGGGCCAAGCCCCGAAGGCGCAAGGCACCTATTGTATCTGTTAGTTTTCTTCTTATTATTATTCCGTAAATGGAAGTCTATGGCAGCCCTATGAACCGTACATGAGAAAATTATTAAATTTGGCACACTTGTAGTGATGGTAATGAAAAGTAATTGTAGCAATTTTTGAGTCTCTTGGACCAACTCTATAGCGCCACCACCAGTACAAAAATCCAACATTGAAATGGTTATAACTTTTGAACCCTTTAATCTAGAGACATGAAACTTAGTACACCTGGGCCCGGTTTTTCAAAAGGTTTAATCCGGATAAAATTGATCCGGATTTAGTAATCCTTTTTTTGCGATCCGTGATCACGTAATCCAGCTTACTTTTGAGCCAGTTTTTCAAAGCAACATCGGATTGGATCAATCTGATCCGGATAGGAACTTTTCAGGATCACCAAATCCTGTTTACTAGAGCCTTAAATGGAACCAACAGTGTAGCCTACTGGCTTAGCAAAGAACAACAGTTGGCAAAATACCGGTGGCCACAAATAACCATTGTTTATTTTAATTTTAAGAAACAGAAACACTGTAATAAACAGAAACATTTTACTTTCCTTATTTTGTTATAATGTTAAATTGTAGATTTTGTTTTACCATATCTCATTAGATGTGACATGCTTCATATATGCTTCAAATATGAAGAAATGTATATATCATCAGTAAACATTGATTTTGTGATCATTCACTTAAAAAAAAAACCTCTCTGGTTTTATTTGGTTCGAAAAATCACAACTGAATCCACCCTTCTGATGGGATCAGGATAATCCTGTTTTTTTGGATCAAATAGATCCCAAACCGAGTTCAAAGTTCTGAAAAACCCAAAGGGCAGGTTTGATCCAGATCAAATTTAAGATCGGATTACATGATCTGATCTTAGTTCAGAATCCCTCTTTTGCTTTTGAACCCATTTCCAAGATTTTATCCAATCCGTGATCCGAAATCCCACTGGATTACTTTTGAAAAACTGGGCCCTGATTCCTCTCATCATGCTGATCACAATTTGGACCGAGCTGCACAGAAATGACTGAACAGATTTTTGATATTCGCTACCATTCCTGAGATATTTGTCTGCAAAGTTGACCTAACCTGTGTTTGTTGCCTTGCTAACCAATTCACATCCTCTGAGTGGCACAAGTTGCTAAACCACATGTCATGAATCTCGAATCATTCCGGTCGTGGGTTCGAGTCCTGTGTGGAACAACTTTAAAATTTTGTATAAAGCTGTCATTTCAATTCCTTCCGGCTCCGCACTGCTGTTGGTGCTTAAATGCTCGCTGCGCTGCAGTGCTTACAGTACTTGCTGTGCTTGATGTACATGATGTGCTGGCTGTGCGCCATACTTGTTCTGCTTGTGGTGCGTTTAAGGGCTTGGCCCCTGTATCGCTGCTTGCAGCTATATTTAATAAGTGTTTCAGTTGTGAATAGACTTGTTCACAAATTACAAGTGAAACAATGTATCTCTATACAATGACCAATTTAATGTCATATGTAATCACAAAACTAGATAAACTGTACAATATCTTAAGACACAAAACACAATACACAATCTGATACAGGTTTATTTTACTTTGAGTCCCATTCATAATTACACAAACATACATTTTTGTATTCAATTTTTGCATTTTGTATTAAAATATACCATTTGTTTGTCTTCTCTGTTAGAACACTTTGTTCTATTAGGTTACATATACTTTAGTTATATCCAAGGACACATTCCCTCAAAACTATAAACACAAGTGAAAGCTTCAAAATCAATTGTGTGGTGCTGAAGTTTGTATATCAATTAAACACTTATTATAAAGTACAAATCACATTTATTTTTCATCAACATCTGTTCTCTGCTCTGACAGTTTTACAGTTAAGATAATACCGAATGCGTTGTTGAATCCTGGCAAGTTTCCGATCAAAAATATTCACAAGTCAGCTACCTCCATTGTTTAAAGTTATAGAGGGCATAGAGATTGCTCTATATTTAATACATTACACCCTCAATAGTAAAGGACATGTTTAGCGATAGTAGTAAGGATCTGAAAGTGTGGGTTGTGTGTGTGTGGGGCAGCGAGGGGAGAACAACTAACAGTTAGACAGAAACACAGCAGCACTACACCAAAACATCTGCACTGTGGCACACCTACATTTACATTCCCCTCTTCCTCATCGACACCCCCTCACCCAAACCTTCCACAACCATACACCCACCCGCCCACCATCCCACAAACCCATTCATGCCACCACTTTCCTCACCCAACTCACACCCATACAGCCTTCATACCACCCACAACCACCCACACCCCTACACACCCCTCCCATCAAGTACCCCTCAACCCAACCCATCCCGATGGCATTAGCCTACATGCCTGGACGTCACACAAAACAAAATCCTACCTGTAGCCTTTCACCATCCACTTATATGCACCATCCACAGCTGCTGTCGCATCAATTGACATGCCATCTCCTTTCCCCTCTTTCTTTTTCTATTTTTTTTTCCATTTCTATTTCTTTTTTGCATTATCCATCTTTTTCGACGACAACTCGCTACTCGTTCCTGCTCGCTCAGAGCTCACGGCGCCCGCGCCAGCTCGCAATATTATCTTCTATGTCAAAAATAAATGACATTGGCAACATCGCTGTCTGTATCTGACAGGACAGTTAACATTGTAACTTACTTACTTACCTCAGGCTTGCTTTCCGACGTGCGGTTCTTTGTTCGGCAGTGTGTCCAGTTGTCAGACTCGCGGTGTAAAAGACTTTGAAAGCCCTACTCTGACTCGGATTGGCTGTCAGGTTTCGGCATAAGGAATGATGATTGTTTTTTTTTAAAGCTGCGAAGTTTATGGTAACTATAGAGATATAGCGGGTAAATGCTGGCCAAGACCACGACCCCCCTGACCCCCCCACCCCAGATTTTCTCATCTGATCTGCACAAATCACGTTGGTGACCCATTTTGATTTTAAAACCGAATTTCGCCGAAAGGTGAGGAGTTTTCATGCCTTCTTCTGTTGGGTGCAATTCGCAACCTCACCACTAGATGCAGCTAAAATCACACACTGCACCTGTAAGTGCTGTTTTCATCTATTTAATTTGAAAATAACTCTTTGCAATATAATTAAACCGTCTATATTGTGTGAGTTAAACTGTTTATCATTCAAAGAACTCAAGTCGCATAAACTACTTTGTTTTAACACTTTATTTTTATGGGTGCTTTTTTAAAGGTTCCATATTGTACACCTTTCTGAAGTTTTATTTTACGTTTTGATGTCCTTAAGAATATATATTTGTGGTATAAGCACCAAAAACCATACCAATATATTTTTACAGCGCCTTTCTCAGGAGCTCTGCTAAGAACAGGTCGATTTTGGCCTTTCTAATTAATATTCATGAGCCTCTCTTCTGATTGGCCTGTTGTTTTCTGAGTGACGCACGGCCAGGGTCATGTATGCTGTAGCCTGCTGTGGCTTGGTGATGCTCACAAGTAAGGTAAATAAAACACCCGTAATGATGGACATTGCTGAGGGAAATGTTATCCGGCCTTATATGTTCGAGCCGGATTCAGACCCCGAATCTGCAACGACAGGAGACAAACACCTCCTTACTTTTGGCGTTATTGTTAGAGTATTATAATTACCATTACATAAATGCTGCACGCAGATTTAACGTTAACTCTAATTTAAACTGTCTGTAAACAAACTCAGACTTTTTTTTGTCAAATTCGATTTAAATCTCCAAAATATGTACGTTAATAGTTAGTTATACACTGATTTTGAAACACTTAACTGCTTTATAATGTAACGTTAGCAGACAGACACCGAATACAGTAAGCTATGTAATTATTGCTTTCCTACTGATACAGTAAGTTGATGTGCTACAATTTCTTTTACAATGTTACTTTCTGTAAAAGGTGTACTTGTGGTAAATCTGCAAGGATGTCCACAGAACGCGAGAACATGTGCTGCAATTGACGCCCAAGGTAAACTTGTAAACTATGAACCGTAGGGACTGCAGCATCTTTGAGGAGGAGCTTCTTTAAAGAACCGGCATTGAGCTGTGCCTGATTGAGGAAGCAGTCACATGTGAAATATGCAGAATTAAGGTCGAACTAAATTGCTGTGGCGTTTCTGAATAAACATTAGCCACTGTTCTCTTATATTAGTGTTGTTCGTAAGCCTGTGCAGTGATGTAGTTTCCTGACGCTGGGCAGTGCTCGCGGTGAGACTGAAGGCGGTGACTGAGTAGTTCTGACATCACATTATAAGGAAGGAACAGTGGCTTGTGAAAAGGCACAACTACTTTATGCAGGCTGTGTGCATTTGTCTGTGGATTGACTGTTTTGAAGCTTATATGGTAGGTTCATCGCCCCTAGACCTCTGCTATCATGAAAACAGCCAGGGAATTTCAGTTTTGACAATATGGGACCTTTAAGCATTAAAGTGTGTTTCGTGTTCAGCAAAAGTAAGTCTTATGGGTTTGGAACTACATTTGAGTATATTTCTCCTTTAATGTTACAGATGGATCATGCTGGCTTAATACAAAAATCCAACTGAAATTATGATAAAAATGAGTGTGACTATAATGTATTGAGATAGTAGTGAAGTAGGTCATGGAATACTGAGTGAATCTGACCTTTTGTTGTATTATTTCTCACCTCCAGGGATATTAATAAAGGGGCTCACGCTATAGCTAAAGCTCAGTCAGCTTCTGGTTCTCAAAACCCACCATTGGCTTGTTCTCCGTTGTTGCATCTTCATGGATGAGACATGCAGATAGTTCAAAGATTATTCAACCATTAATCAACTCTTCAACCATTCTGAGTTTGTCCGTTTCAAAAACTTGCAACCAAAAAAGTTGCAACCAAAAAAAATTCTCTTTTGAATCCTCATGTGCAATAATGTGAATCATGGCAGAAGTCAACAGCACATAAATGCCAGAATGTAAAATTAGTTATTTTATGCATTTTCAATATGACCCATTTTTGTTTTTACTTAAATTAATGCAAACGATTTTGAGACGAAGAACATCTGTCATGAATCATTATATATCAGAAATCACTGTTTGCAGATCAGGCATTACAATTAACACGGTTACTTGCATGTTGTGGCATTACTGTCCTCTGTTTGCTAAACCTCTGCGCCGAAATTGCGACTGATTTACCAAAGAATCCACAGTGAAATGCGGGGCCAAAGACACGATGATGTAGAAGTGGGCGTTGATTTGATTTCTGCAGAGGCGGTCTCTCATCGCACTATTACATCACAATGTGACAAAATCCACAACGAGTCCTTTTCTGAACTTGAAATTAATAAAAGCTGTTTTGAATTCTGAAGGTTACAGGATATTTTCATTGTAATTTTTATAGGAAAATTAGATTTCTCAATTCATGACCCCTTTAACCCTTGTATGGTGTTCAGACCCGTTTTCATTTTTTATCAAGAGAAAAATGATACGATTAATAATTTTTTTCAAACTCAGACTCCCCCAGACTCCTACCCTTCAAAAATTCCCCCATTTATAATTGATTCAGTAGCCTGTTTTTCTTCTTTTCCTCCATCAACCCAGAGAAAGGCACTAAAGTGGAGAAGACAAACATCCCGTCTTCTCGTACAAGTGTCCTTACACTGATTTAGGAACAGATTATGAGTGGCGTGACGTCTGAAACTCTTCCATCTTGAAGGTTTGATTCAGCTCCTGGCGAGTGTTACAGAGTTTTATTGCTATTATATTTTCTGACTTGTTCATTTCTGATTTTCTACAGTTTAAAACTGTAAAGTTGTTTACATTTTTAATGTATTATTTTAACAGATTTTTCTTTTAAAACAACAGCATTTTTTGTATAAATAAACTTAAAATGTTTTACAGTAAATCCATGTAAATTTAACAGTGATTTAACTTTAATGTAACAATTTTTTTTTTTGTAAAAACAATGGTGTAGATCACAGAATCCGGTGCCGATGGACCCGGGACAAACGATGGGTCGGGATCATCCTGACTGGAGTCCGGTGTCAGCTCGATACTAGAGAGACTGGATAATCCTGAGACAGACATCAGCTCTAGATCTGGTGCCGACCTGGATCCAGCACAGACGGATGGCTCTCAGGTGACATCTCAAAACTGGATACATCTGAGACGGACATTAACTCCATTAGGGATTCTCCGGAGACCGATGACGTCTCAGAATCATATGAATCTGCATGAACTGGCAGCTCGACTCCAGATGGACACGGATCGACTGGTGACGCCCAGTCAAACCCGGATAAATCCTGCTGGACATCCGTGGGATCGCAGTAGGGCACTATATCGACCTCACTGCAACCGAAGGTGGGAAGCTCTGAAGCCTTCCCTATTCTCCGTAAGAAAGCACAGATGCCTTTCTTCTTCTTCCCTGTTCTCCGTAAGAAAGCACAGATGCCTTTCTTCTTCTTCCCTATTCTCTGTAAGAAAGCACAGATGCCTTTCTTCTTCTTCCCTGTTCTCCGTAAGAAAGCACAGATGCCTTTCTTCTTCTTCCCTATTCTCCATAAGAAAGCATAGATGCCTTTCTTCTTCTTCCTGTTCTCTGGCTTTTCTAAAGAAAGGTAAAAACATTCCCACAAGAAACTGTAAATACTGAGGTTTGACATCATGAAGAAAGAAGAACATGGGACATCCATTTTTACTGAACATCAGCTCAACATCTGCCTGTCCAGAGTTACTGAACATCAGCTCAACATCTGCCTGTCAAGAGCTACTGAACATCAGCTCAACATCTGTGTGTCCAGAGTTACTGAACATCAGCTCAACATCTGTGTGTCCAGAGCTACTGAACATCAGCTCAACATCTGCCTGTCCAGAGCTACTGAACATCAGCTCAACATCTGCCTGTCCAGAGCTACTGAACATCAGCTCAACATCTGCGTGTCCAGAGCTACTGAACATCAGCTCAACATCTGCGTGTCCAGAGCTACTGAACATCAGCTCAACATCTGTGTGTCCAGAGCTACTGAACATCAGCTCAACATCTGCCTGTCCAGAGCTACTGAACATCAGCTCAACATCTGCGTGTCCAGAGTTACTGAACATCAGCTCAACATCTGTGTCCAGAGCTACTGAACATCAGCTCAACATCTGCCTGTCCAGAGCTACTGAACATCAGCTCAACATCTGTCTGTCCAGAGCTACTGAACATCAGCTCAACATCTGTGTGTCCAGAGTTACTGAACATCAGCTCAACATCTGTGTGTCCAGAGCTACTGAACATCAGCTCAACATCTGTGTCCAGAGCTACTGAACATCAGCTCAACATCTGCGTGTCCAGAGCTACTGAACATCAGCTCAACATCTGTATGTCCAGAGCTACTGAACATCAGCTCAACATCTGTGTGTCCAGAGCTACTGAACATCAGCTCAACATCTGCGTGTCCAGAGTTACTGAACATCAGCTCAACATCTGCCTGCCCAGAGCTACTGAACATCAGCTCAACATCTGCCTGCCCAGAGTTACTGAACATCAGCTCAACATCTGCCTGCCCAGAGCTACTGAACATCAGCTCAACATCTGCCTGCCCAGAGCTACTGAACATCAGCTCAACATCTGTGTCCAGAGCTACTGAACATCAGCTCAACATCTGTGTGTCCAGAGCTACTGAACATCAGCTCAACATCTGTGTCCAGAGCTACTGAACATCAGCTCAACATCTGTGTGTCCAGAGCTACTGAACATCAGCTCAACATCTGTGTGTCCAGAGCTACTGAACATCAGCTCAACATCTGTATGTCCAGAGCTACTGAACATCAGCTCAACATCTGTGTGTCCAGAGCTACTGAACATCAGCTCAACATCTGCGTGTCCAGAGTTACTGAACATCAGCTCAACATCTGTCTGTCCTCCAGAGCTACTGAACATCAGCTCAACATCTGTGTGTCCAGAGCTACTGAACATCAGCTCAACATCTGTGTGTCCAGAGCTACTGAACATCAGCTCAACATCTGCCTGCCCAGAGCTACTGAACATCAGCTCAACATCTGTGTGTCCAGAGTTACTGAACATCAGCTCAACATCTGTGTGTCCAGAGCTACTGAAAATCAGCTCAACATCTGTCTGTCCAGAGCTACTGAACATCAGCTCAACATCTGTGTGTCCAGTTACTGAACATCAGCTCAACATCTGTGTGTCCAGAGCTACTGAACATCAGCTCAACATCTGTGTGTCCAGAGTTACTGAAAATCAGCTCAACATCTGTCTGTCCAGAGCTACTGAACATCAGCTCAACATCTGTGTGTCCAGAGTTACTGAACATCAGCTCAACATCTGTGTCCAGAGCTACTGAAAATCAGCTCAACATCTGTCTGTCCAGAGCTACTGAACATCAGCTCAACATCTGTGTGTCCAGAGTTACTGAACATCAGCTCAACATCTGTGTGTCCAGAGCTACTGAAAATCAGCTCAACATCTGCCTGCCCAGAGCTACTGAACATCAGCTCAACATCTGTGTGTCCAGAGTTACTGAACATCAGCTCAACATCTGTGTGTCCAGAGCTACTGAAAATCAGCTCAACATCTGCCTGCCCAGAGCTACTGAACATAAGCTCAACATCTGTGTGTCCAGAGTTACTGAACATCAGCTCAACATCTGTCTGTCCTCCAGAGCTACTGAACATCAGCTCAACATCTGTCTGTCCAGAGCTACTGAACATCAGCTCAACATCTGCGTGTCCAGAGCTACTGAACATCAGCTCAACATCTGTGTGTCCAGAGTTACTGAACATCAGCTCAACATCTGTCTGTCCTCCAGAGCTACTGAACATCAGCTCAACATCTGTCTGTCCAGAGCTACTGAACATCAGCTCAACATCTGCCTGCCCAGAGCTACTGAACATCAGCTCAACATCTGTCTGTATCTTTCTAGAATGGTCTTGAGCAAGGAAAAGGAAGACAAGCTGCTGAGGATTGTTCATTGCACCAAAAGACATTTGAAAGGAATCAGTGTAAATATATAAATGTATTTCCATGTTTTGTACTTGTCAAAAAAAAAAAAAATCACAATTTTAAAGTCAGATTACTGAGACTCTCACCCTTTGTCTTTAATGGCTCTTGTAGGCCCTGTCCCAGTCGTTGAATAGTCAGGCTGATTGGATTAGCATCTATGCATTTGAATGACACTGTTATGCTGATGAGATCAGGGTTGGGGAAATGTCGGTAATGAGCTGACTCATGTACTTAATTTACATGCTTTGTTCAGAGTGTCTCCACCTCTATGTAAATCCCTCCCCCTTGAAATTTATATAAACTACGATTTCAAGTTCCCTAGTCGGACTTGGATGACGACAGCGACGCACAGCGAGTTCTCAATAAAGAGTAACTTCTGCTTGAAAGATATCCCAACATCTCCTGGTCTCTGCTTCAATGACGGAAAAGTTTCCAACAATAGCAACTTAAGTTTTCCACCATCTCACTCATCCCTCCCTCAATTTGACCCCCTTAGGAATGACTGGAATGTGAGGAATGCTTCAGTACACAGAAAAACCTAAAAATGCTCAAAATTCTAAATATAAAAATTCATATAAATGCTAAAACTTTACCCAAAAATGATTTTATAATGTTTACTTGTGTATCTGAATGCATACTGAAGAGAAATCACTTTAGGACCCAGAGGAACAGCTTATTTGCTCCATATAGAGGCCATCTAGTGGCAAGAGTCATGAAATATCATGTTATATTATTTATTTTCCACACAAGGTCAGCAAAGACACCCAATGTAAGATATTTAGAGCTGAATTAAAAGGGTTATTGCATGAAATAGTGAGTTACTTAAGTTGACAATGTGAGGAATGCGCTTAAATTACTAAATACTTATTGAT
Organism: Vimba vimba; assembly: GCA_022828995.1. Taxonomy (NCBI): domain Eukaryota; kingdom Metazoa; phylum Chordata; class Actinopteri; order Cypriniformes; family Leuciscidae; genus Vimba; species Vimba vimba. The sequence continues at coordinate 2,312,387 of CM040830.1, read as the reverse complement.
CAAATCTAAAAATTGCATTAAAAAATATTATCAAAATGAAATAAAATAAGAATTTTAGGTCTTCGGGTCATTTTGACCTGCGAGGGAAAGATGCGTTTAAGTGCGAGTGAAGGATGAGGGTTAAACACACAGTCATGATCCCTATATGACTGATCCATGTCAGCGGGTCTCAGAGGAACAGGAACACGGCTTTATAACAGGCAACAAACCTCCATGAATTCATAGGCATTACAAAAACTAATTGTATGAAATAAAATGAAATAAAGCCAGCAAGGACATAATATATATTAATGTCAAAAACCAAATGTGAGGGACTATTGCAAAAAAAAAAAAAAAAAAAAAAAATATATATATATATATAATTTTTTTTTTAACTTTGCTTTGGTCCACAATGCAAAACCGTACAGTAATAAATAAAAGTTCATATCAGATGCAGGTTCTGACTGTTGCTCTGCCAGAGAACAACTGACTCCACTAAAACTCGACAATCACTAGAGATTAAAACTGCAATAAATAATAACAAACAAAAAAAAATTAAGTATTAGTGTACTTTAACATATCAATCAACTCATAATAACATTCCCAACATAATACACAGTATAACTGGAGAGCTGTATAGAATGACCCAGACGTGTGTGTGTGGATTCAATGTTGGATCCGTGCAGCTCTTAAAGTGACGGCAGCCTAATAAACCTGCTTAAACGACGAGACAAATATAAAATCACTCACTGCTGTCAATTAGCGATATTTCAATAATGTTAATTAGCAGCTCTAAGACTAAAACTGCGTCCGGAAGCACATACTGTATAGTAGGTACAAATACTACATTTGCTTTGAAACACTTCATGACCATTAAAAAGTATGTTTTATAAAGTATGAATGACATTTAGATGTTCTGCATCCACTCCTGTGGCCTCATGGGATGCGCAGTTCAGAGCCTCACCGGAAGCAGACGCTCATCCGCAGACGTTCACGAGTGTGTTTCACACTCCTCTGTTCTTGCCTCCTATATAGTAGCGAAGATGCAACTCAAGTCTCTAATGAACGTGTTAATGAGGTTCTGAGAGTCACTCACCATCCCGGCCTGATGATGCGGTATCTGCCACTCACGGACAGATCCATGACTGTCGAACCCAAGCGGTTCTGATCTCCAATCGGGCCTCCGTCCACCACAACCGCCAGACTGGGCCACAGATCCTCAAACTCCTGCAGAAAACCACACAAACACACACACACACACACGTCAAACTCAGACCAAAGCCCACTGAGAAAGCACTGGGAGTTGTGGAGTCGTGTGCTTACGCTAGCAGCAACCGTACTGGTGTGAGCGCTGACGTTAGCGCTGGTGAGCGCGAGCGGTTCGCCACACATCTGACAGAGGCGTCTCATGAACGGGTGATCTGGGATACGGACCCCGATGAGCTGCAGCAAACACAACATTAATGACACGGCTCTTAAACACACACAACAACAGGGACAACATTGACTAAAGTAAACTTGTAGTGAACTTCACATCTTTAAGTCCCCCTGTGGTGAAAATCCAGCTTTTAATGTTGTTTATGTGTCTATGTGGTGTTTTTAATATGCTTTAAGACAAACCATGTGTAAGTTCATAAGTCGACTCCATTGCTGAGTATTTCCTCCTTAAAACTGCAGTGAACCAAAGACAGTCTCAAAAACACGCTTTGAAATCGCTGGTGTTTCTGACGTCACAAACTACCTTGTAACCAATCAGATCAACGTGTGATCGTCAACCAGTGGATCTCTGAGCTGAGTGAGTATGGAGCTTATAATATGACAATATGATTTGAATTTGAATTGTGTAAATTTGAATTATTTACAAGTGTAATCTAACAAATTTTTATGTGGTATTTTAAATAGTTCTGAATTTGATTTCTTTAAACGAATATTGAACATTTGAAATTGAACGAACTGAAATGTTTTTATGGCTGAATTAATATTTTCAAACAGCTATTGTTTTTTCTGAATTCTTAGACTGCAAATATTCAGTTTTAAAAAATACAGATGCGCGTGAGTGTGGGCTGTGTTTGGATGATGCGGTGTCGTGATCATAGAGTCCTGCACGGGTTCGGGTACCCGCAAATTTTGCTCAAACGGGTGAAAAATATCCAACTGTGTCGGATACGGGTGCGGGTCGGGTCGGACACGGGGGAAACGCGGGTCTAAACACGGGTTTAATACAATCGCATGCAAACGTAAAAATGCATATATAGGCTATATGCATATTTTTAGGAACACATCTACAAAAATATGCCTGTATTTCAAGTTGATCAAATAATTTAAAATCCACATAAGTTTATTTGTGCCCACCCGCCACGCCCTCCCAGGAATCTATAACGTTCCCTAGGCTACTTTCACTTTTAAAAATTCATCATAACCGCGCGCGCGATCTGCTTGCAGTCGTCGAGATGGATGCTGAGGAGTTGAAGAAAAGAATAGCTAGTGGAGATTGTAAAGTTGTAGACAATACGTCATCAAAAATCAAGTCCAGTGTGTGGGAGAAATTTGGAGTTATCTGAAGAAAACAATATTGTGAAAGGCTTTGCTGCATGCATTTTCGTGTTGGATAGCCGCAAATGTGGAACTTCATCACTGAGGAAGCAGATAACTGTGGTAACAAAGCAGTTTTATCGAACAGTATTTTTAAAATTTAACACTGTTCAGTATGTGTGGTGTACAGGGCGTGTTTGAACCCAAAATGGTCAGATGTAGGCTAGACGAGTCGAAATTGCGTGGCAGATATAGTGTTGTAGCCGCGTCTGTTCGATTGGTAAAATGTTAAGGCTACTCAGTTTTGTGGTAACGTTAGCCATGTTCTTCATGTACCGGCCTTTTTACAGCTTCGGCTGAAGTTGTCCTTGTGTTAATTGTCGTGTAATAACTTCTGTATGACCCGGCAATAAACATTTTTGTAAGTGTGTCTATAATGTGATAGTCTAAACTGATTTTATTTCGGTTGCGGGTCGGGTGTCGGTTCTATTTTAAGCGGGTCGGGTGCAGATTTTAATTAGTGCTGCTGTCGGAAAATGGGTCGGATGCGGTTTGAAGCACTGCGGATACGGGCGGGTGCGGATTTACAAAATCGGACCCGGGCAGGACTTTAATCAACGATATTTAATCGGGACAAGGGAGGTCCCGTATGGCAGCGGTCCCCAACCTTTTTTGTGCCACGGACCGGTTTAATATCATACAATATTTTCACAGACCGGCCTTTAAGTTGTGGCGGATAAATACAACAAAATAAAATGATATGACCGGCATGAAAACTGGGGTATTTTTTAAATATAATAATAAACGTGAATCCAATGTGTAGGCCTACTCGCAACTTTATTAGCAGCGTCCTCGTAACATCGCGCCTCAAGTTAAACACATAGTCCAAGAGGTTAGTAGAATGCTCAACATCTAACCATTTCTCCTTTACCAATTTCAAGGGCCCCCTCACAGTATGGCCAAACAAGTTCAGCTGGACTGAAACCAAGGGACTCCTGAACCACCTCTCTAACTGTGAAGAGGAGTAGTGGAACGCCATCATCCCAGTCGCTCTCAAACTCTTTGCAGTAGGTCTTCAGCATAGTCTTGAGAGTTTGATGTAATCTCTCAAGTGCACCTTGAGACTCTGGATGATACGCAGATGAAATGTTATGCTGAATAGACAACTGCTTTAAAACCTGGGAGAAAAGGCGAGACAAAATTAGACCATTGATCAGACTGAACAACTCTTGGTAGTCCAAACACTGTGAAAAACAGTGTTTTTTTTGTCACTTCGGGGTAAGTACGCGAAACGAATTTTCCCGACATCGCTTTATCTGTAGAGTGGTAAAGGGATCCTCCATAGGCAGAGACTAGTTGGCACTTCAGCACTGTGTTGTCATCGGGTCCAGGCGAAGGTCCGTCGTCAGATCTGGATACGGCCTGGATCCGGCAGGCTGCGGGAAAACCTTGGGATAAACAAAGACACTAAAATTAGCGTAGATGCCATTCTTCTCATGATGTAACGAGTACATCAGGATTCATGGGAAGTGTTCCCGGTTCCAGCTGACCTAATCTATGCAGCCTAACACTGAATTATAGAAGTCTATAATGTATTATGTGAATGCTAGGTCAAATGCTAGGAGTGTGTGGGTCTGTGAGTGTGTGCGTCTGTGGGTGTGTGCATCCGTGAGTGTGAGAGCTTGTGAGTGTGTGCGTCTGTGAGTGTGTGCATCTGTGTGTGCGTCTGTGAGTGTGTGCGTCTGTGAGTGTGAGTTTGTGAGTGTGTGCGTCTGTGAGTGTGAGAGCTTGTGAGCAGTGGTTAAAGTGGGATTTGGCAGGTGGGGGAACCCTCAAATTTTGTGTAGGTGGAACAGGGAAAAATGACTCACCGTGGGACTACATATTGTGTATCGTGGTATAGCAATACTTTTTGGGACAAGAATGTCACTGTGGCACCAAGTATCACATTACTTATTTAATACTTATTTTAATGTTTTTATTTTGGTCCATCTACATCTACACTGATATGATGACGATACTATGTTAAAATTGCTGAACACGACGATATTGAACACAACCTTGTTTTTCACAATGTAAATTAAAACCTAAAAATGGGAAGTCCAAAACTGACTGAAATGTGCGGTAGTTAGGGGGGTTCGGGGGCATGCCCCCCCAAGAAAATGTGGATTTCTCTGACCAACATATGTGCAATTTAGGGCTTTTGAAGGCCATAAATAAATAAATAAATAAATTTGATAAGAAATAGCTTAAAACTTGGTCATTAGATTATTTGTCAATACCTGCTCACTCCTCATCTTCATCTTTCTTTTTCTCTCAGTCTCCTTCTGCCCTAATTCTTCCCCTCCTAAAGCTGAACTTTGACTGATAGTCTTTTCATTTTCGTCTGTGTCAGTGAAGAAAGTAAACAGGCTCAACTGATATTTATATGTTTTATGAATCATTTTCTGAGACAAGTTAATTTACACAAGGCTACCAGGAAAGCTGTAGCCTAAGTCAGTATTGCCAATAGGAACCTTCTACAAGCTTTGAAGTTTGAAAACGTCTGTTTTTAAATGTTAAAAGTAATTTTAAATAATACAAATTATAGTCTACGTTTAATGCAGTTGGTGGAATTGGCAGACGTTCCCTTAAGCATCATGCGCTGTGGAAACGCGTCAAAGCATTCTCGGTTATAAATATAATATGTAATATAATAATAAAATATATTACAAGGGAAAACAAATGTCCGGCGAATATCGAACCTAAAACTAACTTTACCGCGCTCAACCCCCGTGAGTGCATTCACGCATTAGTAACCGCTGGCGTTCAGCGGGGAAGCGTGAACCGGTGTAGATGCACTAAAATCAGACAGGAGAACCGTGAGAACACAACGTCGGGAAGCGTGTTTGTGAATGCGGGGCCAGGCAGTGATATTCAGTTTTGATATGATGAATAATGAGAATCATTGAATTTGCTTAGAATGATTTGATTTGATTTGATTTGAATCTATTTATTTATTAATTTATCTGAGGTGCCGGAACGCAGTTCCGGACCGTTCCGGCCCACTTTAACCCCTGCTTGTGAGTGTGTGCGCCTGTGAGTGTGTGCGTCTGTGAGTGTGAGAGTTTGTGAGTGTGTGCGTCTGTGAGTGTGAGAGTTTGTGAGTTAACGAGAGCTCTGAAATTTTGCCCGAACTCAGAGAACTCCCCTGTTGTTGTAAGAGTATTTAGGACTAGAAGTGAGGAGATGGGGTGGTGGAGGGATGTTGTTAAACTGTCAACGAACGGAGGTAAGTTTGCAGTATATATATATATATACACCTCTTACCTCGTTGATTGGGTTGATTAACAGAGTGTGGTCCACTCGTGTCTAATTAGGTTTGATTGTCTGAATGTGCTCCACGTGTTTAATTGGGTTTAATTATCTGAACGTGCTCCTCCCGAACTTTGTTAATAAAACATAATTTTGTGAGTGTGTGCATCTGTGAGTGTGAGAGTTTGTGAGTGTGAGAGTTTGTGAGTGTGAGAGCTTGCGAGTGTGTGCGTCTGTGAGTGTGTGCGTCTGTGAGTGTGTGCATCTGTGAGTGTGTGCGTCTGTGAGTGTGTGTGTCTGTGAGTGTGAGAGCTTGCGAGTGTGTGCGTCTGTGAGTGTGTGTGTCTGTGAGCGTAGTGTAGAGAACAAGTTCTGACATTAAGTTTTCTGATTTGTATTTTTCTTTATTTTTTTTTGATTGTTACATACACCTTGTGATGCACTCTTGGACACATCATCAGTGATAGTACCTGGGGTCATAGGGGGTTTCGGGTCTTTCAACTTCAGACCCCATCACCCAGGCGACCCGACCGGGAGTGATCAGTTCCCGGCCTGTGTCCAAGAGGCGTTCGCCCACTGTTTGTCCCTCCTGATCCACAGCCATCGTGAGGCTTTTTCTGCAGCCTCTGACGCTGCACTGATGGCTCTTCTCTTGTGTGCTCCTGTGATTCCCAGGAGGCTGTGGGCCCTGCAGAGTGACCTTCCTGCAAAGCCCCTTCCCCCAACCTCGATGGGCAAGCACTGTGCACGCCACCCCCATCTCCAACACTCCTCCACCTGCTCCGCATATTTCTCCCTTTTCCTTTCACTCGCTTCCTCCATCCTCTCCTCCCAGGGCACTGTTAGCTCCAACAAGATAACCTGCTTCGATGTTACTGAGAGCAGAACCATGTCGGGTCTAAGGCTGGTCTCCACTATGTCTCGGGGGAACTTGAGTTGCTTTCCCAGGTCCACCCTTAGCTGCCAGTCATTCGCTGTTCCCAGCAGGCCTGTCTGAACTGTTGGTCGGGAAGGCGGGGGTTCTCCTGCTCTTAAGAATGAAATTTTGCGCCTTGGCGGTTGTAAACGCTTGCGTTGATTGATGGCAGTAGTGATGGACTCAGCAACCACCTTCAGCACCTGGTCATGGCGCCAGCGGTAGCGACCTTCCCCAAGTGCTTTAGGACAGCTGCTGAGGATGTGTTTCAGCGATCCTCTTCCCTGGCACAAGGTACATGCCGGAGTCTCAACCTTGCCCCAACAAAAGAGTTTGGATGGACTGGTCAGGGTGTCATAGACAGACTGAATGAGAAATTTGATGCGATAGGGCTCAGCCCTCCACAGCTCTGCCCATGAAATCTTTCTCTCCATGGCATCTTCCCATCTGGTCCATGCACCCTGTTGCCTCAATCCCACCATCTGGCTTGCACGCTGCTCCTCGATCCCAGCCCTCACTTCTTTTTGGACCAGGTCCCACCTTTCCTTACCCTTCAGTTTGTTATAATGGGTTATTGGGGTGCTTCCCAGTCCTGCACGGCCAATAGCCACGGGACCCACCAATTCCTTATGACGCAGCCGTGATTCTGCCTGGTCCACCGCCTCATGTGCCCTCCACTTTCTGCCAGTCCTGACCTCAATGCCAACTTGAGATACTCTTGGGTCCTTGGAATCCCTATACTGAAGCACCTCCCTTGCTCTGGTAACCATGAACTCCTCACTGAGGCTGTTGATCGGTAGCGTTAGCTTGTTCTTCTTGCCGTAGAGGGCGATGCAGCTCAGACTTCTTGGCAAGCCCAACCACCGTCGAAGGTAATTGCTCACCCTCCTCTCAAATCCTTCCACGGTGGAAATTGGAAATTCGTACACCAACAATAGCCACAATACCCTAGGTAGGATTCCATGTTGGTATAACCAAGCTTTGAATTTCCTCGGTAGGCCTGACTTGTCAACTGTAGTCAGCCAGCTCTCCAGTTGTTCATTTGTTGCTCTGATAGAAGCAGCATCCTTAAGAGAGCAGTCAAAGGTTTTCCCAAGACTCTTCACAGGCTTCTCTGTGACTGATGGGATTTGGGTATTTCCTAGGGAGAAGTGGAACTGGTCTGTTACCTTCCCTCTCTTCAGTACCATGGACCTGGATTTTTCCGGCCTGAAACGCATCCTCGCCCAGGTGGTTAACCTCTCTAAGCCCTGGAGAATCCATCTGCATCCTAGAACTGCTACAGTTGTTACTGTCAGGTCGTCCATTAATGCCCTGATGGGGGGTTGATGGATTCCGGACTTGGTTTTGGGGCCTATGCATTCTGGCTCAGCGGATTTGACCAGCATGTTCATGGCCAGGGAAAAGAGAATCACTGACACAGTGCATCCAGTGATGATCCCCTTTTCCAGATGATGCCGCTCAGATGTAACTGTGCCGGAAGTGAACCTCAGGTTAAAGTTGTTATAATAATCCATTATGAGGATCTTGATGCTGAACCATGTTGGGTCTAAGGCTGGTCTCCACTATGTCTCGGGGGAACTTGAATTGCTTCTCCCAGGTCCACCCTAATTTATAAATTATTTATCGTTCTGTCAGCTCAACCCTTTAAACAAAAACATACATCTTTTTGTGCACTTTATTTAAAAAAAGACTATATATTTGGCAGATGTAAAGCATACATGTGTATGTTTTTTGTGTTAGTCCATTTTTTTATTTATTATTATTACTTTAAGGGGAGACACCCCAGGTGAATAGGAAAAAAGTAACTAATAGATATCAATATGAAACTTCCATAGTTGATTACTGACATTAATACAAATATCTTTTGTATTACAAGTTTTTAGAATATCTGTTTAAATATGCAAATTAGGTAGTATCTCATTAAATATGGGCTAATTTGCATGTATTTCCAGAAGAGAAACCTGAACATTGGATAAAGCCAGATTCAAAATTCTTGTTTCATTTTGTTGACATATTAGAGTCAAAGGTTTTTACAGAGGGGATTTTGGATATCTCTTTTTATCACTCCATTAATCAGAAAAAAAATGTTAACAGCCATAAAAAAAAAAATTGCCCCATTTTTAGGTATAAAATGTTGTATAAATGAGATTCTGAATGAAATATGAACAAACCCCTCTGTAAAAACCTTAAAGTCCCTGTAAAGGCAATTCTAAAAAAAAATTCTAAACACATTAGAAATGTTAGAAATGTATTGCTAAAACATATTACAAAGACTGTGAACTGTGAAGTACTGAATTGTGGACTTAGACTGTTAAACAGTTTTTCACCATTGCTGTGTTCCGGATTTTTTGGGCGGGGCTAAAACGGGGGCTCAATAACGCACTGGAGCCCCTGAGCTCCTGGACACACCCCTACTGTTGATGACGCACTGGAACCCCTGAGTTCCTGGACACGCCGGTACTTGATTACGCACTGGAGCCCCTGAGTTCCTGGACACGCCCCTACTTGATTACGCACTGGAGCCCCTGAACTCCTGGACACGCCCCTACTTGATGACGCACTGGAGCCCCTGAGTTCCTGGACACGCCCCTACTTGATTACGCACTGGAGCCCCTGAACTCCTGGACACGCCCCTACTTGATTACGCACTGGAGCCCCTGAGTTCCTGGACACGCCCCTACTTGATTATGCGCTGGAGCCCCTGAGCTCCTGGACACGCCCCTACTTGATTACGCACTGGAGCCCCTGAGCTCCTGGACACGCCCCTACTTGATTACGCACTGGAACCCCTGAGTTCCTGGGCACGCCCGTACTTGATTACGCACTGGAACCCCTGAGTTCCTGGACACGCCCGTACTTGATTACGCACTGGAGCCCCTGAGCTCCTGGACACGCCCCTACTTGATTACGCACTGGAGCCCCTGAGTTCCTGGACACGCCCCTACTTGATTATGCACTGGAGCCCCTGAGTTCCTGGACACGCCCCTACTTGATTACGCACTGGAGCCCCTGAGCTCCTGGACACGCCCCTACTTGATTACACACTGGAGCCGCTGAGCTCCTGGACACGCCCGTACTTGATGACGCACTGGAGCCCCTGAGCTCCTGGACACGCCCCTACTTGATTACGCACTGGAGCCGCTGAGCTCCTGGACACGCCCCTACTGTAGATGACACACTGGAGCCCCTGAGCTCCTGGTCACGCCCATACTTGATTACGCACTGGAGCCGCTGAGCTCCTGGACACGCCCCTACTGTAGATGACACACTGGAGCCCCTGAGCTCCTGGACACGCCCCTACTTGATTACGCACTGGAGCCGCTGAGCTCCTGGACACGCCCCTACTGTAGATGACACACTGGAGCCCCTGAGTTCCTGGACACGCCCCTACTTGATTACGCACTGGAGCCCCTGAGCTCCTGGACACGCCCCTACTTGATTACGCACTGGAGCCGCTGAGCTCCTGGACACGCCCATACGTGATGACGCACTGGAGCCCCTGAGCTCCTGGACACGCCCCTACTTGATTACGCACTGGAGCCGCTGAGCTCCTGGACACGCCCCTACTGTAGATGACACACTGGAGCCCCTGAGCTCCTGGTCACGCCCATACTTGATGACGCACTGGAGCCGCTGAGCTTCTGGACACGCCCCTACTTGATTACGCATTGGAGCCGCTGAGCTCCTGGACACGCACCTACTGTCGATGACACACTGGAGCCGCTGAGCTCCTGGACACGCCCCTACTGTCGATGACACACTGGAGCCCCTGAGCTCCTGGACACGCCCCTACTTGATTACGCACTGGAGCCGCTGAGCTCCTGGTCACGCCCATACTTGATGACGCACTGGAGCCGCTGATCTTCTGGACATGCCCCTACTTGATGACGCACTGGAGCCCCTGAGCTCCTGGTCACACCCCTACTTGATGACGCACTGGAGCCCCTGAGCTCCTGGTCACACCCCTACTTGAAGACGCACTGGAGCCCCTGAGCTCCTGGTCACGCCCCCACTTGATGACGCATTGGAGCCCCTGAGCTCCTGGTCACGCCCCTACTTGATGACGCACTGGAGCCCCTGAGCTCCTGGACACGTGCCTACTTGATGACGCACTGGAGCCACTGAGCTCCTGGACATGCCCCTACTTGATGACGCACTGGAGCCCCTGAGCTCCTGGACACGTGCCTACTTGATGACGCACTGGAGCCACTGAGCTCCTGGACACGCCCCTACTTGACGCACTGGAGCCACTGAGCTCCTGGACACGCCCCTACTTGACGCACTGGAGCCACTGAGGCTGGCCCCTCCCCTAACAATATAAATAGAGCACATTCACATCAGTTTGCCGCTCAATCGTGAGTTACTGTCAGTACTATTAGTTACTACAGCCTACAGTTTGCTAGCTAGTAGGGGTGTAACGGTACGCAAAAATCACGGTTCGGTACGTACCTCGGTTTTAAAGTCACGGTTCGGTTTATTTTCGGTACAGTAAGGGAAAGAAATGCAAACATTAAACTGCAGGTTGTTTATTACTATAAACTTTTTTTAACAATTTGTTTACACTTTTTTTTAAACACTTTTTAATAAAATATAATAAAATATATATAAAATAAAAAAAAAGAATAAGAAATAAAATACTGCTACAAAGTTATCCACTAAATAAAATACTCTCAGTCTCAAACCAATATCACATAATAAATTTAATGAAAAATATAAATAAATAACTATGATTACAGTGCAGCATTACCAATCCCAGCTTGTAGGCCTGCTCATATTTAAAAATTAAGACTGGGAAAAAAATGAACTTTAATTGCACAATTTGCTGTAATTAATTGCAATTCCTCCAAGCTTGTAATCATCAATAATTAAACTTAGAATCACCTAATTAAATGAAACACCGGGGGAAGGACTTTGAGCGGACTTTGCTTTTCCAGTGCATGATCGGTACATGATTGGAGTGTTTGGGCCGTTAACGACAGAGCAGAACGCGCAGCGCAAACACGGAGTCGAACATTGAGCAGAGAGCGCAGCGCGCAGACACACACACACACACACACACACACACACACACACACGGAACGGAGAGTGCGGCGGCGCACACGGAGCGGAAAAGCTTTTTTTCGCCCAGCAGTCGATTTCATTGGTTTAGGTTACAGTGACGACGGGTAAAACTAAAACCAGACGGGCTCTGTAAAACTTTAGAATCAGCTGCAGGGCGGGATTTGCGCTGAACGCGAAGGCTTCCGCCACTTAATATGTTTGTGTGGAAACACGAAAATGTACCTATGTTCCGCACACAAAATATTGCGTTCAGTCATTCGGTACACACGTGCACCGAACCGAAAGCCCTGTACCGAAACGGTTCGGTACGAATACACGTACCGTTACACCCCTACTAGCTAGCTATGCCTTTGTCACGGAAATGCGTACTACTTGGATGCGATCACGTACAAAACAGATTGGTGTCCTTATTTAAATTTCCGAAAAACGATCACATCAAGAAGAGGTGGATTAATTTTGTGAAGAGCCACCTTGATGAGAACTGAGGATCACTGCCAAAACCCACCTCTGTAGTGATTATTTTACACGGGATAGTTTTATAAACTTTCGTCGGAGACAACTGGGATTCACTGATAATCCGCTGTTACTGGTGAATGGGGCGAACCGACTATCTCCCGCCTCGGCCTTCATCCTCCCATCGCGCCGACAACTGGTGCCATCATCGGCAGTGCGTGCCATTCTATGAGTGTAAGTTGCCTTGTGTGCTTATGTTAAAATTATAGTAGGTAGTCCACAGTAACTCTACTAAATTCTGCAACCCTCTAACGTGATTTTTTATTTTTATTTTATATATATGCATCAATATGATTCCTTAGACAAAGCAGTCCCTTCCAACAGTTTAATTCACAGTGTGACTTAAGATATTGTAATACATTTGAGTCGTCAATTCTATGTTATGAATTACAGAAAAGTTATCTGAACAATTTAGAGCATATTCTGTTTCTCAGCTTGTGTGTTGCAATAATAATATTCAGCAGTCCATGGACTTATGCACATCATTTTCATACTTAATATAACAACCATGATGGCTGTTAGTTTGATCTGTAACTATAAAGCGTAAAAATATGTTTTATGTTATTTATTGCTAGCCTAACTTTATTTGGCTAAGTTAGGTTATGCTAGTTACATATAGCTAACTTGCATAAAAGGGAGAAAAAAATCTTGAGTGGCAGTTGAGTGTGGCGACGGCAGCTTTCCCACGAGTGGGCGTGGTTTCAGCGCAGCCAGCGGACACGCCCCCAGCGTTTGAGAGATTTTGATAGCTTATTTTATGTACTTGCCGGCTTTTTTTATCATTCAAATTTGGCTGGGTGGCTAATAACACAATTTTCTGTGGTGTGACAAACTCAGAACACATATTTAATTTTGACTTTACAGGGACTTTAAGAAAATAGATAGGAATACAACTGGAAAGTTTGGTGTGTGTAAGTGCTGCTGAAGTGGAGATTTCGGGCTCAGAGTTTGAGAAAAAACCCATTTTGAGAAAACGGCCTTTAAAATCGACATCAGCCAATGAGATTTCACTTTTAGAGTTAAATGCCCCATTGTACTTTCACAATTGGTTGCTGATAAAAAAGGAAATGACCATATCTGGATCTGACAACGTTGTACAGGAGAGAGAGAGCTTTCAAACGGTGTATGTGATGTCAGGGTGCAGACAGCAATGTTGATTTAGAACGCCAACTTTTGTTGAATTTAGGAGAAATCTACAGACGCAAATAGACAAAGTGTAGTAAAATAAAGACCTAAATGTGTATTTTGGACTTTTTTTCACCACAAGTCTGAAAGAAGACATGTTTCTGAAGACAAATAGTCCAAAATCTCAAAATTGACCAGTGAAAAAAAACCCCGATGTTTTTGCCTGCCGTGTCTCCGCTTAACAGCTCAGGGATGTTCAACCTGTTTGTGCACTTGCTGAAGATTTTTTGCACTGTGAATTTGCACTGTCAGTTCTGTTTTTGAATAAAGGGTTGAAAATTAATGCTTTTTTTTTTTTTGGAGTGGGCTGGACGACCACCGGATGTTACCACTTGCTCGCTCCTCCGATATAGTGGCTGACTGGTTCCCATTGAAAACAACTGGGAAAATCTGCTATCCTCGAGAAAGAAACGCTTTGATGGACACACAGAGTTTCATGAGGACGCCTGCTTCACCTTCTTTCTCTTCCTCGCTGTAACAACAGTATCCTGTACTAAAAATGCACATATTACATACATAAAGTACATATTTTTAGGTCACTGTAATTAAGAATGGAAGGTGCATGATGGTCCTTGGTCTGATTTCCAGTGTCTAATGTAGTTACCTATTATCTGCCGTCCCTCACACTGCTACACTACCTGACCTCTTCCTTCAGTCCTGCTCGAACCACGCATGCTCTAATATCTGCTCTAACGTTGGTCTCTTACTTTGAAAAATGTCCAGACACTGCTTTATCAGATCACAGCATTCTGTACGAGTTTTCAAAGAGGAAAGAGCTGGTTAGTCATGGACGCTCTTCTTTATGACGGTGAATGTTGTCAGGTATGAAAATAGCTTCTAAAATGCATAGTAGGGCTGTCAAATAAAAATTATAATTGACATTGCACCCTTTTGTGGGCATAGGAGACAGTACAGTACTTCTTTCCTCTAACATTACGTAATGCCTTATAAACTAATTTGAATTTGGCTAATATTTAAGAAAGAAATTTGAATTTAGCTTTTCAGCCATTTTGACAGCCCTACTGTATAGTATTTAGTGCTGTATTCAACATTAAGCAAACAAGGACGATCTTCTTTGATAGTTTGTCATCAATAAAGTAGATATCCATTGATCATTTTTAGGTGTTCCGTCTATCAGTTCTCCCCTTTTATATTTAGTTGACTAACTCCCTGATTTTGTGTGTGTTTAACAGTGTTATTGTGATCTCACCTTTGGATAAAGTTGGCCGCAGTGGACCAAGTTTCCCGGATTGAAGAAGATTCAAGGGCTGGGATCCGCTCGCTATCTCTAAAAGCACTCTTCCCAGAGACCAGACTGTCGATTTCACCGCCCATTCACGCCCTGAGTTGGGAGAAAGAGATCATTTCATTTGCTAAAGTCATCAGTGAGCCATTAGTCTACTTTTAGATTACATTTGAGCAAACCTATAAAAACAATAATGGCATCCAATCAAACACATGCTATTGTGGGAACAACAGGGTTCGTACAGATGCTGTCAAATAAAATTCCTGGACTTTCAAGACTTTTCAAGAATTACTTTTTTGGTTTTGCAGGACTACAATCAGAGGTTTCACTTATTAAATAATATCTTTATTATCTTTCAAATTCTAAAAAAGATAAACTAATAATACAAATAAACTAATAAATCAAAATGCAATAACAGTAATAACTTTATCCATTGAAAGGATACTATGACAAAGATATCGCTTTCTTATTCAAACTGATTTTCCGCATGAATATATGATTGACCTGAAGAATGAAAGCTGAATCATATACTTGGATATTTATGAGCAATATCACACTCATAGCCATGTAAATGGCTCTATATCTATATCAGACGGGCTCCAGCGTTAATTTTGCACGAAAAGATTGTTTTATCTATAAGATTAAACACTAATTTCACATATATTTTCTTTCAATAATTCAAGCACTTTTAAAGTACCTTTTAAAAAATATGGTTGTTTTCAAAGGTTTTCCAGGACTTAAATTTCAAAAAGTCACTTCAAGCACCTTGTGCGAACCCTGGAACAATAAGCTTGAATCATCATGTACAACATCTAATGGTTAACTCACCTTTACAGGTCTTAAAAAGTTCACAACAGCCAAAGTCGATGAATGAGAGCTGCAGCGTCTCAGTGTTGACCAGAATGTTGTCCGTCTTGATGTCTTTGTGGAAGACGCCGTGGTCAATGCAGTGTTTGGCTGCAAGCACCGCTTGGCGCATTAATCCACGTGCCATGGGTTCATCCAGGAAACCTCCATTGCGCAGGGAGAATTTGAGCAAGGTCTCGCACGGATGCGGATACTCCATTATTAGGATGAACTGTTCCGGCTGATCGAACCAATCCAACATGTGCACGATGTGCGGGCTTTTCTGAGGTTTGCGTATCAGCAGATTCACAGCCACTTCCATAACCAGAGGTTCGGTGGATCCTGGCTGGAGAAACGTGTTTGACAAAAGATCAGCTGTGAGCTTTCCCTTTTATATTGAAACAGCAGAGTCTACAAGTCTGAGACCACTTCAATTTGGCATTTTAGTTCTATTTGTTTATTACAAATTATATCATCAAATCCTTGGTTTATTTCTAGATTTTCAATGTGGCCGCAGACTTTTGGACCCAAATACATGTTAAAAGATGCATGAATGCTAGAGGTGCGACGGATCAGCTCCCCACGGTTCGGCACGCATGTGATCGGCGGATTAACTGCTAAATTTAACCATCATGGAGTGAAGTTTATCATTTGGATGTGTTTTGTCTTGGCAATTTACATATTCAAACAATTTTAAACACAGAAGAAGAGGCGAAAATCGGGACTCGCGCGTTATATGAGAGAGAGAGACTCGTTTCAGACAGCGCTCGAACACCGAATTGATTCCTTTCGCGTTTCCTTGCTCTTGAATGGACACATACACACAAAATGATGTCTAAATGCCCGTCTCGGCAAGTATTCTCTAGGTTATTTCATAAGTGAATGGTTGAGAAAGAAACCAGATATTTGCCCGTATTCACACCTGCCTTGTTTAGTTCGACTGAATCGAACTCAAGTTCATTTCCCCCCTTGGTGCGGATCTTTTGGGCAGGTGTGAATACAGCAATCGCACTCGGGTGTGGACCAAACAACCGGATCAAGACCCAGCTGAAGAGGTGGTCTCGGTACGGTTCCAAACGAACTCTGGTACGGTTCATTTATGGTGTGAACATGAACCAACCCAATTGCAGAAA
This sequence comes from Vimba vimba, assembly GCA_022828995.1. NCBI lineage: Eukaryota > Metazoa > Chordata > Actinopteri > Cypriniformes > Leuciscidae > Vimba > Vimba vimba. The sequence goes on along the minus strand of CM040830.1, from coordinate 2,295,679 downwards.
GCACTTCGCCTTTAAGACTTTATTAGACTGCACTTATGAGGATACTTAACAAAACGGACATTTTGGCATAATGGTGTGTGTTATTGTTCGTTCAAGCGCGAAAGAGAAAGAGAATTCCGGCGCCTGTCTGGCAACCGTCTGGCAGCACATCGTCGTCTTCTCAAAATCCTAATTACAACAACGTATAGATGACATTGTATCATATGATACTCATATGAACCCTACCAAACAAAAAAAAAATCAACATTGTATTTGGTCCAGACCAAAGCAAGTGAACTATCGGACTTTCCTGGTGTGAATACACCCTTAAAGTGACAGCAGCCTAATATTCCTGCTGTTGTCTCTGTCACTAATGTTAATAAAACAACAAAATACAGCTTTAACAAAGATTAAACTATATTTAATTTCTACAGTGAACAAATAGTGTTAGTTTAGTGTTGTTTGCTTATTTATTAATTTATGTACCTGAATTCTTCTGTTAGGCTTCGTAACTTTGTTATTTAGTATTAATTTCTGCTTATAATTTGTGTATTTGTTTTTGTTTTATTACTGATTGTTCACTTGTTTTTAATAATGTTCAAACTTGATCAGTTAGGCTAGTGGGTTTTGATGTATTTTGATGGGGGTTTTGATCCGAAATCAAATATATCAATTTATATTGATCCGGATTTTGATCCGAAAAATTATCATATAAATTTTGAAATTTTGTGATTCGTTGCACCACTAATGAAAGCATGTAAAGATGAATGCAAGTCTTGCCAACTTACCAGATCAATAAACGTGTCCGAGCACTTCTTAGGACGAAATTTGATAGCAACCTGTAAGAAAACAAACAGTTTCTTCAGATCAAAATAATCAGCAATGATCTATATGTTACATTTCCAAAAAAGAAATAAGAAACCAGATGTTTTGTGATTAAAGCAAGAGTAGATTACCTTCTGGTCATCACATCTACGCATCCCTTCATACACGGTGCCGAAGCCTCCCGTACCCAGCACTGCTTTCACTTCATAAAAGGAGGAAAATGCTCCTGAAAACAAAACAAAAAAACACGCCAAAGGATCAGATTATGATTCCTACATAACGTGGCTCAAAAAAACTAGAACCATCAGAATCCTGAACAGGGAATTAGACATATGCCAGTAGCATAAATATAAATGTGAATTAATGACAGTAGACGCACCTGTAGCTGACCATAAACCAGATGCACCTGGGACGGGTTTGGGCTCAGGATCAGCCAGCTTGAGACTGGATGAACTGGGAACAGGCGTAACCTCATGACTGGATGGTCCCAGGATAGACGATAACTCTGAAACAAGATCTGATAGACTTGAATCGAGGCTGACTGAACCTGACTGGGAATCAGCTGGATCCAGAGTGGATGGACCTGAGGAGGGTAACGGGTCAAATGAGCTCTCGGAGTAAGATGGACCTGAGGAGGGTAACGGGTCAAATGAGCTCTCGGAGTAAGATGGACCTGAGAAGGGTAACGTGTCCAATGAGCTCTCGGAGTAAGATGGACCTGAGACGGGTAACGGGTCAGATGTGCTCTCGAAGTAAGATGGACTTGAGACGGGTAACGGGTCAGATGTTCTCTTGAAGTAAGATGGACTTGAGACGGGTAACGGGTCAGATGTTCTCTTGAAGTAAGATGGACTTGAGACGGGTAACGGGTCAGATGTGCTCTCGGAGTAAGATGGACTTGAGACGGGTAACGGGTCAGATGTTCTCTTGAAGTAAGATGGACTTGAGACGGGTAACGGGTCAGATGTGCTCTCGAAGTAAGATGGACTTGAGACGGGTAACGGGTCAGATGTTCTCTTGAAGTAAGATGGACCTGAGACGGGTAACGGGTCAGATGTACTCTTGAAGTAAGATGGACCTGAGACGGGTAACGGGTCACATGTGCTCTTGAAGAAAGATGGACCTGAGACGGGTAACGGGTCACATGTGCTCTTGAAGTAAGATGGACCTGAGACGGGTAACGGGTCACATGTTCTCTTGAAGTAAGATGGACCTGAGACGGGTAACGGATCAAATGTTCTCTTGAAGTAAGATGGACCTGAGACGGGTAACGGGTCAGATGTGCTCTTGAAGTAAGATGGACCTGAGACGGGTAACGGGTCACATGTGCTCTTGAAGTGAGATGGACCTGAGACGGGTAACGGGTCAGATGTTCTCTTGAAGTAAGATGGACCTGAGACGGGTAACGGGTCAGATGTTCTCTTGAAGTAAGATGGACTTGAGACGGGTAACGGGTCACATGTGCTCTTGAAGTGAGATGGACCTGAGACGGGTAACGGGTCAGATGTGCTCTTGAAGTAAGATGGACCTGAGACGGGTAACGGGTCAGATGTGCACTCGAAGTAAGATGGACCTGAGACGGGTAACGGGTCAGATGTTCTCTTGAAGTAAGATGGACCTGAGACGGGTAACGGGTCACATGTGCTCTTGAAGTAAGATGGACCTGATAAGGGTAACGGGTCAGATGTTCTCTTGAAGTAAGATGGACCTGAGACGGGTAACGGGTCAGATGTTCTCTTGAAGTAAGATGGACTTGAGACGGGTAACGGGTCACATGTGCTCTTGAAGTGAGATGGACCTGAGACGGGTAACGGGTCAGATGTGCTCTTGAAGTAAGATGGACCTGAGACGGGTAACGGGTCAGATGTGCACTCGAAGTAAGATGGACCTGAGACGGGTAACGGGTCAGATGTGCTCTTGAAGTAAGATGGACCTGAGACGGGTAACGGGTCACATGTGCTCTTGAAGTAAGATGGACCTGATAAGGGTAACGGGTCAGATGTTCTCTTGAAGTAAGATGGACTTGAGACGGGTAACGGGTCACATGTGCTCTTGAAGTGAGATGGACCTGAGACGGGTAACGGGTCAGATGTGCTCTTGAAGTAAGATGGACCTGAGACGGGTAACGGGTCACATGTGCTCTTGAAGTAAGATGGACCTGAGAAGGGTAACGGGTCACATGTGCTCTTGAAGTGAGATGGACCTGAGACGGGTAACGGGTCAGATGTGCTCTTGAAGTAAGATGGACTTGAGACGGCTAACGGGTCACATGTGCTCTTGAAGTGAGATGGACCTGGATCGCTTAAGTCCCAGGAGAGGACAGATATTCGTGGCTGTAGATCTGCTGGATCTGGGTCCACTGTGTCGTCCCCGTAATAACTAAAGGCCGAAACCTTTATAGTCTTCCATGTTCGTTGGATGAATGCCCTGATGTCTTTCTTCACCCTCCTTTTTGATTGATTTTCTAAAAAAGAAAAAAAAAGAAAAAAGAAATGGAAAAGTAAATTAAATTTCGCCACGGCAAGTTTGGACAGAACAATTTGGTCTAAGGCAAATCATTTAAGGCAATAACCGAAGTAATACCGAAGTATCGGGTCTTTTGACAACACTAGAAGACTGTGTAATGATTGTAGTCAGCTTAAAGGGCATTTGTTTTATAATATTGGGTGAACTAAAATGGGAAGAAAAACTAAAAACATTTCAAGGTTCACATTTAATTCAGTAGGATTTTATTTTCTTCTAGACCTATTAAACTGTGTACCGCAGTCAAATAAGAAAAGTAACACAAAACAGTAAACTACAATCAAAATCCACATATCAAATAGAAATTTTATTCAAAATCGAGATTCGATTCGAATCGTGAGGTACCAAAAGATTCTCACCCCTAGATTACAGTGAAAAAATAAAACAGAACTAGATCCCCACATGCTAAATGTTGAGCACTAATGAAGGGGAACATAAATAACATAAACAGCAGACTAGGGCAAAAGTAAAAATACAACTATAACGAAAAGAATGACAGTAGACTAATAATAGACTTACCAACAGAATCCAGTGTGGACGGACTGGAGAGGGATAATGGCTCTGGATCCGTCTGATTATTAGAGTTCAGTGTCATGCAAGTCCATCCGTCCAAGCCGAGGACAGAGCGCTTTACAGCCCTCCATTTTCTGCGGAGAAACGCACCCATGGCTTTCTTCTTCTTCTTCTTCTTCTTTGTTTGGTTTTCACCAAACCATAAGTCAAACACTGAGGGAAGACATCATGAAGAAAGAAGACAATGTTCTTCAATATTTAATGCATGTTTGAATAAATCTGGAAAGTTTTTATGACAGCCAGCATTTAAATGTTTATATTTTCATATAGCTTTATTCTTATAAAAATAAATAAAAGTCTAATTTAAGTGTTTATATACAAATCAGTAAATTTTTACCTTCAATATTATAGTAGGCTAATGAAGCCTATAGGCTACCACTGACTCCCATAGTTTACAGCATTAGTAAAGAGATTTGTTTTCCTTGAGAAAATTTGCCATGTATTGTACCTGATATCCAAAATAATCAATATTGAATCGAATCGAAATCGAAACGAATTGCAAGCTTGTGATTCAAAATCGAATTGAACTGTGAAATTTGTGTCAATGCCCAGCCCTAATTATTAGGTGAGACAACTGGAAATGTGAGACATGAAGCTTAAAGGTGCATTAAGCAACTTTTCATGTTAAAAATACCCGTTTTTCTAACCCATACATGCTTAAACAATTGCCTGATGGGCTGAATGAGCCCTTCTCTGATCACTGCGATTGCCTAATCCTGTACAATAAAATAAATAAGAGGGATTCGGGCCGAATTTGAGACTGGGCGTGACGTCATGCGCGTTCAGTTGCAGTGATTCAGTTTCATTTGTCGCCAGAGGGGGGCATAGTTCTGCAAAAACTCAGAGACTTGCTTAATGCACCTTTAATCATCTAAAAAAAAGGATTATACAAAGTAGCATAAACACTTAAAGTCCCCCTGTGGTGAAATATAAGCCTTTAATGTAGTTTATGTGTCTATGTGGTGTTTTTAATATGCTTTAAGACAAACCATGTGTAAATTCATAAGTCGACAGCATTGCTGAGTATTTCCTCCTTAAAACTGCAGTGAACCAAAGACAGTCTCAAAAACACGCTTTGAAATCGCTGGTGTTTCTGACGTCACAAACTACCTTGTAACCAATCAGATCAGCGTGTGATCGTCAGCCAGTGGATCTCTGAGCTGAGCGAGTGAGTGGAGGCGGGGCTCATTTGCATATAGAGGCAAGCGTGTCGAGTTACCGTCAAGATATTTTAAGAAACGACGGATTGTTTTTCAAGGTGTTTTTTTACATGTGTCATTTTGATGATAAAAGACGAGTTTAAGTGATGAAATGATGGACTACAGGGGGACTTTAATAATTAGGCACACAAGATGAAAACAACACAACTCGGTATAATGAAAGCACTGACAGTAATAATAATGACCATAGACTCACCAAAAGCCGTCCCTAAACCAGATGGATCTGGGATCTCAGAATCCGGTGCCGATGGACCCGGGACAGACGATGGGTCGGGATCGTCCTGACTGGAGTCCGGTGTCAGCAATATACTAGAGAGACTGGGTAATCCTGGGACAGACATCAGCTCTAGATCTGGTGCCGACTCTGGATCCAGGACAGATGAACCGGAGAGAGATGGCGGCTCGGGATCATCCGTATCGGCATTAACCGGCATCTCGACTCCAGATGGACATGGGTCGACTGGTGACGCCCAGTCAAACCCGGATAAATCCTGCTGGACATCCATGGGATCGCAGTAGGGCACTATATCAACCTTGTTGCAACTGAAGGTGGGAAGCTCTTTAGCCTTCCCTATTCTCCGTAAGAAAGCATCGATGCCTTTCTTCTTCTTCCTGTTCTCTGGCTTTTCTAAAGAAAGGTAAAAACATTCCCACAAGAAACTGTAAATACTGAGGCTTGACATCATGAGGAAAGAAGAACATGAGCTGAAAAAGGTTTAGGTGAGAAAACAGTTAAAGATGTTCATCCCAAATCATCCCAGTGCTCCGATTACACACACACACACACACACACACACACACACACACACACATGCTTTCTTCAGGGTTCATACACCTTTTCCAAGGTTAAATTCAAGCACTTTCAAGGTCCATTTTAAAGCTTTTTCCAGCATCTTACACCACCGTAAATTGCAAACCAATACAGTCAAAATTATGATTTAGTTTTAATCACATTAAAAGAGATAATGCTATAAACAGCCAAAATTGTGTTTCGTAATAGCAGAAGGATCAGATAATTAAGCAAATCACAGGTTTTATTTTTCAAAATGCATCACTAAGTAGATAATGCCTATGAATAATACTTTTCATTATATTAATATCTAAATATTGCTTCCCAGATAATGTGATTTTCAGGCTGTAAAACTGAAGTAATTTCAAGGGCTGAAAATATGAAGACAGGATTTGAACAGAAATATTTTACAGGCCTTTTTGGGACACATTCTTGATATAGACAAGGTTTGAACAAAATCTGAGACAGTCCAACAATAACCTGTAACTCCATTTTAACCCAGAAGACCCTGACAGAGCACAAGCACCTGCCTGATAAATAGCCAATATTACTTGAAAGAAAAAAAATGTATAAATAACATAAACAGCAGACTAGGGCAAAAATAAAAATACAACTATAACGAAAAGAATGACAGTAGACTAATAATAGACTTACCATCAGAATCCAGTGTGGATGGACTGGAGAGGGATAATGGCTCTGGATCCGTCTGATTATTAGAGTTCAGTGTCATGCAAGTCCATCCGTCCAAGCCGAGGACAGAGCGCTTTACAGCCCTCCATTTTCTGCGGAGAAACGCACCCATGGCTTTCTTCTTCTTCTTCTTCTTTGTTCGGTTTTCAGCAAACCATAAGTCAAACACTGAGGGAAGACATCATGAAGAAAGAAGACAATTGTTAGGTGAGACAACTGGAAAAGTGGGACATGAAGCTTCATCGTCTAAAAAAAAGGCTTAGACAAAGGGTGTTTTCACACCTGAGAGTCCGAACCAAAGGTCATGTTTAGATACATTATTGTACACATTCGGTTAGTTTTGGTTTGGTTTCACATTGCAATTATGCGAGGCACTAAAGAACTGTACATGACGTACTGGCGTCCTGTCGTCATCATCTCTGTGGGCTGCGTCTTGACATTGATTGGTTTGTAAACAGACGTGCGTCTGACGTCAGCGTGTTGTCAATTCGGCGGGAAACTTTAACAAGAATGAATGAACAGACGCATAATCGTCGCCACTATACTTTATTATTACGGCATTACTCCCTGCAGCGCCAGCTGTACTCCAGGCTAGCTCACATTCACCAAATGAACGTCCTCGTTGTGCGAACATTTTATCGTCGCCGGCAGGATGCAGGACGTGTGTGTGTGTGTGCGTGTGTGTGTGTGTGTGTGTGTGAATCAGCTGGAAGAAACGCAGTGAGCAGGACTGACAGATCTGCACATAAATATTCTTCTTCAGTGGTTTAGGCTAAGCGGGAACCATCGGATCTTCCTGTAAATCTTCTGAAAGTCCGAACCATACAGAAAATGCTTTTACACTAGAAACAAACCAAACCTTTGTTCAGTTTGATCAGGACCGAGACTACCACTTTTCATCGGACCAAATTTCGTCTGTTTGGTGTGGACCGCGGTCCGGGGGAGGTTTAATTTGATAAGGTGTTTTTAATATGCTTTAAGACAAACCATGTGTAAGTTCATAAGTCGACAGCATTGCTGAGTATTTCCTCCTTAAAACTGCAGTGAACCAAAGACAGTCTCAAAAACACGCTTTGAAATCGCTGGTGTTTCTGACGTCACAAACTACCTTGTAACCAATCAGATCAACGTGTGATCGTCAACCAGTGGATCTCTGAGCTGAGGGAGTGAGTGGAGGCGGGGCTCATTTGCATATAGAGGCAAGTGTGTCGAGTTACCGTCAAGATATTTTAAGAAACGACGGATTGTTTTTCAAGGTGTTTTTTTACATGTGTCATTTTGATGATAAAAGACGAGTTTAAGTGATGAAATGATGGACTACAGGGGGACTTTAATAATTAGGCACACAAGATGAAAACAACACAACTCGGTATAATGAAAGCACTGACAGTAATAATAATGACCATAGACTCACCAAAAGCCGTCCCTAAACCAGATGGATCTGGGATCTCAGAATCCGGTGCCGATGGACCCGGGACAGACGATGGGTCGGGATCGTCCTGACTGGAGTCCGGTGTCAGCAATATACTAGAGAGACTGGGTAATCCTGGGACAGACATCAGCTCTAGATCTGGTGCCGACTCTGGATCCAGGACAGATGAACCGGAGAGAGATGGCGGCTCGGGATCATCCGGATCGGCATTAAATGGCAGATCGAGACTCGTTATATCTGAGACTGACATCAGCTCTAAGGGGGGTTCAACGGAGACAGATGATGGCGGCTCTGGATCATCCGGATGGCTCTCAGGTGACATCTCAAAACTGGATACATCTGAGACAGACATTAACTCCATGAGGGATTCTCCGGAGACCAGCATCTCGACTCCAGATGGACACGGGTCGACTGGTGACGCCCAGTCAAACCCGGATAAATCCTGCTGGACATCCGTGGGATCGCGGTAGGGCACTATATCGACCTCACTGCAACCGAGGGTGGGAAGCACTTTAGCCTTCCCTATTCCCCGAAAGAAAGCACAGATGCCTTTCTTCTTCTTCCTGTTCTCTGGCTTTTCTAAAGAAAGGTAAAAACATTCCCACAAGAAACCGTAAATAATGAGGTTTGACATCATGAAGAAAGAACAACATGGGATGAAAAAGGTTTAGGTGAGAAAACAGTAAAGATGTTTATCCCAAATCATCCCAGCACTCCGATTACACACACACACACACACACACACACACACTCACACATATTTTTCTATCGCTTTCTTTTTCCTTTCTCCCAAACAATCCCAGCAATTACAGCTTTACAGTAGTGGCCACAAGTGACATCCAGCCCAGGATAATTTACATCTGCATTTAAATATTATTATAAATGTGTATAAGATTAAGATTGTAGTCATATTGCATAGTTGTGCTTGGAGTCAACTTTCATTTCTGATAATAACGCAATGAAACATGACAAACTGTGCAACATAATTTGTTTCCAGGCTGTCATACAAAGATATGATGAAAACATGCACACACAAAAAAACAAGAGACAACGACCAAATATTAATAACAGAATCTGTTGTAGTCAATGTTTACTTTTCCCTGTCAATTTTTGTTTTTCTATCTACTTTTCTTTTTGTTGCATAGTAAAATAAAACCTGTAGCTGTAGTTTGCCTTTTTTTGTACCAAATAGTTTTGTCAGATAAATAACCTAAGCCAAATTTAGTTTCTCCTTATTTAAAAAACATACATTTTCTCATATTTTGAGGAAATAACCCCTCTGGACATCAGTTTTGGCCACTAAGTTACTGTTCATGTTTAAAGACAAAAGCTAACAATCACAGAACTAGCAGCAAAGAAAAAGAACAAGCCGCATTTTTGCAAGTTTTTTTTTAGGATTATTATTGTTGTTCAAGATTAAATCCGTATATGAAAAAAGTTCAATTTACACTCTTTATTGTTATTACAACGGCTGAACTGAACGGCTAACGTTACTACAGTTCTCCTTTATGTTTTTGACCGTTAGTTTGAGTCTCTCACCGGTCGGGCTGTTCTCCTCTTGTTCGGGAGAAGCTGATGTTGGATCGGTGGTGTTTCTTCCAGAGTCCTTGAACATCATCTCAACATCTGTGTGTCCAGAGTCGGTGAACATCATCTCAACATCTGTGTGTCCAGAGTCCCTGAACATCTGCTGAATCTGAACTGCTGGCTCTGAGCTCCACAGACTCGATCGCAGGAGAAGCGCGAGAACAAACTGCACCGCTGACAAACTCTTTGTGAAAAAAAAAGTGTTTGAGCGCGTGTAAATATACTATAAAGCTGTCAAACTTTCCGTATTTCAGTACTTTTCAGTATTTCAAACTTTCCGTATGTTTGCCGGCTTTCAGAAGACGAGTTTCTGCTGAAACCCTATGACGTAGTCTCTAGTGTGACGTCACAGTCGCGGCGGGTTTCAAACTGAAGAGCGACTTTTAAATTTCTCGCGTCCATCTCAGGCTCAGCGAGGACGTAATGTTTTTATTATTACTATTTATTTTTATTCCATTTTATCTAAAAATCGAATTTATCTAAATATTTTTTTTAACACCATACAGGAGTTTTCTTCTCCATCTTCTTTTCTTCTCCTTATATTTCATATTAAAATATGAAACTCCACTCCGCATTGTGCCCATAGACTGTAAAAAAGATTATTGTGCCTAACAACACTTCATCAACTTGGATGTTTAAATCATTTAAACTTACATCATACATCAAAATGACTCAAAAAATCTTGTATATCTTACAAAATAAGTTTAAAATTGCTTAACTTATTTGAGTTAAATCAATTTAAAAATATGTTGTCAAAACTTATTGATCATATATATATATATATATATATATATATATAAATTCACTGTAAACCACAGCTTCTTGGGGCTTATTGCTTTTTAAAATCAGATTTAAATATACATTTAAATATTTAATTTTAACATTTTATTATATATGATTTTTTTTATTATATACATTTATTTATTATATTCTTGAACAAGGAAAATGTTGTCAAAACTTATTGATCATATATATATATATATAAATTCACTGTAAACCACAGCTTCTTGGGGCTTATTGCTTTTTAAAATCAGATTTAAATATACATTTAAATATTTAATTTTAACATTTTATTATATATGATTTTTTTATTTATTATATACATTTATTTATTATATTCTTGAACAAGGAAATGGAAGACAAGCTGCTGAGGATTGTTTATTGCACCAAAAACATTTGAAAATAATTCAGTGTGTAAATACAAGCTACATGGAATATTACTGCAATGTGCCTAACCTTTTATCACATGTCTTGGAGTATCGCAATATCAAATCGTGAGTTCAGTATCGTGATGTACCGAATCATGAGGATATCGTTACACTCCTAGTAATAAGTAAAACAATTTTAATGAAATATCACTCTTTTGAAGTGAAAATGTGCCATAAGTTACATGGTTCATGTAATTCATAACGTGACGAGACAAGAAATGTCTTGCATTTTCGACATAGACATACAAAGAGTGAATGTGCATATGAACCTTTTTTTTTGTAAACAGCTTAAATTAGGCCTACACTACTTGGACTTATTATTCATACAATACTCACAAATAAACATCAAAAACAAAGCCGGCTGCAATGAATTTCTGTGCAAAACAGCTTTTACTACAAACACTTCCACACAAGAACATTTTAATAGAAAACAAAAAATATTTCAAGTTTTAAATATATAATTAGAATAAATAAAATGGAAATGTCTACATACAGTCCACTATTACTATATATATATATATATATATATATATATATATATATATATATATATATATATATATATATATATATATATATATATTTATTATGTACACTCTTATGGGGAACGGCATATATATATATATATATATATATATATATATATATATATATATATATATATTCACATATATTCATGCATGTAATTCAATCATCACCAATTTGAGCATTGAACAGTCAATTAGGTCACTTCACTTTAGAATATAAAAGCTTTGAGAAATGAACAGCCAGCCTGTTTTAGAATGTTTTTATTTAAAAAAAAAAAAAGTATAGATAGGAACACTATACAAACAAGTTTAAGCTGCAAGTAGTGCACTACTATAATAAAATAAAATGTAATAGAACAATATTGTTTAAAATAGTAAAAATACACAATTATTTACAGGTTCATTAGAATGTCTAGTCATGTCAAGTCAAGTCAAGTCATCTTCATTTATATAGCGCTTTTAACAATGTAGATTGTCTCAAAGCAGCTTTACAGAGATAAATGTATCATTTAACGCAAGAATGTTTTGGCTTTATAGCGGTTCTTTAATAAAGTTATTTTCCAGCTAAAGTTAGTTTTGATTGATTCGCTTCCGTCGCAACGATCATTTGTTTTTAAATTAGGGCCGCCAAGATGACACCATTCTCTCTACACAGACTTTAAACGCGAACCTGTGAGAAACGCTGATGGCGTTCAGATGCGCATTAAGAACGGGTTCTATAGTTATGTGCGTTGATGTGTGCAGGTTTGGAATTCCCTAAAAACCAAGCCTAAACAAATTACTGGTGTTTCCTTACAGTTTTGATTCAGAATTTTATTTTATTTTATTAATTCGGGGTAGATACGCAAATTGAGTTTTCCCGACGACGCTTTATCTGTAGAGTGGGAAAGGGATCCTCCATAGGGAGAGACTAGTTAGCACTTCAGCACTGCATTGACATCGGGTCCAGGCGAAGGTCCTTCATCAGATCTGGAAACGGCCTGGATCCGGCAGGCTGCGGGAAAACCTTGGGATAAACAAAGACACTCAAATTAGCGTAGATGCCATTCTTCTCATGATGTAACAAGTACATCAGGATTTATGGGAAGTGTTCCCGGTTCCAGCTGACCTAATCTATGCAGCCTAATATTGAATTATAGAAGTCTATAATGTATTATGTGAACGCTATGTCAAAGAGATGTGTCTTTAATCTAGATTTAAACTGACAGAGTGTGTCTGCTTCCCGGACAATGGTAGGAAGGCTGTTCCAAAGTTTTGGTGCTAAATAGGAAAAAGATCTACCGCCAGCAGTCGATTTTGATATTCTAGGTATTATCAACTGGCCGGAATTTTGAGATCGCAATAGACGTGAAGGAGTATAATGCGTTAAGAGCTCGTTCAAGTACTGCGGAGCTAAACCATTTAGTGCTTTGTAAGTAATCAGCAATATTTTAAAATTTATGCGATGTTTAATAGGGAGCCAGTGCAGTTTTGACAGAACCGGGCTAATATGGTCATACTTCCTTGTTCTGGTAAGAACTCGAGCTGCTGCGTTTTGAACTAGCTGTAGTTTGTTTATTAAACGTGCAGGGCAACCACCCAGTAGAGCATTACAATAATCTAGCCTTGAGGTCATGAACGCATGAACTAATTGTTCCGCATTTGTCAATGAGAGCATATGGCGTAATTTAGATATATTTTTAAGATGGAAAAATGCGGTTTTACAGATACTAGACACGTGATTTTCAAATGAAAGATTGGTATCAAAGAGCACACCCAGGTTCCTAACCGACGACGAAGACTTAACAGAGCAGCCATCAAGTGTTAGACAGTATTCTAGGTTATTACGTGAGGACGTTTTTTGTCCAATAATTAGAATCTCTGTTTTTTCAGAATTTAGAAGTAGGAAATTACGAGTCATCCAATTTTTTATATCAGCTATGCATTCTGTTAATTTAGTGAATTGGTAAGTTTCGTTAGGTTTTGAAGAAATATAGAGCTGAGTATCGTCGGCATAACAGTGGAAGCTAATTCCATGTTTCCTAATGATATCTCCTAAGGGTAGCATGTACAGAGTGAACAGCAGCGGTCCTAGTACTGAGCCTTGTGGTACGCCATACTGAACTTGTGATCGATGAGACATCTCTTCATTTACTGCTACAAACTGATAACGGTCAGATAAGTATGATTTAAACCATGCTAGTGCAATTCCACTAATGCCAACATAGTTTTCTAGTCTATTTAAAAGAATGTTGTGGTCAATGGTGTCAAACGCAGCACTAAGATCGAGTAACACTAATAGAGAGACACAACCACGATCGGATGATAAGAGCAAATCATTTGTTACTCTAATGAGAGCAGTCTCGGTACTATGGTACGGTCTAAATCCAGACTGGAAATCCTCACAGATATCATTTCTTTCTAGAAAGGAACATAGTTGTGAAGATACTGCCTTTTCTAGTATTTTTGACAGAAAAGGTAGATTCGAGATCGGCCTGTAATTGACTAATTCTGAAGGATCAAGTTGCATTTTTTTAACAAGCGGTTTAATCATAGCCAGCTTAAAGTTTTTTGGTACGTATCCTAGAGACAAAGACGAATTAATGATATTAAGAAGAGGATCTATGACCTCTGGAAGCATCTCTTTCAGTAGCTTAGTCGGTATAGGGTCTAACACACATGTTGTAGATTTAGATGATTTAACGAGTTTAGTAAATTCTTCCTCTCCTATAGCAACAAATGAATCAAATCTTTCCTCAGGGAGGCTACAATGCACTGCCTGATGCGATACTGTAGTAGACGGTTGCATAGTTATAATTTTATCCCTGATATTATCAATCTTATAAGTGAAGAAGTTCATAAAGTCATTACTGCTGTGCTGCTTGGAAACTTCTGGGCTTGAAGCTTTCTTTTTCGTTAGTTTAGCCACTGTTTCAAATAAATACCTAGGATTATGTTTATTTTCTTCTAATAGGTTTGAAAAATAAGCAGATCTAGCAGCTTTTAAAGCCTCTCTGTAAGCAATCTGCTCTCTTTCCATGAAATGCGAAATACCTCTAGTTTTGTTTTCTTCCAGTTGCGCTCCATTTTTCTGGCTGCTCTCTTAAGGGCCTGAGTGTGCTCGTTGTACCACGGCGTTGGATTATTTTCTTTAATCTTCTTTAAGCGCAAAGGAGCAACTGTGTCTAAAGTGCTGGAAAAGAGAGAGTTAAAAGTTTCTGTTGTAATATCTAGTTCTTCTAAGCTATCCGGGATGCTAAAATGATGAAACTGATCAGGAAGATTATTAATAAAGCAATCTTTAGTGGCAGAAGTGATAGGTCTAACATATTTGTAACACGGAGTCGGCTTTGCAGCCTTGGCTAAATGTAATTTACACGAGACTAGATAATGATCTGAGATGTCATCGCTCTGCTGCAGAATTTCAACGGCATCAACATCTATTCCGTGTGATAATATTAGATCTAGAGTATGATTACGACGATGAGTAGGTCCTGACACGTGTTGTCTAACTCCAATTGAGTTTACAATGTCTTTAAATGCCAAACCCAATGCATCTTTTTCATTATCGATGTGTATATTAAAATCACCAACAATTAGTACTTTATCTGCAGCCAATAATAATTCTGATAGAAAGTCCGCAAATTCTTTGATAAAGTCTGTATGGTGCCCTGGTGGCCTGTATACAGTAGCCAGCACAAATCTCAAACGTGATTTATCATTTATACTATATATTTTTACATTAAGCACTAACACTTCAAAAGAATTATATTCGAAACTTGATTTCTTAGTGGTTTTGAAAATATTACTATAAATTACAGCAACACCACCCCCTTTGCGTTTCAGACGAGGTTTATGTTTATAACAGTAATCTTGCGGGGTGGACTCATTTAAAGTAATGTAATCGTTTGGTTTTAGCCAGGTTTCTGTCAAACACAGCACATCTAGGTTATTATCTGAAATCATATCATTAACAATGAGTGCTTTTGAAGTAAGCGATCGAATATTCAGCAACCCAAGCTTTAGCATTTGCTCATCTGTATTATAGCTGTTTTTTATTTGTTGAACATCAATTAAATTTTTAACCTTAGATAGGTTTAAACATTTTTTGGATTTCCAAATTCGGGGAACAGACACAGTCTCTATATGATGATAGCTAGGTGAAAGAGGCTCTATGTGATAGGATTTATCTGACCTTGGTGACGTGAGGCCGCTAGCAGACGGTCGGTTTAGCCAGTCTGTCTGCTTCCTGACCTGGTGCCCAATTTGTCATGTTTGAGCTCTAAGACTATGAGCCATATTACTAGAGAGAAGAGCAGCACCATCCCAGGAGGGATGAATACCATCTCTTTTCAACAGGTCAGGTTTGCCCCAAAAACTTTTCCAATTGTCTATGAATTCTATATTATTACACGGACACCACTCAGACAGCCAGCGATTCAGTGAACACAATCTACTAACTATCTCATCACTCCTGCGAACAGGAAGGGGGCCAGAGCAAATTACAGTGCCTGACATCGTGCTTGCAAGTTCACACACCTCTTTAATATTAATTTTGGTGATCTCCGACTGGCGGAGTCGAACATCATTAGTGCCGACATGAATAATGATCTTAGAGAATTTACGATTAGCATTAGCCAGCACTTTTAAATTTGCTTTGATGTCAGGCGCTCTGGCTCCCGGCAAACATGTGACTATGTTCGCTGGTGTCTCTATTTTCACGTTCCGTGTGATCGAATCACCAATTACTAGGGCACAATCAACAGAATTCTCAGTGGGTGTTTCACTGAGCGGGGCAAATCGATTTGTTGTGGTAATCGGAACGGAAGAGTGGTTTTTTGATCCGCGACTAGAGCGACCCCTCACTGTCACCCATTTGCCCGGCTGCACAGGCACTACTTCAGCTGGAACCGCATCATGTAAAGAGTTCACTATGCTAGGCACATCCAAAATAGTATCTAAAGCTCTAGCACTCTTACTATCCTCAATTAAGGTTTGGATGCGTGTTTCTAGTTCTGAAATCTTCTCTGTCAGCCTAACTGACTCCTTGCATTTATCACATATAAATCCTACATTGCCAACAGAGAAGCCTATGCTAAACATGTGGCATGAAGTGCAGGTGACAATAACAGGACAAGACATTACTCACCATGTTTGTTGACTGATTATTACTTACCTGAGCTTTTATTAACTCAAAGGCGCGAGCGCGAGAGAGAAAAATAAATAAATAAAACAGCTGAGCGCACGGGTGGCGCGTTAACAGGCTAGCAGTAGCGAATTAGCGTGTTGTGCTAGAAGTAACGGAAGCTAGCGATGTCAATCTGAGATGTTGGGTAAGCTGTATTTAGTATAAACAACTACAAATTGTAGTAAATGATGGTTAAAAAAAAAGAAATATGAGGCTAAGACGGAGCTTACAGCACCGAAGCAAACAAACTCACAGCAGGCACAGCAAACTCACAGCAGGCAGAGTATTACAAGTATACAGTAACACAGCGCTTATAAATCATTTTAAACTATTAGTTTATAGTTAATGAATAGTACATAATAGTATATAAGCTGTAGTTAATATATTAATCCTCTGGGGTCTAAGGTGTTTTTGGGGTCCTTGAGATGTTCTGACATGCCCTTACATTTGTGCTTTTTTCAGTTGCTTATAAACATATTAATGTCAAAGGTATAATTACACTCTATTTTGCACATCCTTCCTAATCATTCACATAAAACAATACATTGATTTAAATTTTGTAACACACTTTTTGCTTGGAAAGGCAATATGCGGGTGGGCGTGATTCACACCTGAGGAGACAATGGTGCCCGCATAATGAGGCTGCATACTTAATGAGCCTTTCATTCAGGTGTGTGACTGAGCCACAAGAAAGAATGCAAGGACAATATATATATATATATATATATATATATATATATATATATATTAGGGCTGTCAAAGGTAGCGCGTTAATAAAGCGTTAACGCAAAATCATATTAACGGCACTAATTTTTTAACGGGCGATTAACGCAGGGCGTATTTTCTGTTTGACCTGTGGCCCGACACCTAGTTGGAGAAATGGAGATAAACAGTGTTGCCAACTTAGCGACATTGCAGACCCCTTTAGCGATTTTTTTCCCTTCAAAAAAGCGCCCAAACCTTATTTAGTTTTTTTAGAATCTACCGGTACTTCCGCCGGTACTGCTCTCTCAGCACGCGCGCGCCCCTCTCGCTCTCGCTCTCGCTCGCGCTCGCTCTCTCTCTCTCTCTCTCTCTCTCTCTCTCTCTCTCTCTCTCTCTCTCTCTCTCTCTCTCTCTCTCTCTCTCTGCGTCTCGTGCGGAGGAGCAGCGCTTTAATTCAGATATATTATGTTGCTTCTCTAATTTTACAAGTATAGCCGAAATCAGAGCACAGATATTGTCTTTATCTTATGTGTATTTGATTTTACCAGACAATGGCTCGATTATCAGAATTTTTGTGCAGATTTACTTAACATCTTGGAAGGGAGAGCTGGTTATGTTTATTGGGTCGCGTTTCAGTTTCAAATTCATTCCGTTGTTTGACAACAGAAACAGTAAAATATACCAATGAAAACAGTTTTATTGAGAATTTAGCTTCATCAAAATGGGCACAGAGAGAGACAAACTACAATGTAATAGTAAATAATAAAGGTACATTTAGCATTTTCAGAAGAGCTGCCCTGTCATGCAAAAATCTAAACATGTTGGTAACGTGTTAGTAAATTGCTCAGTGCAAAGAAGGAGAAGTAATGGGAACCTGGCATTTCTTTGTTCTTTCTACATGTGTCTAATAGACATGAGCAAGTTCTTTGAAAAACATCTATGACCTTTGAAACATGTCTCGTCTTCATGCTCTATGATGACTATGGTTTCAATAATAAATTTGCATAAAGCATCTATATTTATCCATGCCCATGTTGATTAGAGTATTACAAGCTTGAAAAGTATTAATTTAAGGTACATTTAGAACAAATAATGTAAAAAAATGTGATTAAATGCAATTAATCGCGAGTTAACTCATGACAATCATGCGATTAATCGCGATTAAAAATTTTAATCGATTGACAGCCCTAATATATATATATATATATATATATATATATATATATATATATATACATATATATATAATATATACACTGCTCAAAAAAATAAAGGGAACACTTTTTAATCAGAGAATAGCATCAAGTCAGTTAAACTCCTGGAATATTGATCTGGTCAGTTAAGTAACAGAGGGGGTTGGTAATCAGTTTCAGCTGCTTTAGTGTTAATGAAATTAACAGCAGGTGCACTAGATGGGCAACAGTGAGACAACCCCCAAAACAGGAATGGTTTTACAGGTGGAGGCCACTGACATGTTTTCCCTACTCATCTTTTCAGACTGTTTTTCACCAGTTTTGCATTTGGCTAGGGTCAGTGTCACTACTGGTAGCATGAGGCGATACCTGGACCCTACAGAGGTTGCGCAGGCAGTCCAGCTCCTTCAGGATGGCTCATCAATACGTGCCATTGCCAGAAGGTTTGCTGTGTCTCCCAGCACAGTCTCAAGAGCATGGAGGAGATTTCAGGAAGACAGACAGCTACTCTAGGAGAGCTGGACAGGGCCGTAGAAGGTCCTTAACCCATCAGCAGGACCGGTATCTGCTCCTTTGTGTGAGGAGGAACATGATGAGCACTGCCAGAACCCTACAAAATGACCTCCAGCAGGCCACTGGTGTGAATGTCTCTGACCAAACAATCAGAAACAGACTTCATGAGGGTGGCCTGAGGGCCCGACGTCTTCTAGTTGGCCCTGTGCTCACTGCCCAGCACCAGGGAGCTCGATTGGCATTTCCCATTGAACACCAGAATTGGCAGGTCCGCCACTGGTGCCCTGTGGTTTTCACAAATGAGAGCAGGTTCACCCTGAGCACGTGACAGACAGGAAAGGGTCTGGAGAAGCCGTGGAGAATGTTATGCTGCCTGTAACATCGTTCAGCATGACCGGTTTGGTGGTGGGTCAGTGAGGGTCTGGGGAGGCATATCCATGGAGGGACGCACAGACCTCTGCAGGCTAGACAATGGCACCCTGACTGCCATTAGGTATTGGGATAAAATCCTTGGATCCATTGTCAGACCCTATGCTGGTGCAGTGGGTCCTGGGTTCCTCCTGGTGCACAACAATGCCCGGCCTCATGTGGCGAGAGCATGCAGGCAGTTCCTGGAGGATGAAGGAATGATACCATTGAAGGGCCACCATGCTCACCTGACCTACATCCAATAGAACACCTCTGGGACATTGTGTTTCGGTCCATCTGACATCACCTGGTTGCACCTCAGACTGTCCAGGAGCTCAGTGATGCGCTGGTCCAGATCTGGGAGGAAATACCCCAGGACACCATCCGTCGTCTCAGTAGGATCATGTCCCGACGTTGTCAGGCATGCATACAAGCACGTGGGGGCCATACAAACTACTGAGAACCATTTTGAGTTGCTGCAATGAAATTTCAGCAAAATTGACAAGCCTGCTGCATCATTTTTTCACTTAGATTTCCGGGGTGTCTTTGAATTCAATCCTCTGTAGGTTGATTATTTTCATTTCCATCAAACGATGTGGCATCCTTTCGTTCGTAACACATTACCCAGTCCATATTAGTATAGATATCCAGCATGATATTTTTCCCCATTGAGATCTGATGTGTTTTCAAAGTGTTCCTTTAATTTTTTTGAGCAGTGTATATATATATAATTGGTTCACAGTTGTTGTTGTTTTTTCCACAAATTGTGCTTGCAAATTGTATAATATCCAAGGTAAACATTTCTAGTAATTGTGCAGTTAATTGTTCTCATTCTGTATTTTCAGATTTGGAATATATTCTCTACCCAAATGTGTCATTAATAAAGCATAATAAAGTTATTTAAAGAGAAGTCTTATAATGACCTTTTAAGATTTTGTTTACATCTATCCTTGTGTGTGTATATATATATATATATATATATATATATATATATATATACTGTATATATATATATATATATATATATATATATATATATATATATATATATCTTTTTTTTTTTTACAATTACAACAACATTTAAAATTGTAACAATATTTCCAGTGTAATCTTTCTTTGTAAAAACTCAAGTATACATTTTATCATACGTAATTCAATTCAAATGAGCAGAAATTGGCAACATTATAAGCTTATTTGATGTGGCAGTATTTTACAGTAAAAACTTTATAATCTATCCGATTTTGTAGTTGATTTTTACTCATCTCAGTATAGCAATAGAGTTTGGTAAAAGCTGTTCATTCATTCACACACAAAAACGCGATTCATTTTTAAACAGTATTTTTGCCAGCTGTAGTAGCTCCACAACAGCACGCATCTGTGCGTTCATTCATTCATACACAGAAACGCGATTCATATTTAAACATTCTTTTTGTGTACAGACACTTGCGATTAGAACAAAGCAAATAGAACTGACCTATTCCTGGATCCGTTGCTCCTCGAAATGAAACTACCAGAACTTATGAGGTAAATTTTCCAGGATTATTATCAAGATAGTATTATTCCTCACAGCGTCGTAAAGTACATGAGTCTGAAAGTGAACTCGCTGTGTGTGTTATCCAGCTGATGTGGGCGTTTCACAGGTTTGCATGGATCGCCTCACATTTGCGTTTGAATAGCGCACGCTCTCCGTGGGCAGAGTCAAATTAAAACTTAATGAGCTGAGATGAGAACGACTGACATCTCTTTTCATACATATTACATAAACTGTGAATATTTGTTTTTTTATAAAAATTACTTCATTTAAAAGAAGAGAATTCAAGCTTCATGCCTGTGTGTCTGTATTCCAGTACTTCTATGATAATTTGAACTATTGTATCACAGAAATAATGATACTATTATGAGGTTTTAAAGACCTTTTGTGAAGCTGTTTCATGACGACTCTCTCTGGGTCAGCGGCAGCGCCAACACAGATTTATAATGTTGCGATATGATTTTGTCAAAGGTTTAATAGACAGACGAATCTGAAGAAGATCGTGTGTGTGTTTGAATGAAGATCACAGTATTTTAAAGATGAATCGTGCAGCTCTACTGTCTTATCTCTCTCTCTCAGCATATGAGCAGCGCGAGGGCTTTCAGTGCTTTCAGTCTCACGTCTCTTCCACACGTCCAATTGAAAAGGATATTACGGCACTCAACACTCACATGAACGCCTCCACAATCGCCGCTTTTCCACCGTGGGGCCGAACGGTTCTTATAATGGTAATGAATGAATCCTCAGCCGAACCGTTCTGGTAGAATCCGTGAAGTAAAGTCTCCAGGATTGGTCACTTGTTTGTTGTCTGGCTGCCAGTTTCTCTGTAGCTGGTTAAGCGCTCTTTGAGTGAAGTAAATAAAGCAATAATAAAATTAAAAGCAATAGCTGATCATTCTCCATAACACGGCTGCTATCAAACCCACAGTGGAGAATGAAGCCGTAACCGCACCAGCTGACCCGGATCGGCACGGTTATGCAATGAGAACCGTTCGGCCCGACAGTGGAAAAGCGGCTAATGTCGTAAATACGAGTGGGAAGCTCTGGATTTTCTATAAACCCTTATCTTATCTTTTTGCCACATATAACAATCATTATCTGTAAGCAAAGCAATTACTATTCAATAAGATAAAATAAAGGACTAAATTTGAAAGTTTATTAAATTAACTAAAATTATACATTTATAATTATACAAATAATTACATACTGCATACAGTACAACACCATTCTTTGATCAGATCTTTGAAATCAAGCCGTCTGCTAAATCGTGTTTAATAGACAGCATGACCAGACCATTCAGTCTTTCCTGAGACAGTGTTCACTAAAACATTGACAGGATCATTGAATCAGTGATTTGAACTCGGTAAACCAAATCAGTTCTGTTCATGAATGAATCAACAGTTTTATTGTCGCTTGGTGATTTTCTGTTTCCGCACTGCGTCGTTTCTGAATAACCTGCGAACGTCTCAAGGACAGACATGCACACACTTGGCACACACTATAATGAATACCCGTTCTTTATAGTGTTGTTACGAACTGCTCCGAGACAGGAAGGTTGAGATCCAAATGCAGCTTTAATTAAGGGGCAATCCAGACACGTAATCCAATATACAGGCAATAGGTCAAAACACAGGTAGGCCGTCCAAACAAACAAATAAAACAGGCAGGGGTCAGAGGTAAAATAGTAATCCACGGAACAGGCAAGAAATCCAAAAAACCAAGAGACATGAAACCAGGGAAAACACTCAGAAATGCAGTGCAACAACATACAAAACTTCACAGTGAGTGAATGAGTGAACATGGCATAAATAGGCTGAGACTAACAGGGTAATGAGACACAGGTGAATGCAATCAGTGATGATGAGTCTGGGCAGTAAGTTATGGGAAATGTAGTTTGTGAGGAAGTGATAATAGTCTGGTATGGAGTGCCCTCTGGTGGCTCTCAAGGGCACTCCAGCTGGTGACCGTTACAAGTGTGCTTCCTAAAAGATTATTTTACAAAGTAAATATCAAAATCATCCAGGAAATTATGGAGTTCTGCTGGACCCTTAAAATCATCCCAATCCTCCCCTGCTAACACACACACACACACACACACACACACACACACACACACACACACACACACACACATTCCTTAAAATGTGTACAAATACATTAAGCACACACACACACACACACACACACACGTACGTTAGGTTTCCATGTTTTATGGGGACTTTCCATAGAAATAATGCTTTTATACTGTACAAACTCTATAATCAATCTCCTAATCCTAACTGATGTATTTTCACAATGTGAACTAATGAGTGTTTGTATATATTTAATATTTACAGCATTATATTCATTATGGTCATGTTTATCTCTGGAAATAGGCTTAATGTATGTGTCATTGTTCTCTACAGGTTGAGTGAGTGTGGTGTGACAGATGAAGGTTGTGCTTCTCTGGCTTCAGGTCTGAGATCAAACCCCTCACACCTGAGAGAACTGTATCTGTCTGCGAATAAACTAGGAGACTCAGGAGTGAAGCTGTTGAAGGATCTGAGGGATGATCCACATTATAAACTGGAGAGACTATGGTAAGAATAGTTTTTAACGATTTTCATCATAATATTTTCATTTAAAGTTCAAATGGCTGATTTACTCACTAGAAATATGAAAATTGTACCAGGTTCAGTAACACCGAGTGTGTGTGTGTGTGTGTGTGTGTGTGTGTGTGTGTGTGTGTGTGTATTTTGTCTGAGATCATCAGATAATGAGTCTTAAATTCAGCTTCAGTTTCTGTATGTCTCTGAACTTTAAACTGTGTTTAATATGAGATTAATTCTGCTCATACTGTTGTGACTGATTGTGAAAATAATATTAATGTTATTTTCAGCTTTTCCCGTTTAACTGTCTCTATAGGCATCTTTAAACAGCTGAGTTAACCCTCAGAGGTCGGCAATCACGCCGGCGTGATCTGCTCGCTTTTTTCCTTATCAGTTGAATTGAGACCCGAAATACTCTTTTGACTTTGATTTTACAAACAAGTTTCATACATCAATCGATTCTGTTAAATGTGTATTATTTTTGTGTATACTCACAATAAAAACAAAGTGTTGTGCTTTTTGCCAAATAAAGAAAAATAAACACGAAGCGAGTTCTGCCTTCTCTCTGCCAGTGTAGTCCATTCTGAAACGCGTCCGAAAATGAACAATAACTCAGCGAATACTCAGTCAATCAGGCATGCAGACACACAGGCATGAAGCTTGAATTCTCTTCTTTTAAATGAAGTAATTTATATAAAAAACAAATATTCTCATCTTGTGAAATCTGTATTAAAAGAGAGCAATTCCAGTCGACCTCATTAGAGCTGATTCAGATGTAATGTGACTCCACCCACGGAGAGCGCGCGCTATTCAAACGCAAATGGCTGAGGCAATCCGCGCAATCCTCTGTGAACACCCCCATATCAGCTCGAGAAAACCAAAACACAAGTTTATTCAGATCATTACTTGTTTACACCGTCTCGCAGCGCTGTGAGAAATAATGAGGAATACGAGGAATACGAGCTGAGGAATACTAGTAAGTTTTTTTTCCTTCTTGGGTTTCTGTTTATGAATGAATGAACGGCATAGATGCGCGCTGTTTACCACAGCTGGCAAAGACAGTTTAAATTTAAATTGTGTGTGTGAATGAATGATGATGTTTTAGCAAACTGTATTGCTATACTGAGATGAGTAAAAATCGACTGAAATATGTTGAAATAAAATGTAGGCTATTTGTATAAGCAACATATTAAACTGAACTGCAAATTAACAATATGCCCTAATATTTCATAAAAACAACGTTACAGTCAGGCGAAATATGAAAGACAACATCTTGTTGACTAGATTTGGGTACAGTTTTTACTAGGGATGTCCCGATCCGATCACGTGATCGGAAATCGGGCCCGATCGCGTGTTTTCAGACTCGATCGGAATCGGACGTTACCTCCCGATCAGGACACGGATATATATGTATTTATATTCTCATTATTTTTTAACACCTCTATTATGCGGTGACACAGAGTTACGGCGGTTTCACACTGCACGCGTTATTAGAGTGTATGCAGCGCAGGAGCAGGGCGTATGGTGAGCAGGAGCAGGACACGCGCGTTTTGCTTTCATACTGGCAGCGTTTGTCACGCGCGGCTGAACCGCGGGTTGTGTAGGCCTACAGACAGAGTCTATAATGGATAAGTTGGCATTGCTTTTTTTCGTTTTCAAATACATTTAAGAGAAAAGACTTGTCAAGAAGCTTATTTTATTAATAATTTCATTTATATAACTTTTGGTTCATCTTTGTTTTTATTGTTATGGCAACAAGTTTGTTTTTGGACATTTGTTTTCTTTTTAAATTGCTGTTGGTCATTTGATTGACTGTTTAAAACACAATAGATATCATCAATGCACTTTTTGGATAAAACTGCGGTGTATTTTGGCCATGATGTATTTTGGCAAAAATAGACTCGGCGCCGAAACGATCGCGGCACTCCTGCTCTGCTACGCACTGCCGCGCCGCCTCTGCGTGCGGTGTGAATGCTCTAAAGCCTGGTTTAATCTGTTAACATGGGCGGCGAAAAAAATACGCGCTGCACGCTCTGTTTTAACAGTGCAGTGTGAAACCGGCGTAACGCCGGTTTCACACTGCACGCGTTAGCAGAGCTTAAGCAGTGCAGGAGCAGTGCGTATGGTGAGCAGGAGCAGGACACGCGCGTTTTGCTTTCACACTGGAACCGTTTGTCACGCGCGGCTGAACCGAGGCGTGTGTATAGACAGAGTACTCTATAATGGATAAGTTGGCATTGCTTTATTTCGTTTTCAAATACATTTAAGAGAAATGACTTGTCAATAAGCTTATTTTATTAATCATTGCATTTATATAACTTTTGGTTCATCTTTGTTTTTATTGTTCTGGCAACAAGTTTGTTTTTGGACATTTGTTTTCTTTTTAAATTGCTGTTGGTCATTTGATAGACTGTTTAAAACACAATAGATATCATCAATGCGCTTTTTGGGTAACTGCGGTGTATTTTGGCCATGATCAAAGCATTGTCACTTTAATTCAGCGTAAGCGGCGCAGCAAAAATAGACTCGGCGCCGAAACGATCGCGGCACTGCTGCTCCTGCTCTGCTCCTGCTACGCGCTACCGCGCCGCCTCTGCGTGCGGTGTGAATGCACTCATTGAATAACATGGACGCCGAAAAAAATACGCGCTGCTCACGCGCCGCTGACGCTTGCGGTGTGAAACCGGCGTAAGAGTTAGGAGTGCAGTTCCTAAAAGCACATTACTGGCTTTGCGAACACTGTAGCACTTTTATTTTTTATTTGTTTACATGCCTGCCGGATATTTTAAGTTGAGGTGCTATTTGTTTATATATTAGACTTTTGTTTAATATTTACTGTTGCACTAAAGTCCAAAAGTGAAGAATTTATTTATTACTTGATTGTTCAAGCTACCTCACAGAAGTGCTCTGTTTGTTAACAGAGTTGTTGAATGTTAAAATAAGGTGAATTAAATAAAAAATAAGGATTTTTTTGCATTAGCCTATAGAAGTATCGGATCGGGACTCGGTATCGGCAGATACTTAAAATCAAATGACTCGGACTCGAGGGCAAAAAAACCTGATCGGGACATCCCTAGTTTTTACTGCAGAATATACTGCCACATCAAATAAGCTTTTGTTTAGCCATTTCTATATAAAATACTACTTTTGTCAAAAATAAAGTCATCAACTAAGATGTTAGCTGTTCCAATGTTGGCTATATTCAAACTAATGAATACATAGATAAAATGTAGGCCTATAATCATTTTTTTTACAAAGAAAGTGTACACTTGAAATATTGTTGAAATTGTAATTATTGTTGTAATTGTAACCTTTTTAATAAAATAGCAAAATATATTTACAAGATAGATGTAAGCAAAATCTTAAATGGTCAATATAAGTCTTCTTCTAAATATATCTTTTGTCCTTGCATTGTGGCTCAGTCAGTCTCACACCTGAATGAATGGCTAATTATGCAGAGTGGGTGGGACATTGTATTCTAAGGTGTAAACCACTCCTCGTTCATGCCCCCCTCGCATATTGGCTTTCCAAGCAAAACCTGTTTTACATCAATTTAAATCAATGTATTGTTTTATGTGAACGATAAAGCAAGACTATTTTCACATAATTTTGAAGAAAAAACTGTAGGCGAGGATATCCATTAGTCAAAAGTCTTATTGACACATATTTACTATGTGTTTTGTGGCCTTATTTCAGAAATTTTATTTTTTATTTTTTTCAATAACCATGCATAAACATTATTCTCTCAAAAATGAAAACATGTACATACACGTGGCTCACATATTATGGTAGCCCTGTTTGTGCTTTATAGAGTGAATTTACACCTTTGCCATTAATATGTTTATAAGCAACTGAAAAAAGCACAAATGTCAGGGCATGTCAGAACATCTCAAGGGCCCCAAAAACAGCCCAGACCCCAGAGGGTTAAGGCTGCTCTAAAGCGGCTCTGTGTCTGCTCAAAGTTCTGTGTAAAGACACAATGCTGCATAAAAGCAGACTTAAAATATGACGGGTCTGACCCACCTCAGCCCCTAGTATCAAAGATGACTCTGATATTGTTTTGTTCAGTGTAAATGAACGCGATCTTGTGCTGCTCTAAACTACGTCATTGTCATGACAACCAAACGCGCGGTGCGAGAATCAAGAAGCGGAAGACTAAACATATCGGCCTAGCTCCATATTGTTTTAGCCAAATTAAAAAATGTCAGCCAACAAGGGACAATAAAGTAAAAGTGTCCTGTACTCACATCGTGAAGCAAACCACCAAAATAACAGAGTCGTCGACGTGTGTAATCAATTGGCTTTCGCCGTTTGTAATCTTCCTTTGAAGAGACTGGCAGATCAACGCGCCGCTGCCTTTTTTCTCAGATACGCTAAATGCTTATTCAGCGTCACTGTGTTATATTATATTCCAAAAATCATCTTCTTGAGGACGATATTTCACCCACACACGACCTGCCTGAAACGCTAACGATAGCAGAATTGTTCTTTCTGGCTCTTTGAAAAAAAATAAATAAATCCTGCGGTGATCGACCCGGTGTAATAATTCATAATTTCTTTGTAGCATTTGAATAAAACAATTTTATTAAGACATCGAAAATAGCTATCAGTACCACAGAATTATGACAAACATCAGAGCGTGAGATCGCTATATCACACAGAGGAAATCTAAAATTATTTATTTTTATTTTATCTCGAGTTATATTTCTTTGTTTACTATTTAATTACTTTTAAATTCATTTTATAACACTTTTGTCAAAACTGTAGTTTTAAAATAGTAATGTTCAAAGTATTATTTCCCACGATTTTAATTCCTGTGTAAATGCATTTATGTTCTCCGCGTCAGAGAAGCAATAAACATTCTGTGTAAATGCACATTTTGTGATTTTATGCCGCTTCAGATTTGGTTTCTGTGTAAAGACGCCTTATGTGTGTGATAATCTGAGATTTGGGTTGTTATTAACTGATATTAAATGTGTAGTGAGTGTAATGATCATTTCTGCTGGTTCTGTATCAGCTGTCCATTGTGTGAAAGTGACCTTTCATGTGCTTTTGATTTTGTAAAGTGACTTTGAGCATCAGACAGAAGCTATATGATCATGTTTGAGAATGAATTAATATAGATTATCTAGTTAGTTTTCTTATGAAAAGATGTGACAGATGTAATATCTCATACTGCATATGTTACTGTGTGTGTGTTTTATTTTAGGTTATAGATGACAGTCTGATCTTCTGATGATCATCTGATGGTGAATAAGGATCCACTACAGACACTCACAGTCAACAGAATCAACAGAGACTGAAGATACAGTGACTTCACTGTTATAAATTAAGACTTCATTTAGATTTCAGCGATCCTCTGACAGACCTGATGAGGCGGCAGTGAAACACCTTTTATTTCACAGCAAATTACAGTTTCTCATTCATAGATTAATCATTGTATGTGTATAAACGCACAGTAACTCAAAAAGCTCTGAGTTTTGTTACAGAGTAAATAAAGAGCCTGAATATCTCTGTGTTTGTGTTGTACCAGCAGAGGGAGACAAAGACTAATGAAATATTAATTTTTCATAATTATGAGAAGAAACAGTTCAAGCTCACTTTTAGAAAACAATGGAAGCTTGAGTTTATACATCATGTTTTTAATAATATTTGCATTACATTTGTATTAATGTATTAAAGGGGTCTTATGATGCGTTTTCATGTTTTCTTTTTCTTTAGTGTGTTATGTTGCTGTTTGTGCATCTATAAGATCTACAAACTTACAAAGCTGAAAGTCTCCTATAAAAAGATTTTGGTGCTCGAGCCCCTTTTTCAGAATAAATCAGAAGTGCCCCTCTCGAACAAATATCAATGATGATATTGTGGTCAATAAAACAAAATGCATTTGATTATAATTAAAGGTACAATATGTAAGAATTTTGCATTAAAATATCCCAAAAATCTCAAGGCCAGTGTTATATATGTTGTTAAGTTGATTACTTACAATATCCCAAATGTTTCTAACTATTTTTAAATCGTGAGAAAATTGCGATTTTTAACCAAGGAAACGGGGCGTTAGAGCAGGGGTGAGCTGGGAGTCGCCAGTCAATGGCGTCATATCCGCATTACCCTCGGTTTCCGCTCGTACTGCGTGGAGTCCTGGACAAATGCGGAAGTTGTAGTTGTAGCGTCTATCAAGCAACAAACATTAGCTTGTTTCGTGCTGTCATTATGGAACACACTTATTCTTTACCGATTGCAGCTGGTTCTGTCGACAAAGCATGCTTAATTTAATATTTTCCAAATGTAGCATTCGGTAATAGTTATGTTTAGGTAAGGAAAGTTTTATTGCTTTAGATTTGTGTTTAACGTTAGTTTATTGACATTGTATATCTGGTGTTTATGGCAATGTAAATAAATATAGCATGTGTTATACATAAAGATTAATCAGTATTTTGGCAAATGATGTGGGTATGTTCGAATGTACTTTTACAACAATTGTTTAGAACACATAAAACTGCACAGCGTTATCACAACAATGAATTCGACATACAGTAACATCTATGATAACCAATATAGTATTAAGCCTTATTTTTCTTGCAGTTAATTCATTTTAATGAAATAAAAGTGTGATGAGGTTCAAAAGTGTGATGAGCTTCCTTCAGTCAGGAAGGAAGAAGACAGGGGTAGGCGTGACTGGGACTCATACTTTATTAAAATAAAACAAAACAAAAGTCGCGCACAATGCGCATTCACCGTGGCAACCGCGACGGCACAAAACAGTTCAAAAATAAGAGCTCGGATCCACCGGTTTTCTTTCTCTGCGTCCAATTTTCTCTTCAGTCTCTCTCTCGTTCCAGCGCGGCTTATAAGCGGTCTCTCTACGCCAATAATACTGCAATAAGACACAGGTGTTCATCATTTGCACTTGACCTACTTGCGGGACGCTCGTCTCGTTTCTCTCTCTCTCCCGTTACAGACCGCGCTGAACCACGCCCCCCTCACCACAAAAAGCATGTCATTAAACGCAACATTTATAAAAATAGAACTTAACCTCATACATGAACATAATTTTTCGATTCCCGTCGGTGACTGATTTACATCCACGGTGGAGTTGAAAACAACAGTTCCCATCATTCCACGCTCCTTCACATAGTCATCAAGCTACGCCATTGTTGTTGTTTGGAATGTAGCGCCCTCTAGTGGCAAAAAAAATCTTGCATATTATACCTTTAACATGACAATGTGAACAAAACTAAAGGCGGGCGTACACGGTGTGATTTTTGCTGTTTTACGAGCTTGCAGAGGATCGCGTGGTCGCGGCTCGCAGTGTGTGAGAGGAATTACGAGCCGAGCGTTACGAGCACCTCCCGACCTCCCGATCATTTTTAAACGTTTAAAAAATTCGGGGAGTCGGCCCGAGTTTCACCAGAGTATAGGCTGACCAACCAAATAAAGAGTTTTCTTGCATCCTTGCTTCCGCTTTTTGTATTATGACAGTTGTGTATGATTTGGCAATAGGGGCCAAATCATACACAACTGTCATAATACACAAAGCAGAAGCAAGGATGCAAGTAAACTCTTTATTTGGTTGGTCAGAAGACACAAAACAGTTCAGAAACTCGGGTGGGCTGGTGGCGCAGGGACTAGATGGTCAGCGTGCTGGTGAAGAGTGGTGACGGTGAATCCAGTGCAGGTGAACATCCAGACGAGAAGAAACCCACGAAGACACCGAACAGGAATTCGAACCAGGAACAAGACTGAAAATGGGCACACGATGAACACACACACTGAGGACACCAAACAACGATCTGACAAAGAGAGGAGAGTGCGATAAGAACTTATATGTGAGTGAATTGGCAGCAGCTGGTGCGGGGAATGAGATCAGCTGGCGCGCTGATCAGCTGGAACGAGCGGTAACGCCCACTCACACACACACAGAACAACAAATACACGAGAGACGAAGAAAACAGTGAATTCATGAACCGTGACACACAACCACGTCACAGGCTTGATCGATGAGGCTATAGCTCTGTGGCAGCAACCATACAGCGTGTGCATACACTGTCTCACACACACACCTCTCTCTCTCTCTCTCTCTCTCTCTCTCTTTCTCTCTCTCCTTTTTATGTTGTTTATGTTGAAAGGAATGGCTACTGTTCTCTGCTTTTCAACAAATCATTTGCACACACATTTCTGTCATGTTTCTATCTGAAGCTATAGTTTCTTGCAACTTTGAAAGCTCTGGTTTCTGTGTTTAGCGCAAAAGCTCACGTGATTGCCGCCAGTGTTCTGATGATTTGTGCTGCCTTGAGGAAAAAATGCTGCCAAAGCGTGAATCGATCACAGAGAATGTCTATTCATTCTCTGTGTTTCCATGGTGTAAATCTCACCATATAGGCCTTTATCGCATCACAATAGAACGCCGGAAGTAGCCGCGAAAACTTGCTGAAGCAGTGTACTGCGTCTTCCAGTTATTGCCTTCACCATGGCTTCCTGTTAATTATCACTGGACTACTTTGCTCTTGCATCTCCCAAAAGTTTTTTTTTTTTTTTGTAGTTTTCTTGATTCCATTTTAAGTGCATTAATGTCCTCATATAGGCTGAAAACATCATGAGCGTCATGCGTGCCTCAGTGTGTGCGTGGTAAATGAAACAGCGCGTCTGTGCCATTCATTCACAGAAACGCGCAGAACATGCATGATTCCTATTTAAATAGTCTTTATGCGGTTTAATATTGACAGACACTGGTTTATATCGCGATTTCATTTAAGTTTACTGACCTACTTTTCATCTAAAGTTAACTAAAGCCCCTTTCACACAGCGTGATGATCCCGGCAAATTGCCGGGAAATTGCCAGAATGCCTTCTGTGTGAACGCAAACACGACCCGGGATTGATGCCGGCATCGATGCCGGGTTGGGGACCTTGTAACATTGCCGTGTTCAGTCCCGGGAACGCGCGCTGTGTGAACAAAAGCCGTTATAATGCCGTGTCGTAGTGATGACGCTGAAGCCGGGATCGTTTGCCAGCTGTGAAACGGTACGTAATGCGTAAGTTTATGATCGAATCAGAGAAAAAATGCACAAGCGTGGTTTCTCGAGAGAGAAATCACAGCTCATAAGCAAACTTAAGACGCTGCTGAGACATTACATGTCACGTCGATGTCACGTGTCTTTACGGGATTTTTACGGGTTGTGTGTGAACGCACTCTCTGATTCCAGAAAATCACTGGCAGTGTGAATGAACCAAAATCAAACGAACCCGGGTCAAATCCCGCCTCACTTTATCCATGTATTTTCCGGAATCTCTGTGTGAAAGGGGCTTAAGTAACCACCGGAAGTGTGAGTACACTGCTTGGCGATTTCGAACGTTCCGAAACCAGGAAATGAGATAAAGGTATATCATGACATCGTCATTTCATTAAAAACAGAGTAAGTGTATGGGGAGCATATTTTGATATTATTTATACATTATTGTATATTATATGAAATACAATTACAACAAAATTCTAAGTTATGAGTACTGTATACTGTACTGTTTTTATTTTTCAAACGGTGTGAAAAGTAAAACTTATCAAATATTCATCTTTGACCTGTCAAAGCAAACCTTTCCCTAGTAACTGAAACTTTCAGCTATTCTTGTTCAGCTGACCGTACAAATATTCATATGGTAGTTAGCATTTTTTTAAATGGAAATTACATTATAACACATGAATATTTACCTTTTGTTCACTGTCATTAGAAAAAAATACTTTGTAATAATGTCTTCAAGATGTCAGGAACAGCATATTCTGTAATCACATCTTTAAGATGTCAGGAGCAGATATTCTGTAATCGCATCTTTAAGATGTCAGGAGCAGATATTCTGTAATCGCATCTTTAAGATGTCAGGAGTAGCATATTCTGTAATCGCATCTTTAAGATGTCAGGAGCAGATATTCTGTAATCGCATCTTTAAAGGGATACTTCACCTCTGGAAAGATGAATGTGTATTTAAAATAGGTCATTTATGTAGAAGAAATGTGAAGAAATTTTTTAATTTGGAGCTTTCTAGACTGAGAAAAGCCAGAAAATGTATTGTGTATGTGGATGAAAGACAACAACTTCCAGAATGCACTTGCTTTGCTGCCCTAGGAGGCCACGCCTACCGGTAAGAGAGCGCAGTTGAAAACAAGGTTAGGCTACCAGTGAGTCTCCATGACAAGTCTGCCTGGGATTTTGGGATCGCACAAAATGTCCGGGATTCGGCTTTTGCGTTCTACAGTCACCATTCATTATGTTTATTGTGGCGAGCAGGACGAGGCTGAGGGCCGCGGGAGAACGGCGCGAGGCCGGTGGCGTCATTACTGAGACGCGCCGGTCTCGCAACGGAGGTGCGGGAATTTTCTTAGCAATGTTAAAACGCACATCAACCGATCACTTGTTTAGCGTTCATGTAAACACTACATTCAGATTCACCGATCAGAATGAATTCAGTTAGACTGAAACAAGAGGTAGGCATGTAAACAATGAATGGCGACCGCAGAAAGCAAAAGCCGAATCCCGGACATTTTGAACGATCTCGCCCGCCGGACAAGTCCGGGAAAAGGAGGATGGTAACCCCTACTTACTCAGCTTTCTCCTACTACTCAGCTTTCTCCTACTACTCAGCTTTCTCCTACTATTCAGCTTTCTCCACAGAACAAGAGCCTGCTAGCTTAGCTTCCAAAGAAAGACGGCTGACTGTGTGTACATTCTGTGAGTGAGATCCCACCCTCTATGGGCGGGTTGAAAACATGCGGAACAGCCCCTACTACTGGCTGTAGTCTTTAGCCTCTGGCCAGAAAATCCTCTGATGACTCAAAATGACGATTTTTGCGTCATCGGAGGATTTTTTCCAGACAAAAAATACATAAATCTCTCCTCCCAGGGGGATATGAGGGTGGAAAGCATGGTAATTCGAAAATACTACAGGTTTTCTACTAATACAAAGCTTAATGCTAAATCCTGTAGTATCCCTTTAAGATGTCAGGAGTAGCATATTCTGTAATCGCATCTTTAAGATGTCAGGAGTAGCATATTCTGTAATCGCATCTTTAGGATGTCAGGAGTAGCATATTCTGTAATCACATCTTTAAGATGTCAGGAGCAGATATTCTGTAATCGCATCTTTAAGATGTCAGGAGTAGCATATTCTGTCAGGAGTAGTATATTCTGTAATCGCATCTTTAGGATGTCAGGAGTAGCATATTCTGTAATCACATCTTTAAGATGTCAGGAGCAGATATTCTGTAATCGCATCTTTAAGATGTCAGGAGTAGCATATTCTGTCAGGAGTAGTATATTCTGTAATCGCATCTTTAAGATGTCAGGAGTAGCATATTCTGTAATCGCATCTTTAAGATGTCAGGAGTAGCATATTTCGATAGACCAACATGCCCTATCAAATAATGCTCCCAGTTTATTCTACAGAAGCAGAATATCAGGCCAGCCCTGGAAACTAAATACATTATGAAAGTACTCTGAATCTGGCAAAACACTACATTTATTATTTGCCTCACACCATATCACACAACTAGTGTTGGGTCCGAGTCCACCTTTGTCGAGTCCGAGTCGAGTTCAAGTCCAAATGGGCCCGAGTCGGACTTGAGTCCAAGTCCTTAACATCCGAGTCCGAGTCGAGTCCGGCCGAGTCCACAAAGATTTCAGTGATTTGAAATTGACCTTTCACAAATACCCGCCCCTCTTAGTTACTGTTGCTACGTCCGACAAGCCATTCTGCTCTCACTCCACACATCATGTTCTCACACAGTGAAAAATATATTGCGGAGAAAAGAGGACACTGACAATGTGCCAACAGACAAGACAGAGCAGGAAAATTAAAAACAAGTTTAGTTTGTTTAGTTTAGTTTGTAACTGTAACTGTAGCAACTTAACTCTTTCTGAGTAAATTAATCATGGTACTCTACAAATGTTTCATTTGTAGAGTAAGAAAGAAAATACATTTCACCAAGTATTCACACACACACACACACACACACACACACAGATGGATGACAACTTAAACCAGGGGTTCCCAATTCCAGTCCTTGTGCCACAAGTCACAACTATCATGATTACGGGTTAAATAAGATAAAAAGGCATGTTACCAAATTACGTTTATTTTCATTCAATTGCTTTATATTATGAACAGATTGAAGTTAGGCTCTTATTCACATATAAACACTGATCAGCAAACATAAACAGAAGCTCAACGAACCTGCTCGACGCACAAGAACAAACCTCATTGGTTCTCACTGAAGCATGTGCTGCATAACACGAGAATGAACGTCATTGGTTCTCAAACGCATGCTTGAGCTTCCGTTTAACATAAGTGACGTGTGCATTGATTAATGTTTATATGAACAAAAGAGTTATGGGTTTGTAACTACATGAGGGTGAGTAATTAATGACAGAATTTTCATTTTTGGGTGAACTAACTCTTTAACCCTTCCAGCTGGGGGATCTGGTGGCTCTGTTCTGCTGTAAGGGCATTAAGCTGGGATGGTTTGTGGGGGTATGGTGTCACCTTTAGTAGTATGCCACTGACCTTCATGCTGAAGCAATGCACAAGCTACTTCTAATCGTGCCATGTTCACATCTTGTGCAGATTCTGGACAGTCCTGATGCCTCCACTCAAGATCATCTTCAGCAAACTGCAAAATGACATTTTAGCAGATAACCATAATTTGAGTTACTTTTACAAGTAAATGCTATAAAATAGGTAGTATTAGCTTCATAATAACATTTGTACAAACACATTTACCCTTCACACTAAAACGCCACAGCTGCGGGAGTCCTGCTGCTTGTTGTGCTGCATTGTGTGAAAAAAGAGAAAAAGAGAATAATATACAGCATCAGGCAAATTCTCTTAACATAAAATTGCAACGGTCAACTTAAAATCTGATCAATCTGTCTGTTTTTAAAGCTAAAACATTCTCACAAGCTCTGTTACCTCCAGTTCTGTAGTAATTTTCACTCATAGACACCTTTGTTTGCCAGTGGTTCTCTCAGCAAAAGGACCTTGTCAGACATGTTGACGATCTAAATATTAGGGATGTCCTGATCCGATCTCGTGATCGGAAATCGGGCCCGATCACGTGGTTTCAGACTCGATCGGAATCGGACGTTACCTCCCGATCAGGACTCGGATAAGTTATATATATAAATAATATTCTCATTATTGTTTAACACATCTATAGTTATGCGGTGGCACAGAGTTAGACCCTTTTAACTCCACACAGAAACAGCAACGCGTGCGGCATGACATCATTTTGTTGCAGAGACGCTATTGGTTAAATGCCAGCAAAGTAGAATACGGAAGCAGCTTGAAGCGGAAAGCGTGAGAATGTCTGCGGTCTGGAGCTATTATAAAGTTGATGACAACAACATTGCCATAGCAAACTGTTAGATATGTAAACTTGGGATTGCAAGAGGTGGAAAGGACAAGGCTACATTTAACACAACAAACCTGATACGGCACCTCAAAAACAAACACCCGACACAATACAACGAGTTTACCCAGGCAACCCAGCCGAAGACGAGTCAGCTCACGCTGCAGGAGAGTTTTAAGAGGAGAGAAAAAATGCCCCGTGATAGCGCGAAGGCGCAGGACATCACAGCCAAGATAGCACAAATGATCGCAATGAGTGACCTGCCATTCGCCTTTGTAGAGAACCCTGGATTTCAGAACCTCGATTTGAAATGCCTTCTCGCCACTATTTCACCGAGAAAGCTCTGCCAGCCCTTTATAAGAAGATTTCTGACAAACTACTTGTCCTGTTATCAGATGTACCCCATGTTTCGTTCACCACAGACATCAGGAGTTCGTCTGTAGCTCCCATGTCTCTACTAAGCCTTACCGCACAATGGATTGACTGTGCGACCCTACATGTCCAGGAATTTCGCGGATCGCACACCGCAGAGCGCATCCAGCAATCGATGGAAAAGATGCTAAACAACTGGGGAATTGACAAGCAACGGGTCCACATAATTTTGCGTGACAACACTGGCAAATATGAAGAAAGCTATGAGGGATATGGGGGTGCCGAGTGTGGGCTGTGTCACCCATTCCTTTCAACTCTGTGTGCATGAGGGCCTGCTGTCTCAGCGCAGTGTGACAGAGACCCTGGCCCTTTATTATTATTTCCCATACACTTGATTTAGTAAGCCACTAATACATTACGTGCTCTGCACCTAATTTGCACAAAAAATAAAGTGAATCATGTTCTCTTATGTGCAGACACGATGAAACAGCAGCCTCTACATGCTGCAGAGCCTACTGCAACAAAAACGTGCTCTTAGTGTCTTTGCAGCTGAGCGCACTCTACCAGCAACACTGACAGCTCACCAGTGGGAGCTGATGAATAAGACTGCTGATGTGCTATCCCCCTTTGAAGAGCTGACCAGGGATGTGAGCAGGTAGACTGCAACTGCAGCTGATGTGATCCCTGCCATAACAGGTCATTTGTATTTTTATGTATTACTTTATACTGTAACATTTATTGATGTTGTTTGAAACCAACTATAATCCCATGCATTCATTAACCCTCTGGAGTCTGAGCGGTTTTCTGGGCCCTGGAGGTGTTCTGACATGCTCTGACATTTGTGCTTTTTTCAGTTATTTATAAACATGTTAATGGCAAAGGTGTAAATTCACTCTATATAGCACAAAGAGGGCTACCAAAATATGTGATCACCATGCATGTATATTTTTGAATTTTTAAGAGAATAATGTTTATGCGTGGTTATTGAAAAAAATAAAAAATGAAAGTTGCTGAAATAAGGCCACAAAACTCATAATAAATATGTGTCAATAAGACTTTTGACTAATGGATGTTGTCGCTTCGAGTTATGGCTTCAATATTATGTGAAAATAGTCTTGCTTTATCGTTCACATAAAACAATACTTTGATTTAAATTGATGTAAAACAGGTTTTGCTTGGAAAGCCAATATGCGAGGGGGGCGTGAACGAGGAGTGGTTTACACCTTAGAATACAATGTCCCACCCACTCTGCATAATTAGCCATTCATTCAGGTGTGACACTGACTGAGCCACAATGCAAGGACAAAAGATATATTTAGAAGACGACTTATATTGACCATTTAAAGGCACAATATGGGATTTTTTCTCCTCTAGGGGTCGCTAACCTATTTACAATAACAAAGGCGTAGTTTGATGACGCAACATTTGCTAAGAATTATGGAACTTGTCGTCAACGCCAAGCCGACCGATCTAATAATGTTTATGGATGACTGAATACATCGATGTTTTTATCATGACTGTGATATGAAGCAGTTTGGGATTGCTAAGAGACTGCTATCAGCTCCACAATACAAGCGACGCGAGTCCCGCGGATATAAAAGGAATATGGACATTTCATTCTACCGAACTACACGCAGAATTACAACTCACAGGTCAGTTTATTAGACAAATTAAACTTGTGAGGTAACGCAGCACTGTTTCACTTGGTCTAACATTACATTTAGCACACTAAACTGCATTTGAATGTGTTGAAATTATGTGTTAGTTTGTCTGTTTGAGACTAGCAGTAAGCTAGATCAACATTAGAATAACATACAAATCATATTCTAACATTTTATCATTGTTGAACTATATAAAATTGATTAGTTTTATGTAAATGTGCTCACCTGTTTAATAAAGTACATGTAGAAGCGGTCGAAGTCTCGGACGTGGAGCTCTCGTTTATATACTGTCTATGGGAGCTCTCGGCATCTCGAAAACACCGCGCTGATATTGATTCTCGTTTTAATTATCCTTTTTTATCCAAAGTCTGCTTGCCATGGTCCGTAATGTTTGAACGAAACAACAACAGCGTGCAGATAGACATTGCGAACTCCACAGTTGTCTGCGTCTGTCGCTTTGGTTAATCAGAGGGCTCTGCTCATAGCTCTGGTTACCATGGCAGCACGAGCGGAAACCATAGGCGGAAACGAGGGACAACGCGGATATGACGCCATTGACTGCGACATAACGGAAATAAAGACACGGTCCGTGTCTTCGAATTAAAATATTAATTTCTCTGGATTTAGAAGTTAATTGGAACTGTCGGGATAATGTAAATACACAACTTTAAAAAATATATAACATAGATATAGTGATTTTTTATATTTTTAAAGCAAAAAAATACATATTGTGCCTTTAAGATTTTGCTTACATCTATCTTGTAAATATGTTTTGCTATTTTATTAAAAAGGTTACAATTACAACAATAATTACTTTCAACAATATTTCAAGTGTACTCTTTCTTTGTAAAAAAAAATGATTATAGGCCTACATTTTATCTATGTATTCATTAGTTTGAATATAGCCAACATTGGAACAGCTAACATCTTAGTTGATGACTTTATTTTTGACAAAAATAGTATTTTATATATATAGAAATTGCTAAACAAAAGCTTATTTGATGTGGCAGTATATTCTACAGTAAAAACTGCACCCAAATCTAGTCAACAAAATGTTGTCTTTCATATTTCGCCTGACTGTAACGTTGTTTTTATGAAACATTAGGGCATATAAATGTTAATTTGCAGTTTAATACGTTGCTTATACAAATAGCCTACATTTTATTTCAACATATTTTAGTCGATTTTAACTCATCTCATCATCATTCATTCACACACGCGATTTAAATTTAAACTGTCTTTTTGCGAGCTGTGGTAAACATCTCTGCCGTTCATTCATTCACAAACAGAAACCCGATTCACGTGAGAAGGAAAAAAACGTACTACTGTATTCCTCAGCTCGCTCCTCGATATACCCGCACTTCTGAGGTACATTTTCCATTATTATTATTCCTCACAGCGCTGCGAGACGGTGTAAACAAGTAATGATCTGAATAAACTTGTTTTCTCGAGCTGATATGGGGGCGTTCACAGGATTGCGTGGATTGCCTCAATCATTTGTGTTTGAATAGCGCGCGCTCTCTGTGGCAAGTCACATTACTTTTGAATGAGCTGTAATGAGCTCGACTGGAAATGCTCTCTTTTAATACAGATTTCACAAGATGAGAATATTTGTGTTTTATATAAATTACTTCATTTAAAAGAAGAGAATTCAAACTTCATGCCTGTGTGTCTGTATGCCTGTTTGACTGAGTATTCGCTGAGTTATTGTTCATTTTCGGACGCGTTTCAGAATGGACTACACTGACAGACAGAAGGCAGAACTCGCTTTGTGTTTATTTTTCTTTATTTGGCAAAAAGCACAACACTTTGTTTTTATTGTGAGTATACACAAAAATAATACACATTTAACAGGATCGATTGATGTATGAAACTTGTTTGTAAAATCAAAGTCAAAAGAGTATTTCGGGTCTCAATTCAACTGATAAGGAAAAAAGCGAGCAGATCACGCCGGCGTGATTGCCGACCTCAGAGGGTTAAGTCATTCATTCACTCATTAGTCCTCAGACGTGTTCTGTCTCGGGAGGATGATGATGACCAGGGAATAAAAACAATGAAGAGGACTCTGCTGGAAGCAGTGGAGAAGCGCTTTGCTGATGTTGAAACTGAGCAACACTTCTACATCGCCACTCTTCTAGATCCCAGATACAAAGATGGGCAAGTATAGTAAAATTAAAATGCACCTTTTGTACATCATGTTTATATAAAGTCAAGTCATCACCAGACACCAGTATTAAGCCAATTTATTTTTTACTTCCTTTTTAATTTAGTTTTGGGTAATTTAGTTCTAAGGTTAGATTTTTTTTTTTATTGTTTAATAATTGAGTACATGTGTAGGCAGTTGTCTAACTGAAGAGCTGTGCCTTTGAGGAAATCTTACAAGAGAGGCAGTCACAGGGACGGTCTGTGAGTACCACATCAGCAGAAACTCAAGTGCAGACTTACCTCTCAGAAAAAAACACCCCTAAGAAAAGCGACCCACAGGACTGGAAAGAACATGCTAATCAGTTTCCCTCTATGGCTGCTATTGCAAACCAGTATCTCAGTGCACCCTGCAGCTCTGTGGACAGTGAGAGACTTTTTAGTGCTGTTGCAAATGTCCTTGATGAGAACAGAAACAGGCTCAAACCTGACAAGGTAGAGATGTTAGTTTTCATTAAGAAAAACATAAATTTCCTTCTGTGAAACCTACTACTGTGAAGACAGTAAGAGTTAGGAGTGCAGTTCCTAAAAGCTCATTACTAGCTTTGCAAACACTGTGGCACTTTTATTTGTTTACATGCCTGCCGGGTATTTTAAGTTGAGGTTCTATTTGTTTTTATATTAGACTTTTGTTTATATTTACTGTTGCACCAAAGTCCAAAAGTGAAGAATTTGTTATTTATTACTTGATTGTTCAAGCTACCTCACAGAAGTGCTCTGTTTGTTAACAAAGTTGTTGAATGTTAAAATAAGATTAATTAAATAAAAAAAATAAGGAAAGGAACATCCTGGATCTGTTTTTTCGCTGTTCTTTTTTTTTTTTTTAATGTATTATAGAAGTATCGGATTGGGACTCGTTATCGGCAGATACTCAAAATCAAATGACTCGGACTCGAGGGCAAAAAAAACCTGATCGGGACATCCCTACTAAATATATTTAGTGAATTAATGTTATTCATCACATTATGACATTTATATTTATTTAAGAGATTGTTGTTTTCAAAGCGACTATGAGCTCTGCTGCACCAAAAGGCAATCAAAATATCTTTATACATGATATATGCAAATAATATATAGTTTATGTAAATGATATTGCAGTGTAGAATGAACAATGAAAGGTAACCAAACCACTAAAGTCCAGTGACCCCCAATGTTTACGGGGAAATTTCATCTGAGGAATGATTTTGATAAAAAAAAGTGTTACTGATAATTTATACTGCTAGATAATAACTGTGACAAATAAATGACCTCTCTGATTCCCTGTTTTCCTGAAAAAAAATGAACTAGCAACAACAGCACAGACCCGGTGAACAGGTTTCTGTGAAAAACAATAACATTTTATTATGCAAAATTGGTAACACTTTACAATAAGGTTCATTAGTTAGTTACATTAATTACCATTAACTAATAATTAACTGCACTTATACAGCATTTGTTAATCTGTGTTAATTTCAACATTTACTAATACTTCATTAAAATCGTGTTAACATAAGTTAATGCACTGTGAACTATAATAAATAAACAATGAACAGCTGTATTTGCATTAACTAACTGTAGTAAGTGGCTCAATTTTAGTGACTACGCCACCCCAGGTTAACGGGGAAAACAACCCAAATAAAGCACACAAATACGTTCCACCTAGAAAAGGCAAGAGGCATGGGCTTCCGTACAATTTTTTTTTTATTAGAGCTAAAAGTTGATCAACAATGATTTAAAATCAGTAATTCACATGGGTCATGATTTAATTGAACAAAGCGAAAAAAATAATAATAAACAAAAGAAGAAAACAAGATTCACAATAAATCTCCACAAGATTCACAACAAACCTTCACAAGATTCACAATAAACCTTCACAAGATTCACAATAAACCTTCAAAAGATTCACAATAAACCTTCAAAAGATTCACAATATATCTCCACAAGATTCACAACAAACCTTCACAAGATTCACAATAAACCTTCACAAGATTCACAATAAACCTTCAAAAGATTCACAATATATCTCCACAAGATTCACAACAAACCTTCACAAGATTCACAATAAACCTTCACAAGATTCACAATAAACCTTCACAAGATTCACAATAAACCTTCACAAGATTCACAATAAACCTTCACAGGGGCTGAGGCTTCCGGTCAGGAGCAGACTAGTGTGCCGACAGCAGGTCTACCATAAGAAGCACGCCAACCCAACGTACATCCACCAAATTCACTGCAAATAACCAAAGGTAGTGACACGGCAATAATGAAACTGCAATAACACTCTTAGTGAAGCAAAACCTGCAGTGAGACCGACAACCAGCCCGCTCCAGGAAGTCCTCAGCTCCTAAAGGAAAGAAAAAAAAGAAAAATATAGATAATTAATAAACTAAACAATTTAAATAACCACAAAAAAAAAAACATTCAAAGTCAATTTATTGACTCTAACGTGACGAAAACCAACAAGAAAATAAACAATTTACAATGCACCACAAAATAAACAAAATATAAATACTCTAAACACTCACATTCAAGAAAAACGTACTCAGTTACTAACGTAACCTCGGTTCTCTCTAGAAGAGGGAACGAGTACAGCGTAAGTAGCTTACGCTAGGGGAAAACCTCTTTTCCACGAGATATTGAAGCCGAAAAAAATTATCCTATAATTTTGTATTATTGCAAAACGCGTTGCAGCAGCATGCAGACATGGGCGAGACAGCTCGCGCGCCCATTGGCTGCTCTGCGGCAACTGCATCAGCCTATCGAGCGAGGCCTATAGTGACGTCAGACCAATGAGGGCGCTTCGCGCCCACTGCGTCATGTCCCGCCGAAACGGGCGTGGCTTAGCCCTATAAAGGAAGGCTCGGGACAGCTGATCCCTGGTTTTTCATCGCCGAAGCGAACCAGAGTGTGTTGCATGCACGGCAAGCTACGCAGTACTCGTTCCCTCTTCTAGAGAGAACCGAGGTTACGTTAGCAACCGATTACATTCTCTTACGAGAGGTCTCTCGTACTGCGTAAGTAGCTTACGCTAGGGGACCCCATGCAAAACGCTGTGCGTGCTGGGATCTAACACCAATAAACCTGAAGGCGAAGCCCAGGATTTACAGTGCATAATCACCAGGGGAACTCACAGAGAGTCCTGGAAAGAGG
Source organism: Vimba vimba (assembly GCA_022828995.1). Lineage (NCBI taxonomy): Eukaryota > Metazoa > Chordata > Actinopteri > Cypriniformes > Leuciscidae > Vimba > Vimba vimba. The sequence goes on along the minus strand of CM040830.1, from coordinate 2,251,458 downwards.
AGGGGAAACCACTCTATCCATATACAGCAGCGTTCATAGACGCAAGTGCTTATTGTAACACCACACAGACAGGGCGGGATCCGTCCTGAACTAATGCGGGAAGATGCGGGTCTTACGCAATTTGCCCATAGCATATACAGTCGGTAGTGCGCAGCGCTCAGTGACCTCAGTGTCCTGAATCAGTGAAACAGACAGCACTGTGTTACCTTTACAGCTTTCACGCTCCGAACCGTAGTTGGGAGCGAGCTGGTCTCAACATAATAATTTGGCTCGTGGCAGGTAACTTGCGTCTAGTGATCCGGGCTAACAGAGCCAAAGCACAAACAATGATGTGTCGGTCGATTTCAGCAATGAACTCGGGCTTTATTTCTCTCAGTGGTAACTTACACATTCACAGCATAAAGGCACTTTTGCTTGCTAGCATTCAACTGGAAAAAATAGACTGCATCACTAACTACATTCGCACTGTAAACTCAGACTGATTCACCCGCTATCCTTCTGTTTACACTACGGAAACCCACATAGCCCACTACGTCACACATTCGAGTTTTCTTTCAACAAGACGCCAGAGAGGGAGATTGCAACACTACCCCCACTCTGGAGGATGATTAAACCTTTAACATATCTCCAGCATCATTACAATGTACACAGGGAAATATTAATTAGACAGTCATTATACAAACACCCCCAACCATAACCCGTATTTCCCACAGTCCTTGTAGGGCCCTTCTCCAGTGGAAAGTTAAGGTGAAGAGGCAATGTCCATGAAAGCATATTGCATACTCCTTCGCATGTAAGCAAATGTCCTAGGCAATGTAAACATGACACTTATACATTCCCTGAGAAAAATGGGACTATTACTTTAACCACTCAACCCAAAGTTAGCGTAAAATTACCCAGGGGTGCATGACTTCAAGTGCAAAACTGAAGCAAAATATTCTGTTAAACTAAATGCTTAGCAGTAAACATACCCAGGATGCTATAACAAAACTATGTAGCCCATTAGTATCCAAATTACCGACTGTTGATAGTAAACAATTATATTAAGCCCAAACCATCTTCACATTTCTAACCTCAACATAAACAAGTTACTTATGTAATGATACAATACTGGAACTCTTTTGTTTTCAACAACACATGAACTCTTTTGTTTTGATGTCTTTCTTTTTACTGGAACTCTTTTCCTCTGAGGAGGGCAGCGATCCGCCTACACCCAACCTCAGGCAGATGTGCTCAATAACCAATCCAATCACCAAACATGTCAGGAGCTCTGCGGACCCTCCGGGGTTGACGCCGAGGGGTGGAGTTCAAAACAGGGCGAGCAGCTTGTCCCCTGGCCTCAATTAGTGAAGGCTCAGCGGGGTGGCAAGGGAGCTGGCTGCTGCTCGGTGAAACTGCCGATGTTGGTGGTAAAGAGAAGAGACCGGGAAGGGAACCCACCACAGGGTCCTCTGTCTCTGGCGATTCGCCCCAAAGGTCAAGGGGGCTAATATTGATTTCTGAAGAGCTGGGGTCTGACAACGGGGGTGGTGCCTCCACTGGTGCCCACGTTTCAGCCTCCTGAAAGACCCAGTCATTGTCTAGTGTTGTCCTGGAATGGAAAGCTTTAAGTTTGTCGTGATGAACGACTTTCATCTTTGTCCTCGGGCCCCTTTTAATCCGATAGACCAAATCGTCCAGTACACCAACGACGAAGTATGGGCCCTCGTAGGAAGGCAGGAACTTTCGCACTTTATTCTGTACTCTCTTTGTGCCTTTGACCAAGAGCCATACTGCATCACTGACTTTGTGTTGGACTCTGCAAACGTTTTTATCGTACTGTCGTTTAGCACGCTCCACAGATTTTCCCAGCGCCTCTCGGGCCAACTGGTGAGATAGCTTGAGCCGTTTTCTGAGCTGTACAACATAAGATGGAGGGGTAGTAGTGTTATCTGGGTCAGGTGGCAGCCCAGCAACAAGATCAACTGGCTCTGTAATTTCCCGTCCGAACAACATCATATTAGGCGTCAGGCCCGTGGAGCTGTGTTTGGTAGCGCGGTAAGCCATGACTGCATATGGTGTCATAACATCCCAGTCCCAATGACATCGTTCTGCAGTGGTGGCTATGATTTTCTGCAGGGTGGCATTGAAATGCTCTACTTGGCCATCTGACTGTGGGCGAAACGGCGTGGTCCGTGTCTTGTCGATTCCCAGCAGCTCACACATTTCCTGGAACACAGCTGACTCGAAATTGGTACCTTGGTCGCTATGTAGGCACTGTGGAGCTCCGTACCTACACACCCACTCAGAAACAATCTTTTCAGCCACTGTCGTTGCTTGTTCGTTGGGAACAGGATAGGCCTCCACCCATTTGCTAAAGTAGTCCTGAACTACTATTATGTAGCGGTTGTGCCTTTCAGTTTCATTTAATGGTCCCATTAAATCAACTGCGATCCGTTCAAAGGTGGCACCAACTCGCACTGTGCCCATGGCGGCTTGAGGTGTTTTCTTGGGGCGGGCTTTCGCAGCACAACTGGTGCAAGTACGGCACCACAGGGTGACGTCATCTCTCATATTGTACCAGTAGTACCGGGCCTTGAGACGTGCGAGGGTCCTTTCTCCTCCAAAATGGCCACCGACTGGGCCATCATGCAATTGTTCTGTCACTGAGATGCGGTACTTTTGAGGCAGCAGGATCTGTGGATAGAACACCCTTCCATCCGTACAGTAAAACTTTCTTAACAAAACTCCATCTTTCTGGTAGAGCCTCTTCCACTGCGACCAGTAGGCCTTGGTGGCAGGGCTGTAGGGTGCTATGTCAACCCAGGATGGCCTGCCCATCCCTTTGTCCATCCACTTCCTCACTGGTGCTATATCTGGGTCAGCTTCTTGGGCACTGATTAACTCCTCCCTGGTCCAACCACCGAACAGGTTGGTTTGGGCTGGCTCACTGACCCTGTAGACACCTGGACGGAATGAAGAGCCAGCTTGACTGTCACCGACAGCTTTCACTACCCCCAATGGAAAATACTTAGGCTCGACTGCAGGGCTGCCTCCATAGCTACCTTCAGGCACCACTACCCCCACTGGAGGTTGCTCTGCAGGAGTTTCCCCAGCATACTCTGCAGCTGGACTCTCTGCCATGTTGCACTGGATCCCTTTGTGCTGAAACTGGTTATGAAGGCTAGGCTCTGGCACTGTGCATGGGCAGGACATCCCGCAGGGTCTTCTGGAGAGCGTGTCTGCATTTTGGTGGTGTCTCCCTGGGCGATGGATCACCTGGAAGTCGTACTCTGCCAGTTTTTCCAGCCAGCGAGCGAGTTGACCCTCAGGCTCCCTCATCCGAGTCAACCAGCGCAGGCTGCTGTGGTCAGTCCGTATGATGAATGATCTCCCTAGCAGGTACTGCCGGAAATGAGAGGTGAATTCGACAGCTGCCAGAAGTTCTCGTCTGGTGGTGCAATAGTTTTGCTCAGTGGCTGACAATCTCCTGCTCCCATAAGCGAGTACTCTCTCCTCACCTTCTTGCACTTGGGAGAGGACTGCTCCAATTCCCCAGTCACTGGCATCCGTGTCAAGGAGCAACTGGCCACTGTCGAGGGGATAGCCCAGCACGGGTGCTGACGTCAGACGGCTTTTCAGCTGTTCAAACGCCTCCTGGCATTCGTCCGTCCAGTTAAAACGTGCATACTTTTTGGTCAGTTCGTGGAGGGGCTTGGCAACGGAGGCGAAATCTTTAACGAAGCGTCGGTAATACGATGCCAGGCCGATAAACTGACGCACTTCAGATACGTTTTGGGGTGCGGGCCACCCAGCCACTTTTTGGATCTTTTGGGGGTCGGTGGCGACACCTTTGGCAGAGACAATGTGCCCCAAGTAAGCTACTTGCTCTCGGAACAGGACACACTTTGACGGTTTAAGTTTCAGGTTGGCTGCGCGTAGTCTGCCGAACACTTGACTCAGCCGCTCCAGCATTTCAGTTCCGTCCCGCCCCAGGACAATGATGTCATCGAGGTAGACCAAACAGGTCTCCCACTGCAGCCCCACCAGGACACGATCCATGAGCCTCTGGAACGTGGCCGGCGCGTTGCACAGTCCGAAAGGCATCACGTTCCATTCAAACAGGCCCTTACGTGTACAGAAAGCAGCGGCTTTTCGGGCTCTCGGCGTCATCTCCACCTGCCAGTACCCTGATGTTAAATCCAGCGTGCTGAAGTACCTGGCAGTGGACAGTGTGTCTAAGGTGTCCTGGATGCGGGGAAGTGGATAAGCATCCTTTATGGTTCTCTCGTTTAGGGGCCTGTAGTCGACACATAACCGCAAGGTCTCGTCCTTCTTTCTGACCATAATGATTGGTGCAGCCCAGCTGCTGTTGCTGGGTTGGGCCACACCAGTGTCCAGGCTCTGCTGCACCTGCTGGTCTGCTGCAGTTTGTTTGTCTCTAGCCATCCTGCGTGGTTGCTGTTTCACAGGCGGACCCAGGGTGGTGAGGATATCATGCTGCACAAGTCCCGTACGGCCAAGGTCAGTGGGCCCCGAGGAAAAGACGTCACTGTAAGACCGTAGCAGGCGGGCCAACCTCTCCTGGTCGCCCTTGGACAGACTACCACAGCTCTCGTTATACAGGACCTGAAGGTGGCTAGGTAAAGAAGCACAGACAGAGTTAGTGGGTTCAAGGGCCGGTGGGGCCAAGGGTGGCTGGGGCTCCACCTTCCCCAACACCGTGGCTGGCTGTAGAATCCCCGCCACAGCACCTCTCTTCAAAGTGACATGTAAGGCACCAGGGTTAAAGACTCTGATGGGCACATTGGTTGACCGCTGCGCCTGTACGACAATGTGAGCCACAAGAACATGGTGCTTTTCTATGAAACCCTTGGTTGGGCTCAGCATCAGGTCTCCCTCAGTAGCATGGCGCAGGTGGGCGGTGCCAGGCACTACATACTCACACCCAGACTCCAACACTGTTGTGCGGGCCACTCTGACAATGTGCACCCGGGACTGATGGCTTGGGTTAAGACGAGGTACCTTTTCACCGAAGAGGGTTATCTCACGGCGACCATAGTCCAGCTGAGCACTTGTCTGATGGAGGAAAGGGTGCCCCAGAATAACCTATGTGTTCTCTGTTGTGTCAGCAATAATAAAGTTCACATTGGTAGCTCTGTTCCCAACTTGTACTGGTAGGTTGACTTGCCCCAGCACTGCCAAACCACTGGGGCCAATACCCTGCAGGACCTGTGCGACAGATGGCTCTATTGGTGTTCTGGACTCTGTGGGAATGGAGTTAAAGACATGGAGGGGCAACACATTCCTCCGAGCACCAGAGTCAAGTAGAGCACACATTTCCAGTTCATATATCATTATTTTAACACACATGTCATCTTCCTGACTCGCAGTACAGGTGACCAATTTACCTGTGTCGGGTGCTGTGTCCTTATTGACTGTCCAGCCTTGCTGTCTGGGTCGACGGGGGGAAGGGCAGTTCCTCTGGATATGTCCCAGACCAGAGCAGTTGTGGCATTGAACATCCCCCATAGGCATTTTGACATTTGTGCCTCTCTTTTGGCGCCACTGCTGATTAAATCTTGGAGCCCTCTCTGACGAGTCGATGGACCAAACAGCTACCCCCACTGGCTCCGAGCAAGCTGGCCTGCTGTTATTCTCACGTACTGTGGTGGCCCTGGCTCTCTGATTTACGAGACCACGTTGGCCAGGCTGCATGAACTGTGTGACCGTTCTGGCGGCCCTCTTGGTAGTCACGTAGCTGTGTGTGATGTCATACGCTCTGGATAGGGTGCGCGGCTGCTTCTCCAGTAGTTTTTGCACCACTTCAGGGTCGGCCAGGGCGTTGGTGAAGACCTCCACACTGATGGCGTCCTGCTCCAACTCTGTACGGTCAGCATACACAATGGACACTTTCTCGTATATGTCATCCCTTAATAGGTGTAAGGCTTCGTTTTGCTCCCTAACCCTCTGTCTCAGTTCAATGCCGATGGCTGCCGCATGATCAGAGCGCGGCAGTCTATTTCAGTCACAATCCGCCGGTAGCTCCAGCGGTCGGATCTGGGGTTTTTATGGACGATAGCTCCAGCCGTGCCAGTCAGGCTGAATCTCAGTTGAACCGCCATTGTCATTTCTGACCAATGGTTTGCCCTTGCACAGCTTTCAAACCGGTGAATAAAGTCTTTCCAGGAGCCTGTTCCATCAAAATGGCCTGGCTTTAATATTGGAATTCTCTCTTTATGCCCATAATACTCGTCATCACTAGTGTCCATTATTTCAACATCTGGCTCTTTGTGTGATACACGTGGCGCCGACTTGGCCCTTTCCACAGCTGACTGACCATATTGGTATCGATCACGGTGTGAGGCATAGTCATCATCATAGCTTATTACTCCACTACGTTCCATGGGCAAGCATGGTGGAAAAGGTGTCGAAGTGTACTGGGAGAGCAATGCGTGGGCCGGGGAAAATTGGTTTTGAGCCGTAAAGTTCATGGAAGTGAACGGGTTAGCTAGCTGGTTAGCACTGCGAAGGGCAAACGTTGGAGTGGGGCTATTTTTAAAACTGTACGGTAGAGCTGCAGCTGAGCTGGATGTCATACGTTTTGAACAGTCACATGTTTGCTGATAAAGGTATGTGGACTCACCATCCGTTTTATTCTGAGGTTCCACGGGCATTAGGAATGGGTTAGTCATCCGTGATGACGGTGGTGTGGGGGGCGAAGCTAGGTTGAATGACGGCATCCTGCCGTAAACAATCGCGCCGTCTGCGGCTAACGTTCGTTCTGTGCCATCCGCAAAAGGGTTGGTGATGTTGGCGTAACGGCCGTCCCCGTGATTAACTGGGTCCATATTAATGTCTCTTATATCCGCTAAAAACGGGTTGGTGCTCACATTTGGGGTTTCCATCACAACAGACCTCATAGTCCCAGCACTAGCATTAGCTCGAGCCCCGAGCGCCGTCATTCCGCGTCCGACGAACTTTTTTTTTTTTTCTTGCTTGTTAGATCCCGGACGAAGCCCCCAGTGTTACCTTTACAGCTTTCACGCTCCGAACCGTAGTTGGGAGCGAGCTGGTCTCAACATAATAATTTGGCTCGTGGCAGGTAACTTGCGTCTAGTGATCCGGGCTAACAGAGCCAAAGCACAAACAATGATGCGTCGGTCGATTTCAGCAATGAACTCGGGCTTTATTTCTCTCAGTGGTAACTTACACATTCACAGCATAAAGGCACTTTTGCTTGCTAGCATTCAACTGGAAAAAATAGACTGCATCACTAACTACATTCGCACTGTAAACTCAGACTGATTCACCCGCTATCCTTCTGTTTACACTACGGAAACCCACATAGCCCACTACGTCACACATTCGAGTTTTCTTTCAACAAGACGCCAGAGAGGGAGATTGCAACAACTGATTCGTCTACACCAACAACAGCTTGGCCTGTAAGGCGGGAACCTCCAGGTTATAAAAACCTTATAAATGTAGACGGTGAGGCCCAGCCCGCCGCCATACATATGTCTTGCAAGGAAATCCCGCTAGACCAAGCCCACAAAGAGGCCACGCCTCTCGTGGAGTGCGCTCTGACACCCAACGGGCACTGTAAGCCCTTGGCAGTGTATGCCAGCGCTATGGCGTCAACTATCCATCTGGATAGGCTCTGTTTCGAAGCAGCCAGTTCCTTGGAACGCCCGCTGAACGAAACAAACAGCTGCTCTGTCTGTCTGAAAGCAGACGAGCGAGACACGTAAGATCTTAGCGCCCTAACTGGGCAAAGAAAGCTTGCGTCCCCTTCCTCGTCAAAGACCGGTAGGGCGGACAGGGAAATGACCTGAGCCTGAAACGGTGTGTTGAGGGATTTTGGAACGTAACCATGCCTAGGCTTGAGTATGACTCTCGAGTCATTCGGCCCAAATTCTAAGCACGCCGCACTCACCGAGAGCCAGTAAAACACTGTTTTGAAAGACAAGTGTTTGAAGTTAATCGTTCGGATAGGCTCGAATGGGTCACCCTTCATGGCTTCCAACACCGTAGAAAGGTCCCACACAGGGACTGAGGGAGGTCTGGGAGGATTCAGCCTCCTAGCTCCCCTGAGGAAGCGGATGACTAAATCGTTCCTTCCTATTGACTCACCAAGCGTTGATTTAGAAAACGCTGCTATGGCCGCCACATAGACTTTGAGCGTGGAGGGGGCCCTGCCCTTATCCAGCAGCTCTTGTAGGAAGGAGAGAACCTCCGTCACCCCACAGTTTAAGGGTGAAAAGCCCCGAGCTGTGCACCAGCCGGAAAATACCGACCACCTTGAGGAATAGAGCCGTCTGGCAGACGGAGCTCTAGCCTGAGTGATAGTATTTAGCACTCCCTCTGGGAGGTCAGTGGGTACCCGTTGAGCGCCCATACATGGAGGGACCACAGCTCCGGGTGAGGATGCCAAATCGAACCCCTGGCCTGAGAGAGGAGGTCCCTCCTCATTGGCACTGGCCATGGGGCAGTGTCCGCTAGCTGCATCAGAACTGGGAACCACGGTTGGTTCTTCCAGAGCGGCGCTACGAGCAGCACTGAGCATCTCACTTCCCTGATCTTTCACCTGAGGCAGGAGAGAGACGGGGGGGGAAGCATAGAGCGGGCAGCACGGCCATATTTGGGCCAGCGCGCTCCTGCTCTTGGAGAAAAATTCCGGGCAGTGAGCGTTTTCGTGAGACGCGTTGGCTGCAAAATGCACATCTGCAGTCGCCTTTCAGGGAACTGACAGAGCGAAGTATTGGCGGCATAATATAACTGCCATTAGACCGGGATTCGAACCCCGGTCTCTCGTGCAAAAAACCTATGATTCCACCACTGAGACACAGGGGGGGAACACACAGGCTTTCAGATGCACGAGCATATAAGAGAGCGTCAACATGTTTTCTTCGGCGTTTGCTGGCAGGCGTGCGTGTTTTACAACAAGCTTGTTTGCTGCAATATTGATATTTCCAGTCGCCTGATCAGGGTACTGAGAAATGTGTCAGAGATTGAGTCCTCAGAGTCACCATAGGCAATAATTGACTCGCAGTGAGGGCAGTCGCCGTCAGCGAGCGCGAGAGCTGCATAATCCTCAGGAAGGGGGCGTCTTGAAAAAGATGCCCGGCTCTTTTAGTGCAATGAGAGTGTGTGTCGCGGCGGCGAGCACACACACATACACAAAACACAGTAGCAGAGAAAGAATATAGGCGCCGGATAGCGCAGCGGGAGCGGCAGTAGAAGGCGGCGTGGCCAGCGGCTTCAGGTGATGGCTCGTCCCGCTGAAAGGCTTCTTTAGACGGCGCGGCTTCTCTCTCGGGATCCAACGATGCGTGAGCTTCGCTGAAGAGATAAAATCAGGGATCAGCTGCCCGAGCTTCCTTTAATAGGCCTAAGCCACGCCCGTTTCGGCGGGACATGACGCAGTGTCATTGGCCTGACGTCACTATAGGCCTCGCTCGATAGGCTGATGCAGTTGCCGCAGAGCAGCCAATGGGCGCGCGAGCTGTCTCGCCCATGTCTGCATGCTGCTGCAACGTGTTTTGCAATAATACAAAATTATAGGATAATTTTTTGGTTTCAATATCTCGTGGAAAAGAGGTTTTCCCCTAGCGTAAGCTACTTACGCAGTACGAGAGACCTCTCGTAAGAGAACAAACAAATCTACTGTGACCACGGCAGAAACTCACACCAAATACAGAGTTACGGGTTACGACTAACAAAGTTATCCACCAGTTACCCACCCGATAATACAATAAAGCACTATCCCAGTTTACCTACCAGAGAATACGATCAAGTTACACTTCAACATATACCATAAGAGAATCATGTAACAGCCTTGTTGATTGCAACAGCTGGTGTACCGATCAGTTAAGCTGCGATGCCACACCGATGGAAGCCCTGAAGGCACACCGTACTGAAACAAATTGTCACAACCCAAGTCAGGACAAAAAGAAAACTTCCCACTACGCCCCAAGATGGTACCAAGTGTAACCCTTATTACGAGGTAGTAGTAATAATGTACGTAGGTGTAGAGGTTATCATAAATAAGAATTTGGACCAGAATCAGAAAACGCTAAATTGTTAAGAGCCTGAGAATTGAATGCCAATAAAAGGAATGCCACACCAGAATGACAGTTTGCATAACCTGTATTAAATGCACAGGGATGGTACATACATGTAAGAACACATTTATGAAAAATAACAAACTAAAATAATAAAGTGCGCACGTAAACAAAACCCTTTTTTTCAGTTTCTTTGAGCTCAGTTCGTCCTCGGTTCCACTTGCCTTTGTTGACAAGAGTTCAATTTTCACCGTTGGGGCCCTTTTTTTTAGTTTGTGTTAATGTTTGTCCTACTACCATGAAGATGAAGAAGATGATCCTGGCAATCCGTCTAAAGTCAAGAATCACAAACACGGTTGGCTCGCCACCCAGCCACCCAGACTGGGAATCTACGAATCTCTGGGAGAACGTCTGGATCTGTATCACTCCGTGGAAAGGATCTCTGCACGATGTTTCCAACTTTCTACCAAAACCTGACCTATAAATAAGGCCAAATCATGTCTCTCAATTACCATTCAGTGAATAAATGGACTGCTACAGGTTACTATAAAATAAAATGAGATAATATTTCAGTACACCTATAATGCAATATAAAAATCTTTCTCTAGTTGTACAACAGCTCTTTTGTTTCTTCTCACGTATCAAAACTATATGAATTTCTCTCTAGTATCAAAAGTAAATTTACATAAATTGCATCCTTCATAAAGACATTTCAAATTCAAGTTTTATGAAACCTTACGGTAGTAACATTAACAGTATGAAGAATAAAACTGCATGAATTGCATGTAAACATTTATCAAATTGTATCACTTTAAATTAGAGGCATTAAGGCATTAGTGTGCTTATTTATCCCCCTCTGCACCGGTAACAGTGGAAAGAATGCACTAAAAAATGTACCTCTTTAAGCTTCAGTGACTACAATTAAATCCACAATTTTTAACATCATTATTTAACAAACTAACTATTTAGCAACAGTATAGAAAGTTAACATTTCTTTTTATAACCCACAAACAAAATGTGTTGGTTTCAAGGACATTAAACAGTATTTTGCTAGCCTATTGTGGCTAATTACCATATTAACATATGCACACAGCAGGCTTTACACCTTTAGCTTTACACAATAAGCACCTTTGCATTGATTCACCCATTAACACAGATTAACAGATGCTAGCGAACTCAAACTCAGCAGACTAGGTTAAATACAAAAATGGGCATCAAAAGCCTGGCCTGTTAGCATGAATATTAGCAAACTCAGATGCCTAGATAAACAACTCACCATTTTAACGGAATTCACTGCCTTTAGCTCTGTGAAAACAGTGGATTCGGGCACAGCTTTCGTTTACACTCTATATTACAACAAGGTATAGTCAGTATAAGCAATAATGATTACAGAACTTGTTTGATTCACTCGTATTGTTTTCTCATCTTACCAAGCAGATAACGCAGCCTCCTATGCTCAAGTGCAAGCGCCAAAAGAACGTGCAGTGACGCAAAACTAAAGGTGTAACTGTAATGGAGCCTAGCTGGCAGCTGATTGGTTAGCTCAGTGCCTCATAGAATTCACCCATTGGCTCAATTACAAGTCCATCAAAGATACAAAATTAAAGTTAACCCTTTCGTGACTGGGTTAGACAGCTAAATAGGGTTTCTCATTATTAAACCTGGTTACACTCTCCCCCTTTGAACTCATGTACGTCCCTGTACATGGCAATGGTTGAACTGTTTGTATCTCAGGGTACAGGACAGAAGGATATGAGTTTTCACCCTCACTTAAAATGTCAGCCACAGCTGTGGTTAACCCCTGAAAGAATGATTTAACAACTGTGACAAAGGGGTTTCCAAGTTCAGTATAGTCAAGTCTCTTTGACGGCTGACGGATTCTCTCTGATCTCCTGACTGTTGTATCCTTTATTTCCTCTTCTGGTTCCTTACTTCCATTGTGACTCATCTCCTTTTCACTCTCTAACATTTCAGAGAACACTGGAAGCTGCTCTATTTGAATGTCATCATCAGGTAAGTTTTGTTCCTCCACAGGGTTTTTACTAGCAGGTAAGTTACTTTCGGTCATAACGATTTCATCAACTTGTTCATCAAGCATGACTCTTTCGGTAAGTAGGTCCTCAGTGTCGTAATGGTGACAGTTAGGATCATTAAGTGTGAGGGGACTGTCCGAGGCACCATTGGACATATCAGGTGGTTTGTTAATTTCAGGAGTGCAATCAACATTTTGAGCATTTACAGGACTCTCAACAGGACAATTGCTTGGAGGTTCAGTATGCGGTTTATCCTGCACAGTAGACATAGTTGGATCAGGCTGCACTAGACTGTCATGGACTGTGGGAAACTGAGCGTTTGGGGGTTCTCTGAAACAGAAAACAGGAATGATTTCATCTTCATCGTCTGAGAAATGATTCTCATCCACAGTAGGATTTGCACGGGTTGCTGGCCTGCGCCTTGCGGGCTGCTGGCCAGGCGCCTTGTTGGCCTCTGTAGGCAAGTAACCACATGGAAGGAGTAAGTCCCTATGCAGTGTTCTTAAAGGACCATCCTGATTTTCAGGTTTGACTGTATAGACGGGCAGGGTACCTGCTCTCCTCACCACCACATGGACAATTGACTCCCACTTGTCTGAAATCTTATGTTTTCCTCGAATGCGAACGTTTCTGACCAATACTCTGTCTCCAGCTTCCAAGTCCGAAACAGTCACACGTCTGTCATACCTCATTTTGTTCTTGTGTGCTATCTTTGCAGCATTTTCAATTGCTATCTTGTAGCTGTCTTCAAGTCGTGACTTAAGGTTTTGCACATACTCTGCGTGTGATGTTTGCTGACCCCCTTGCACTGGCAATCCAAACGCCAAATCAACCGGCAGACGAGGCTGACGTCCGAACATCAGTTCATATGGTGTAAATCCTGTCACCTCATTCCTGGTGCAATTATAGGCGTGGACCAGGGGTTTTACAAAATCACGCCAACGAGATTTCTCTGGGCTTTCAAGAGTACCTAGCATGTCTAGTAAGGTGCGATTAAATCGCTCAACGGGGTTGCCCCTAGGGTGGTATGGGGTTGTTCTTACTTGTTGTATGCCGGCCACTCGACAGAGCTCTTTTATTGCACGGGACTCAAAATCACGTCCCTGATCACTGTGTAACTTTTCTGGCATTCCATAGTGCACCATAAAGTTTTCCCACAGACACTTTGCCACTGTGCGGGCCTTTTGGTTAGGTGTTGGTATAGCAACTGCAAACTTAGTAAAGTGATCTGTAATCACCAGTATGTCTTTGGTCCCACTTTTGTCAGGTTCAAGGGAGAGGAAGTCCATACAGAGGAGCTCAAGGGGTCTGGTGGTGTTAATGTTTACCAAAGGTGCAGCTTTCTCAGGCAGCGCCTTCCTCCGTACGCACCTGCCACATGTTTTGACTTTTCTCTCGACATCCAGAGCCATCTTTGGCCAAAATAATCTGGTCCTTACAAGATCCAGTGTACGGTCAACCCCCATATGCCCCATATGATTGTGTAGGCTGGTCAAAACTGTGTCACGCAGTACAGCTGGGAGCACAAGCTGATAAAAGGTCTGAGAGCCCACTTGGCGTCTCCGGTACAAGATGTTATTACGGAGTTCAAGGTGATTTAACTCCCTCAACAACAGTGGAAGCTCAGTGAGTTCATGTCGCAAGGTTGGGGGTGGTTTTTCTCCCTGCTCGATCTGGGAAATGACATGCTTTATACTTTGATCAGCTCTTTGTTTACTCGCAAGCTCTGCCTCAGTTAGGTGGAGGATAACTGGCAACCCACCAAGGTGATCTTCTTGCCCATAACTGTCAGGCACAGCAGTAGCTGAGATGGCAAGAGTTTCAACTAAAGCAACACCATCTGAATAATCTTGGCCATCATAACTTACACTGTAAATGAGCTGTCTCTCACAGATTGCTTGCACAACAGCTTGATCTACTGCATCTATATTTTCTGGATCAGAGAGGTGACCCTGAGTAAACTGTCTTATGCGCTCTCTCTCTTTTTGAGATTTAAGATCATCAGCCAGCTTCCCATGAGGCCTGCGGGACAGTCCATCTGCATCGCCATTTTGCTTTCCTGGACGATAGAGAAGTTTGAATGAGAACGTGGACAGTGCTGCCAGCCACCTATAGCTTGTCGCATCAAGTTTTGCTGAGGTCAGTATGTATGTCAGCGGATTGCTATCAGTAACAACAGTGAAGTGGTTGCCGTAGAGATAATCACTGAACTTGTCTGTCACTGACCACTTGAGTGCTAAAAATTCCAACTTGTGTGCTGGATAGCGACTCTCACTTCTTGACAACCCTCTGCTTGCATAGCCTATGACTCGACACTGACCCTCCTGTTCCTGATACAAAACAGCACCGAGTCCAGTGGTGCTTGCATCGGTGTGGAGTACATAGGGCTTCTGGGGATCAGCAAAACCTAACACAGGGGCGGAGGTAAGGCTCTCAATAACCAGGTCAAATGCCTGCTGGCAAGCGGTTGTCCAGCGACTCCCAAAGACCTCCTTTGGGTTGCGGTACTGACCTGCTTTCTCATCTGACTTTAATTTCTTGTGAGAGGGTGGGTAACCAGAGGTTAGATTGTGGAGGGGCTTAACGATGTTAGAGTAGCCCCTAACAAACCTCCTGTAGTACCCAGCAAACCCAAGAAAAGATCTCAGCTCTCGCAGGTTTTTTGGGACTGGCCAAGTCTTAAGAGCAGCAATCTTCTCCGGATCAGTCTCGACTCCATTCCTGGAAACTACATGCCCAAGATAACGGACAGATGTCTGGAAGAAGACACACTTTTCAGGTGATAATTTCAATCCGAACTCTCTAAGGCGTGTGAGCACCTTCATCAGCCTTGCTTCATGCTCTTCTAGAGTCTTTGAGAACACAATCAAGTCGTCAATAAAGACTAGAACGTCCTTTAAATGCATGTCCCCCATGCACTTTTCCATTAGTCTTTGGAATGTACTCGGTGCATTAGTCACTCCCTGCGGCATCCGGTTAAATTCCCAGAACCCAAGCGGACACACGAATGCGGTCTTGGGTTTGTCTGCTTCCTCAACTTCGATCTGGTAATAACCAGACTTTAAATCAAGGACGGAGAACCACTGGGAACCACTGAGCGCTGAGAATGTGTCTTCCAGCTTTGGAAGAGAGTATGCATCTTTTATGGTCTGGAGATTCAGACGCCTGTAGTCTATGCACAACCGGACTTGGCCATTCTTTTTCCTGACCACCACTATCGGTGACGAAAACGGTGACTCTGACTCTCTGATGACTCCTGCATCAAGAAGCTCCTGAATGTGTTTGCGAACAGCTTCGATGTCTTGTGGG
This sequence comes from Vimba vimba, assembly GCA_022828995.1. NCBI lineage: Eukaryota > Metazoa > Chordata > Actinopteri > Cypriniformes > Leuciscidae > Vimba > Vimba vimba. The sequence goes on along the minus strand of CM040830.1, from coordinate 2,236,073 downwards.
TGTATTGGTCTCGCACGCTGTTTAAAAGGAGTTTCATCTGAGAGTTTTATGTTGTGTGCCACTTTATCTGTTCTGCCAAAATCCAAGTCATGTTGTGCAAACACGTCGGGCATGTTGTTGAGCTGCTGAGTGATGCGTTCTCTCCATTCAGATGGAATTGGGGACTCACCGAAATTGAAGTTTAGGTTGTGCTTGTTGTTTGACTGTGCCTCTGGTGACTTTGAGAGGGGTTCTGATTGTTTTACTACACTGTGCTCCTGTAACAAGATGCTCTGGTAAGCACTTATCTCTGCAATCGCACATTTAGCAGGAATGACTATATCATGGTCAGACTCATTACTGATGACCACTGGTAGCTTATAGGGCCGCTGCTGGGGAATGTCGACTAAGCTAGCTGTTACCAGCAAGCCACCCGGCAAGGAGGGTAATGATGGCTGCTCAATGACTACAAACTTCTCATTCTGCAAGCAATAAGCTACAGCAACTCCCTCAACTACTACAGTTTCACCAGCTGGAATGATTTTAGAACTTCTGCCTTGCAATGTTACTACACTGGGTTGACTGTTGTTGGTCTGTTTTTGTCTAAGCTCAAGACATTTAAGAACTGCTCTATAGCCATGTGGGATTGGTTGATGGCGTGTCAATCCGGCTTCGAAGTACATGTCATACAGTACATCCAGTGTATTGGTGCCTATAAGCACAAGAGACTGTGAAGTGGCTCGAATGTCAGGAACAACCAAAGCGAGTGTATTTACATCCATTGACGCTCCAATAAACTCTTTTGGAAAAGTTACAGTCATTTCTATGTAACCCAAGTAGGGTACGGACTGTCCATTCGCTCCTTCCACCTCCAAGAGATCATGTAGTGGCTTAATCTCCTGCTCTGGAAAGTGCTGTTCATAAAATGACCGGGGAACTGTTGTTACTTGGGAACCCGTATCTAGTAGGCAGCTGGCTTCTTCACCTTTTATGTTGACTTTAGCGGTACTCTTGGTACCGACCAACCCCTTAGGGAGTTTAAAAGGGTGGTTCTTACTTGAATGTTTTAGATTAGCACATACTTCAGCCTTGCCTTTACTGTTTACGTCTGAGGGACGTTGTTGACTCTCTTCAGTCCCTGTTTGTCCCCCAACAGGAACTGCTAGTCGTTTAAAGGTAAGTTGAGACTGTTTTGTGCGTCCCACATGTGCTGCTTCTCCTCTAACTGTTTTTTCTTTTCAGCAACTAAAGCAGGGTTTGCCCTGTCGGTGCAAACCGGGGCAATGTGCCCATCCTCCCCACAGTTAAAGCAGTACCAAGGCCTGGGTCTGTAAGTCTGCTTTTTCTTGGCCTGTTTTAGCATGTCTGTGTTAGCACTGTCTAGTTTTTGTACTTTGCCTGGACTTTTCCCTGCTGCTCCCCTGTTATCAGCCCCCTTTGTCTTTTTCTGTGCCATCAAATAGGTTAATTGGCTTTGTAAACTGGCTACTTGCCTCCCAAGATCCTCAATAACGCTGAGACTGACCTCTGACTTCTCTTTTGACTCTGCACAGGCCCACGCACTTTGGAGCTGAAGCTGACCACGTTGCCTGGTGGTGCCAATGTGTTTTTTCATGCGACTAGCTTTTGCTAACTGTCTGTCTTCTTCTGTTCTTAGTAACAGCAAGAGGTCAGCAAATGAAGGGGGGTTGCTTTTCTTCTGCTCAAGTTGCAGGCAAGAAAGTAAAGAATTGTCCCAGCATCCTCTACAGAACTGTTTGAGTAGGTGTTTATCTACATCGGCCGGTGCAGCCCCACCCCTTCTCACAGCTAGGTTCAATGCTAATTGCAATCGATGAAGATAAGTGGAGGGTTTCTCACCCGGGTCTTGAAGGGTGTTCATAAACTGGGCAAAAAGTTCTTCCCCATCCTCAACAGTACCAAAGGCTGAGTCCAAGAGCTGCAGGTAAGCGATGGGGGGTGATCCAGGCCGTAGCCCTTTGACCACATCGGCTGCAGGTGAAAGTAGACATTCAAGAATTCTTCTTGAAATCTGAAGATGGGACATGCTGGGATCATTTAAAAGCAGTTCGATATGTGAGCGCCAAGTATCGTAATCAGCTTCGTTACTCGGTAACGTTATTGCTCCTGTCTCTGCCTCTCTGCCTGCTGTGAGTTTGTTTGCTTCGGTGCTGTAAGCTCCGTCTTAGCCTCATATTTCTTTTTTTTTTAACCATCATTTACTACAATTTGTAGTTGTTTATACTAAATACAGCTTACCCAACATCTCAGATTGACATCGCTAGCTTCCGTTACTACTAGCACAACACGCTAATTCGCTACTGCTAGCCTGTTAACGCGCCACCCGTGCGCTCAGCTGTTTTATTTATTTATTTTTCTCTCGCGCGCTCGCGCCTTTGAGTTAATAAAAGGTCAGGTAAGTAATAATCAGTCAACAAACACGGTGAGTAATGTCTTGTCCTGTTATTGTCACCTGCACTTCATGTCACATGTTTAGCATAGGCTTCTCTGTTGGCAATGTAGGATTTATATGTGATAAATGCAAGGAGTCAGTTAGGCTGACAGAGAAGATTTCAGAACTAGAAACACGCATCCAAACCTTAATTGAGGATAGTAAGAGTGCTAGAGCTTTAGATACTATTTTGGATGTGCCTAGCATAGTGAACTCTTTACATGATGCGGTTCCAGCTGAATTAGTGCCTGCGCAGCCGGGCAAATGGGTGACAGTGAGGGATCGCTCTAGTCGCGGATCAAAAAACCACTCTTCCGTTCCGATTACCACAACAAATCGATTTGCCCCGCTCAGTGAAACACCCACTGAGAATTCTGTTGATTGTGCCCTAGTAATTGGTGATTCGATCACACGGAACGTGAAAATAGAGACACCAGCGAACATAGTCACATGTTTGCCGGGAGCCAGAGCGCCTGACATCAAAGCAAATTTAAAAGTGCTGGCTAATGCTAATCGTAAATTCTCTAAGATCATTATTCATGTCGGCACTAATGATGTTCGACTCCGCCAGTCGGAGATCACCAAAATTAATATTAAAGAGGTGTGTGAACTTGCAAGCACGATGTCAGGCACTGTAATTTGCTCTGGCCCCCTTCCTGTTCGCAGGAGTGATGAGATAGTTAGTAGATTGTGTTCACTGAATCGCTGGCTGTCTGAGTGGTGTCCGTGTAATAATATAGAATTCATAGACAATTGGAAAAGTTTTTGGGGCAAACCTGACCTGTTGAAAAGAGATGGTATTCATCCCTCCTGGAATGGTGCTGCTCTTCTCTCTAGTAATATGGCTCATAGTCTTAGAGCTCAAACATGACAAATTGGGCACCAGGTCAGGAAGCAGACAGACTGGCTAAACCGACCGTCTGCTAGCGGCCTCACGTCACCAAGGTCAGATAAATCCTATCACATAGAGCCTCTTTCACCTAGCTATCATCATATAGAGACTGTGTCTGTTCCCCGAATTTGGAAATCCAAAAAATGTTTAAACCTATCTAAGGTTAAAAATTTAATTGATGTTCAACAAATAAAAAACAGCTATAATACAGATGAGCAAATGCTAAAGCTTGGGTTGCTGAATATTCGATCGCTTACTTCAAAAGCACTCATTGTTAATGATATGATTTCAGATAATAACCTAGATGTGCTGTGTTTGACAGAAACCTGGCTAAAACCAAACGATTACATTACTTTAAATGAGTCCACCCCGCAAGATTACTGTTATAAACATGAACCTCGTCTGAAACGCAAAGGGGGTGGTGTTGCTGTAATTTATAGTAATATTTTCAAAACCACTAAGAAATCAAGTTTCGAATATAATTCTTTTGAAGTGTTAGTGCTTAATGTAAAAATATATAGTATAAATGATAAATCACGTTTGAGATTTGTGCTGGCTACTGTATACAGGCCACCAGGGCACCATACAGACTTTATCAAAGAATTTGCGGACTTTCTATCAGAGTTAGTATTGGCTGCAGATAAAGTACTAATTGTTGGTGATTTTAATATACACATCGATAATGAAAAAGATGCATTGGGTTTGGCATTTAAAGACATTGTAAACTCAATTGGAGTTAGACAACACGTGTCAGGACCTATTCATCGTCGTAATCATACTCTAGATCTAATATTATCACATGGAATAGATGTTGATGCCGTTGAAATTCTGCAGCAGAGCGATGACATCTCAGATCATTATCTAGTCTCGTGTAAATTACATTTAGCCAAGGCTGCAAAGCCGACTCCGTGTTACAAATATGTTAGACCTATCACTTCTGCCACTAAAGATTGCTTTATTAATAATCTTCCTGATCAGTTTCATCATTTTAGCATCCCGGATAGCTTAGAAGAACTAGATATTACAACAGAAACTTTTAACTCTCTCTTTTCCAGCACTTTAGACACAGTTGCTCCTTTGCGCTTAAAGAAGATTAAAGAAAATAATCCAACGCCGTGGTACAACGAGCACACTCAGGCCCTTAAGAGAGCAGCCAGAAAAATGGAGCGCAACTGGAAGAAAACAAAACTAGAGGTATTTCGCATTTCATGGAAAGAGAGCTCGATTGCTTACAGAGAGGCTTTAAAAGCTGCTAGATCTGCTTATTTTTCAAACCTATTAGAAGAAAATAAACATAATCCTAGGTATTTATTTGAAACAGTGGCTAAACTAACGAAAAAGAAAGCTTCAAGCCCAGAAGTTTCCAAGCAGCACAGCAGTAATGACTTTATGAACTTCTTCACTTATAAGATTGATAATATCAGGGATAAAATTATAACTATGCAACCGTCTACTACAGTATCGCATCAGGCAGTGCATTGTAGCCTCCCTGAGGAAAGATTTGATTCATTTGTTGCTATAGGAGAGGAAGAATTTACTAAACTCGTTAAATCATCTAAATCTACAACATGTGTGTTAGACCCTATACCGACTAAGCTACTGAAAGAGATGCTTCCAGAGGTCATAGATCCTCTTCTTAATATCATTAATTCGTCTTTGTCTCTAGGATACGTACCAAAAAACTTTAAGCTGGCTATGATTAAACCGCTTGTTAAAAAAATGCAACTTGATCCTTCAGAATTAGTCAATTACAGGCCGATCTCGAATCTACCTTTTCTGTCAAAAATACTAGAAAAGGCAGTATCTTCACAACTATGTTCCTTTCTAGAAAGAAATGATATCTGTGAGGATTTCCAGTCTGGATTTAGACCGTACCATAGTACCGAGACTGCTCTCATTAGAGTAACAAATGATTTGCTCTTATCATCCGATCGTGGTTGTGTCTCTCTATTAGTGTTACTCGATCTTAGTGCTGCGTTTGACACCATTGACCACAACATTCTTTTAAATAGACTAGAAAACTATGTTGGCATTAGTGGAATTGCACTAGCATGGTTTAAATCATACTTATCTGACCGTTATCAGTTTGTAGCAGTAAATGAAGAGATGTCTCATCGATCACAAGTTCAGTGTGGCGTACCACAAGGCTCAGTACTAGGACCGCTGCTGTTCACTCTGTACATGCTACCATTAGGAGATATCATTAGGAAACATGGAATTAGCTTCCACTGTTATGCCGACGATACTCAGCTCTATATTTCTTCAAAACCTAACGAAACTTACCAATTCACTAAATTAACAGAATGCATAGCTGATATAAAAAATTGGATGACTCGTAATTTCCTACTTCTAAATTCTGAAAAAACAGAGATTCTAATTATTGGACAAAAAACGTCCTCACGTAATAACCTAGAATACTGTCTAACACTTGATGGCTGCTCTGTTAAGTCTTCGTCGTCGGTTAGGAACCTGGGTGTGCTCTTTGATACAAGTCTTTCATTTGAAAATCACGTGTCTAGTATCTGTAAAACCGCATTTTTCCATCTTAAAAATATATCTATATTACGCCATATGCTCTCATTGACAAATGCGGAACAATTAGTTCATGCGTTCATGACCTCAAGGCTAGATTATTGTAATGCTCTACTGGGTGGTTGCCCTGCACGTTTAATAAACAAACTACAGCTAGTTCAAAACGCAGCAGCTCGAGTTCTTACCAGAACAAGGAAGTATGACCATATTAGCCCGGTTCTGTCAAAACTGCACTGGCTCCCTATTAAACATCGCATAAATTTTAAAATATTGCTGATTACTTACAAAGCACTAAATGGTTTAGCTCCGCAGTACTTGAACGAGCTCTTAACGCATTATACTCCTTCACGTCTATTGCGATCTCAAAATTCCGGCCAGTTGATAATACCTAGAATATCAAAATCGACTGCTGGCGGTAGATCTTTTTCCTATTTAGCACCAAAACTTTGGAACAGCCTTCCTACCATTGTCCGGGAAGCAGACACACTCTGTCAGTTTAAATCTAGATTAAAGACACATCTCTTTGACATAGCGTTCACATAATACATTATAGACTTCTATAATTCAATATTAGGCTGCATAGATTAGGTCAGCTGGAACCGGGAACACTTCCCATAAATCCTGATGTACTTGTTACATCATGAGAAGAATGGCATCTACGCTAATTTGAGTGTCTTTGTTTATCCCAAGGTTTTCCCGCAGCCTGCCGGATCCAGGCCGTTTCCAGATCTGATGAAGGACCTTCGCCTGGACCCGATGTCAATGCAGTGCTGAAGTGCTAACTAGTCTCTCCCTATGGAGGATCCCTTTCCCACTCTACAGATAAAGCGTCGTCGGGAAAACTCAATTTGCGTATCTACCCCGAATTAATAAAATAAAATAAAATTCTGAATCAAAACTGTAAGGAAACACCAGTAATTTGTTTAGGCTTGGTTTTTAGGGAATTCCAAACCTGCACACATCAACGCACATAACTATAGAACCCGTTCTTAATGCGCATCTGAACGCCATCAGCGTTTCTCACAGGTTCGCGTTTAAAGTCTGTGTAGAGAGAATGGTGTCATCTTGGCGGCCCTAATTTAAAAACAAATGATCGTTGCGACGGAAGCGAATCAATCAAAACTAACTTTAGCTGGAAAATAACTTTATTAAAGAACCGCTATAAAGCCAAAACATTCTTGCGTTAAATGATACATTTATCTCTGTAAAGCTGCTTTGAGACAATCTACATTGTTAAAAGCGGTATATAAATGAAGATGACTTGACTTGACTCGGTCTGGGAATCTTTCCAGAAAAGGAACGAAGCCTCATTGGAGATTGCAAGTGTGGGCTAACATCTTCCCTCCGTACAATATGCTCAACCACCACCTTCTGTATTTCTGCTGGGTTTATGTCACTCACTGAAAGGGATGGAGCTTTCCCTCCATTAGGGAACAGGACTGAATCAGTGGTACTTAAGCAATTTCCTTCCCGGGGGGCATCCATAAGTGAGACGAGGGGCTGTTGATCTTCGGGGGTAGGAGGTTGAAATGTCACAACTGGAGTCTCAACATGTGAAGGGGAGACTTGTATACCTATGGGTTTCATAGCTTCGATATCTTCACCAATCTGGGACATCATCTCTTTCAACACCTCCCCATAGTCTTTGCCACTTAGCTTGGCTAAGCCCTTTAACTCAGCTAGATATGTTTTTGTAACATTACTGCCAATCTGCGTAGTGTACACACTGCTTAATGCTTTTACAACATATTTAGCACATGGATCACCTTGCACTGTGTATGTGTATGGCAGAAGTGGCTCTAAGTTCACTAAAGCTGAACCACTCGAAAACTCAATGATCAGGTTTTGGTAAAATTCGGATTTAGAATCATCAACGAGAAGGGCTCTTTCGATGGAACCGTACTTCTTAAGGAAGTCAACAACTTGCTCATCCTGATCTGCTACCTGTGTTACCCCACTAACGATCACTGCATTCGGAATTTTAACACCTGATTTCTGTATGAAATCCATTTAGCATATTCTTTCAATATTGATATTCAATGTCTCTGGCTCCTGGCTGGCTCGCCAATTATGTAACCCTTATTACGAGGTAGTAGTAATAATGTACGTAGGTGTAGAGGTTATCATAAATAAGAATTTGGACCAGAATCAGAAAACGCTAAATTGTTAAGAGCCTGAGAATTGAATGCCAATAAAAGGAATGCCACACCAGAATGACAGTTTGCATAACCTGTATTAAATGCACAGGGATGGTACATACATGTAAGAACACATTTATGAAAAATAACAAACTAAAATAATAAAGTGCGCACGTAAACAAAACCCTTTTTTTCAGTTTCTTTGAGCTCAGTTCGTCCTCGCTTCCACTTGCCTTTGTTGACAAGAGTTCAATTTTCACCGTTGGGGCCCTTTTTTTTAGTTTGTGTTAATGTTTGTCCTACCACCATGAAGATGAAGAAGATGATCCTGGCAATCCGTCTAAAGTCAAGAATCACAAACACGGTTGGCTCGCCACCCAGCCACCCAGACTGGGAATCTACGAATCTCTGGGAGAACGTCTGGATCTGTATCACTCCGTGGAAAGGATCTCTGCACGATGTTTCCAACTTTCTACCAAAACCTGACCTATAAATAAGGCCAAATCATGTCTCTCAATTACCATTCAGTGAATAAATGGACTGCTACAGGTTACTATAAAATAAAATGAGATAATATTTCAGTACACCTATAATGCAATATAAAAATCTTTCTCTTGTTGTACAACAGCTCTTTTGTTTCTTCTCACGTATCAAAACTATATGAATTTCTCTCTAGTATCAAAAGTAAATTTACATAAATTGCATCCTTCATAAAGACATTTCAAATTCAAGTTTTATGAAACCTTACGGTAGTAACATTAACAGTATGAAGAATAAAACTGCATGAATTGCATGTAAACATTTATCAAATTGTATCACTTTAAATTAGAGGCATTAAGGCATTAGTGTGCTTATTTATCCCCCTCTGCACCGGTAACAGTGGAAAGAATGCACTAAAAAATGTACCTCTTTAAGCTTCAGTGACTACAATTAAATCCACAATTTTTAACATCATTATTTAACAAACTAACTATTTAGCAACAGTATAGAAAGTTAACATTTCTTTTTATAACCCACAAACAAAATGTGTTGGTTTCAAGGACATTAAACAGTATTTTGCTAGCCTATTGTGGCTAATTACCATATTAACATATGCACACAGCAGGCTTTACACCTTTAGCTTTACACAATGAGCACCTTTGCATTGATTCACCCATTAACACAGATTAACAGATGCTAGCGAACTCAAACTCAGCAGACTAGGTTAAATACAAAAATGGGCATCAAAAGCCTGGCCTGTTAGCATGAATATTAGCAAACTCAGATGCCTAGATAAACAACTCACCATTTTAACGGAATTCACTGCCTTTAGCTCTGTGAAAACAGTGGATTCGGGCACAGCTTTTGTTTACACTCTATATTACAACAAGGTATAGTCAGTATAAGCAATAATGATTACAGAACTTGTTTGATTCACTCGTATTGTTTTCTCATCTTACCAAGCAGATAACGCAGCCTCCTATGCTCAAGTGCAAGCGCCAAAAGAACGTGCAGTGACGCAAAACTAAAGGTGTAACTGTAATGGAGCCTAGCTGGCAGCTGATTGGTTAGCTCAGTGCCTCATAGAATTCACCCATTGGCTCAATTACAAGTCCATCAAAGATACAAAATTAAAGTTAACCCTTTCGTGACTGGGTTAGACAGCTAAATAGGGTTTCTCATTATTAAACCTGGTTACACAAGCCTACCTGGGAGTAAGCAGCAACCCACGTGCACAAACCCTCAGCCACCCAGCGGCACACTCAGTCCGTAGTTGCGACATGACGCACCCCAGGAGGCATGAATGAATGGGTTATATCAGAGCCATAGAGAGAAAGAGTTGCGACACTCCCATAGACCTCTGTTGTAAAAAATGGCGGCGCTTTTAACCGCCTACTTCTGGGATTTGAAGATCGGATTAGTTCCAAACACTGTCATTTGGGCGTTGGACACCATTCACTTACATTGCTGCGCATCGAGTTGTTCCAGAGTTAAGTTGCTGAAATGTCGACTTCTTTTGAATTGTCAACTGTCTATATTGTATCAGAGGCCCTTTGCGATGCTTATACTGTTCTTCATTTGTACATGCACAGCGTAATTATTTATATTTTTTGTTGGTTGTTTCAACTAATTTTCAAGCACTGCCTGCTAGCTATAGTTAGCTAGCGCGACTTCGTCAGCTGTGACAGTAAGAGTTCGGTAATGAATCGCTGCCACCTTTATAGCAACTTTTATTTAATTAAATTTTTTGGGATATACTAACTTTTCATTATGTTTTATTGTCTTGAGTGAAGTGGCTTGTGAGAACAATGCTGGACCTCTAGGATTGTTATCGCAATCACCAGTCCTGTCTGTTTCATGGATCACCTGCCCCTGGTTTTTGTTTTTCTTGTTCACACACACTCACACAAGCACACATTTTTGTTGTCTGTCATTGTTTAATAAAAAATATTTTATTTGAAAACCTTAATTTGTATCAGCCATGCTTAAATTTGTTTTTAATCCGTTATAGCTTTGATAATGTGTATGGCTTAATCTTAAAATAATATTCTTAGTCTTAACATGATCATGTTTCATGTTGTGGTCCTGGGGGTGGCCACTTTCATCAGAAGAAGTGAGCTAGCTTCTAAGCGAATTCTGAACGGACCACCACGGCAGACCTCTTTGCGTGATCACGAAGGTAGGCTAATGGCTGAATCAAAAATTATAAGCAAAATTCCGGGAATCAATAGCCTAATACAGCCCTGTTGTGCTAAAATAAATATCATGAGACATCCATCATCAGATGAATGATATGGAAAAGTTAAGTTAGAGCCGCTAAAGCCAGTGCTACTACCCATGCGAACATGAACACTAAGCTTTTTCCTCCAAAAATATAGCCTAAAACGTATCTCCAAATGCAAAACTGACATTAACTAAATGTAATAATGCAATAACAGCTGAAAAAGTACATGGGTGTGTGTTTTATTTTATATTTACCGTTCAATAATGCAATCGCTGCTGTCTGTCCCATAGAAGAACATGACAGCCAGCGTATCTTTTGGAACTATTGGGCCTTACATGAACCACGTGACAGCCATAGCGGCGACATCAAAGAGTGTCACAACTCTTTAGGTGTGTTCGACATCGGCTGCGGCTGGATGCAAGCGAGAGTAGCCGCGTGCAGGCGGGGAGAAGCTGCAAACGGAGACGTGAAGTCGGACACATTCTGGTTCCCGTAGTGACCGCTCACGTGGTGTTTGCATACTTTACCACAGCTGCAGTGAAATAAATGCAATATTTGCCAAATAATACACAGATGTTTCAGAGACATTTCCATTCAATACTTTTATGTACTGCTTCACACAGCGTCTGTTTGAACAAGAATACAGTTCAACATAAGCTACTATCAATGAAGTGGAGTATACGTTTTTTAAGCAGTTTTAATTTGATAAACATGACACAATATAACATGACAACGACACGAAAAGAGTTTTCACTGTTATAATAAACTGATTTGAGAACTTTAGAGGAACTAAAGGTGTTCGAATAAACACGAAACACACGTGATCGTTGTCATGCGGTGAATCCGGCCAATCGTGGAACAGCTGTGTCGTCATCAGCCCTCCTGCAGCCCAGTGCAGCCGCTCTTGAGAAGCTGCGCTGGCTGAGTTCTCCGGCTACTCTCGAATTGCTCTCGCGGTACTTTGATGGCATACGTCACAGTCACGTGGTGTCGGCGCTGTATCAAGTCGGACAAAATTTCTAACCGGCATGCACTGCTTCAAGTCAGCCGCCGATCGGTCTGCGCAGAGCTGCATGAAGTCGAACAAGCCTTTTCTCTCTATGGCTCTGGTTTATATGCCCCAATGGGCGAATGCTCATTGGCCACCTACCAAATTGTACTGACGTCACACGACTTCACTACATAACGTTAACAAAAAAATACCAAAAACAGTAACAAATGTATTGCTCATGGTTAGTTTATATATTAACTAATGTTTATTAAATTAACCTTATTGTAAAGTGTTACCAAAATTACAGAAATATCTAAATATCTGTATAGATATTATAACATGTGTAACCCCCCCCACACACACACACACACAAAAAATAGATATCTAAAGTGTGAAAAATATCCATGAAGTATGAAATATAATAAAGTATGAAAAATATCTTAAAATATATCTTATAAATATAATTCCCACTTGCCTGTTGTTTTAATGAGAAGGTGCACGTATGCATCGATAACCTGCATTGGAAAAAAAATGCATCAAACAAACATTTATATTTTCTCTTTTGATAATGTTCAACACTGCAGTTTGGTCTCTTCCGTCATCAGCCACTCAGTCCCATGCAGTGTACGGAGAGATACATCATACAGTTTATACGGTCCAACAACTGCTTCCACCTGGTAGAGTTGTGACGTTCGCGAATGAACCGATTCTTTTGAACGGCTCATAAACATGAACGATGGGAGCTGAGTCGCGGCTGGAGGGGAGCCGTTCTTTCTGTTGTTCTTTTTTTCCTATGCGTGTTTCACACAGATGCACACAAATTAGCTCCTCCGCGAGACAGAACAGTTATAGGGGGAGGGGCCTCTGATGACCTCTGCTACTGCCTAACAGCATGATGATAGTTGTGCACGCATCCTTCACATGAGTACTCCAGTGGAAAAAAACCCTGTATGTAGACATTTTCATTTTATTTATTCTAATTTTATCTACAGTATATGTCTAATACTTTAAATATTTTTTGTTATCTATCAAAATGTTCTTTTGTGATACTGTTCTTGTATAGAAATTTTTCACTAAAAGCTGTTTTGCACAGACATTCATTGCAGCCCACTTTGTTATTGTTCATTTAAGACTTGAAGGGGCTGATGTCCTATTTGCAAAGTTTACAGTAGTAATAGTAGTAATAGTGGACTGTATGTAGACATTTCCATTTTATTTATTCTAATTTTATCTACAGTATATATTTAAAACTTATACGGCTCTTTGAAAGGAACGGATCGCCAAGATCCGGATCCCCTCAAAGAGCCATAAATCCCATCACTACCACCTGGCCACAGTCTCCTGCAGCCCACAGCCTTCTAACTGTGAACACAACGTGAATGTTAAATCACTTACATATTTGACTGATATAGAGATATTACCGTTATATGGCCAGAAGTACATGGACACCTAAAAGGCATACTTATGTGCCTGTTTAACATTTACTTTTACTATCTATATGGAGTTGATCCAACTAAACTGGATGCACACAATTCTCTGGAATGTCAATGCATTCTGTATCATCAATATTAGTCCTATTAATGCAATGATGCCTGGCCAAATCCATCAATTACAAATGGTATCCACATACTTTTGTCAATATAGTGTATTTGAGAACCAGTGACCAACAGGTCAGAAGAGCCAAAAGGCCAACATGAACAGCTGGAACAGGACAAACCCTTACAAGCGAACAATAAACTTGGGTAGGCCAAACAAATGAGCAACGGCTCAAACTTGCTAATGTAGAACTCAGCGACTACAACCTCTTTCTTCTGCATGTTCCTTTATATCCAGCGATGAACCTTGTGGATGCGTCAGGATTCAAGATTGTTATTTGTTACAGATATACAACATAGTAGTATAAACATAGTAGTTTAACTGTAAACTTGGCCTAGTCTCTAATGATTGTGTAATATAGAATGTGGCAGAATAAAGACTACATGAATAAACTGAACAAAAGAAGACAAGCAGTCAGTTGGTGAACTTCGGCGAGAGCGCGCAAGTAGATTTTTCTAAATACACCAGTTCTGCTGTTATTCAGTGTTGTATTTGACTCAAGGTAAGCCCATTTTCGATTCTCTGCTTATTTTTACCTTCTCACAAATCTGTATTTTATCTAGACGCGTTAATACTCTAACTAACAACCGCGAGTGGAAATTAGTATTATTATTGCAGTTTAATAGCACTTAAGTATTGGCTTGTAGCAGTTTCAATTTGGGCCATTCTCGCTTTATTGCCTTAATTGCTCGGCGACACAGCTGTCCTCACTCAGGCGGTGACAGCACTATATCTCTGTAGTCCCCGCGCTGTCGCGGAAGCGTCAGCGGGAGCGTTCAGCCCTCGTGTTCAGCCTCCTCGTGTGAAGACCGACTCGGGTAAAGACCATCGACTCTACCTGTGCGACTCCACCGAGCAAGGACACCAGGAAGGCACTTAAGTATCTTCTTCTCCCTTCCTCTCCCACTTTTATCTTATTTACCCTTACTCAACATGTGCTTTCAATACATTCCTGTTATTTCTCAGCAACGCCCTTTCACTATGCGCAAAAGGCAGCGCAATACTGCCAATCTGCGTCCCATTCTCTCATCCTCACACACACCTCTCTCTCTTTCCGTGGGTCTATGGAATTTCAGTCAGCAGTCAATAAAGCTGACTTTATTCCAGCCTTTGCATCTCATTCTTCTCTTAGTATCTTGGGCTTGACTGAGACCTGGATTCGTCCAGAAGACTCAGCAACCCCTGCTGCTCTTTCTAGCAATTTCTCTTTCTCTCACTCCCCTCGCCAGTCTGGGAGGGGTGGGGGTACAGGGCTTCTCATTTCTAACAATTGGAAATACTCAGCGCTCTCTTCTCTCTGCAACAACAACTCATTTGAATATCATGCTATTACACTTACAACTCCCAATAAGATCCATATTGTAGTCATTTATCGCCCCCCAGGTCAGCTGGGTAACTTCGTAGAGGAGCTGGATGTGCTGCTGTCCTTTTTCCCTGAGGACGGCACCCCACTTCTAGTCTTCGGTGACTTCAACATTCATCTCGAGAAGCCGTATGCAACAGACTTCATCTCTCTCCTAGCCTCTTTCGATCTCAAACGACTCATCACCACAGGTACTCACAAATCAGGCAACCAACTGGACCTGGTTTACACACGCAACTGCATCACAGACAACACTTTGGTGAGACCTCTCCATGTTTCAGATCATTTCCTCATAACTTTCAATCTACAACTCTCTACCCCTGCACCACCAATCCTCCCACCAGTCACTTTCAGACGAAACCTGCGCTCACTTTCTCCCGCCCATCTTTCCTCTGCCGTGTCTTCTTCTCTTCCCTCACCCTCACAATTCTCATCTCTGGATGTGAATACCGCAACGGATACCTTATTCTCCACTCTAACCTCTTCTCTAGACAATATCTGCACTCTCTCCTCCAGGCCTGCACGCGCCACTCCCTCCAACCCCTGGTTCTTCATGAACATCGGACCAAACTCAGGGCAGCAGAGAGGAAATGGCGCAAATCAAAAGACACATCTGACCTGAGTATGTATCAATCTCTCCTCTCTTCATTTTCTGTTGATGTCCAAGCTGCAAAATCTTCCTACTTCCACAACAAGATCAACAGCTCCTCTAACGCACGATCACTCTTCAAGACATTCAACTCTCTCCTCTGTCCACCTCCACCACCACCCAGCTCCTCTTTAAATGCTGACGATTTTGCTAACTTCTTCACCAACAAAATAACAACTATCAGCAGTCAGTTCTCAGCTCCACACACACAGGAACCTAGACCAACCTCTCCCACAGCCAACAACTTTCTCTCCTCCTTCTCTCCGCTAACCAAGGAAGAAGTATCTAAACCTATTAACTCCAGTCATCCTACCACCTGCCCTCTAGACCCCATTCCCTCACACCTTCTACAAGCCATCTCTCCCACACTTCTACCAGCACTCACACACATCATCAACTCATCCCTCCATACTGGCACTTTCCCTACAGCATTCAAGCAGGCTCGGGTTACTCCACTGCTTAAAAAACCAACACTAAACACATCATTTGTAGAGAATTACAGACCTATCTCTCTCCTACCATTCATTGTGAAAACACTTGAACGAGCTGTTTTCAACCAAGTAACATCATTCTTATCTCTGAACAACCAGCTGGACGTCAACCAATCTGGCTTCAAGAAAGGGCATTCAACTGAGACTGCATTACTGTCGGTCATAGAAGCCCTGCGGATCGCAAAAGCTGCTTCCAAATCCTCAGTTCTCATTCTCCTGGATCTGTCTGCTGCCTTTGACACTGTGAATCATCAGATCCTTATAACCAGCCTCTCAGCACTGGGCATCACAGGAACTTCGCTCCACTGGTTTGAGTCCTATCTCACAGGTAGGTCCTTCAGGGTCGCATGGAGAGGCGAGGTATCCAGAGCACATCAACTGACCACAGGGGTTCCTCAGGGTTCAGTCCTTGGACCCTTGCTCTTCTCCATCTACACCACATCACTGGGACACATCATACAGGCACATGGTTTCTCTTACCATTGCTATGCTGATGACACACAGCTCTTCCTCTCATTTCAACCAGATGATCCCACAGTAGCTGCACGGATCCCAAGCTGTCTGGCGGACATCTCGACATGGATGAAGGATCACCTGGCAAAGACTGAGCTTCTCGTCCTCCCTGCCAATCCGTCTCTACAGCACGACTTCACTATCCAGCTGGACTCATCATCAATCACCCCATCAAGGTCGGTCAGAAATCTTGGAGTAACAGTTGATGACCAGCTGACCTTCACAGATCACATTTCAAAGATAGCTCGATCATGCAGGTTTGCACTGCTCAACATCAGGAAGATCAGGCCTTTCCTAACTGAGCATGCAACACAACTTCTCGTCCAGGCCCTGGTCATTACTAGGCTTGACTACTGCAATGCTCTTCTGGCTGGACATCCATCATATGCAACTAAACCTCTACAGATGATTCAGAATGCTGCAGCTCGTCTTGTCTTCAACGAGCCCAAGAGGGTCCACGTCACTCCTTTGTTCATCTCTCTGCACTGGCTACCTCTCTCTGCTCGCATCAAGTTCAAGGCATTGACGCTTGCTTACAGATCTGTCACAGGCTCAGCTCCCTCCTGCTTTCACTCACTCCTACGAGTCTACATCCCTACCAGAAGCCTACGATCGGCCAACGAGCGACGTCTCGTGGTTCCATCACAGAAAGCCAAAAAATCGCTTTCCAGAACATTCTCATTCACAGTTCCATGCTGGTGGAATGATCTTCCCACCTGCATCCGGAATTCAGAATCCTTGACAAAATTCAAAAAAGAACTGAAAACTCATCTCTTCCGTGAGCACTTAACCTCATAAAAAATAATAATAATAAAAAAAAAAATAATAATAATAATAAAAAATATAAAAAAAATATAAAATAATAATCCTTTTTCTTTTCTTGTAAATTCTCGCTTATCGGGCTTATGCTACTCTGAATAATGCCTGAACTTCGTATTTTGAGAACTTCTTGCGTTGTTTTTGCCTCTTCACGATGACTCGCTTAATTTAGTCCCAATTTGTAAGTCGCTTTGGACAAAAGCGTCTGCTAAATGAATAAATGTAAAATGTAAATGTAGAAGAATGGAGGTAGAGATTTTGCTTTTACCTCGTGTGTGTCGTCGGGGCTCTGAATGATTTGTTTTGTGGGGAAATGAAGAACTGAAGGCCTCTGTGGAGTGGAAATGTCTTCATCATCCTCTCCAAATCCTCTTCATTGCTCAGAGATGGAGGGCTACAGGAAAACATAGGGTCCGGTAAAATCAGGCTAAACTCTTCCTCCTTTCCTTTCCTTCCCTGCTTCCTCATGTTGAACAGAAGATCCTCATCTCCAACACCATACACAGTATTCTTGAACTTCTTTTGTACTCTTTTTGCATAGGCCTGCTTCTGTTTATCCTGAGACTTTGAGATGTTTTTGACTGTTGTGTTTTATTGCAGTCTCCATTGACTTCTTTTTTTTTCCATCCAAAAATGTACCGTAAGTTCTCTCCTCAGGAAGAATTATGTTGGAAAGCTGAAATGAAAAAACATTTTTCTTTCTTCTAAAAATGTAAACCCACAGGAATTTAAAGTGTTAATTTATTTTGCTTTGGAAAAATAACACAAATTAAACGATTTAATTAATTTACCGGATTAATTTAATGAATTTATTTATTTTATGGCACATAAAATATCTTTTTAAGAATGTTAATAAACAAACTGTTTTGGTCTGTAAATATACCAATTCAGATGCAGCTTCTGAAAAACGTAATCGCTTGGCAGCCCTGATATATATTTATACTACAGTGCTGTTGAATGCTTGAATCTGATTGGTTGACGAGCGTTCTAAGGTGTGCAATTATTTTCAGGGAAACGCACGGCTAAAGTAGTTCCAGGCAGGTCTTGACTAGCCTGACTACGTCAGACTTCGTACTTCCACTCGATTTCAATTTGCTTCTGTACTCAGTCTGAGATAGCGACCTATCTCCCAGTTTTCCTCCGGCCTCAAAACAGCCGGCCAATCAACGAACAGAGGGCGGGCTGAGAGCCGTGACGTAGACGCTGATTGTACCGTGGATGCGTAGATTTACTTCACATAATCTGCAAAGGTCGTTCACAGCCATGTTCACTCTGTTATTTCGCTCGATGGTTTTGTTTTCACATCATACATGTGTATACAAGCCGGCGCATAACACACGTCATAACCAAACGTTATGTGATTGGCTTACGGGTAACCAATGATTTTAAACTTCAGACAAGCGCCCCCCTGCAAGAAAGAAAACGCTTTTCAGTTATGCCATTCCAGACTCTGTCTACGAAGCAAAGCGAAGTAGCAGAGTTTGGTATTACCAGGCTAGGTCTTGACCGCATTACAGTTCTATATCACTTCGCGTAGTTAACTGTAATAACGGAAAATAGGATACAATTCATAACAAGAAAAAATTGACAGACAATTTTCATTTTCCGGAAGTAAATTTTAATATTCATGGTGAACATGAATATTTTAACAACTGGGCGATGGCAGTATTGGATAACCCAGATGAAAAAACAAATAAACGGAATAGGACATCAAAAGCAGCAGGCAACAATAAAAGACATAAAACAATCAGCGAAAAACAGCTAGACAGATTCAAGGGCGAAAAACATGAAGAAAACACCAAAAAAACAACAGCTTGGGCTGTCAATGTGTTTAACAACTGGTTTAACCCTCTGGAGTCTGAGCGGTTTTCTGGGCCCTGGAGGTGTTCTGACATGCTCTGACATTTGTGCTTTTTTCAGTTATTTATAAACATGTTAATGGCAAAGGTGTAAATTCACTCTATATAGCACAAACAGGGCTACCAAAATATGTGATCACCATGCATGTATATTTTTGAATTTTTAAGAGAATAATGTTTATGCGTGGTTATTGAACGAAAAATAAAAATGAAAGTTGCTGAAATAAGACCACAAAACTCATAATAAATATGTGTCAATAAGACTTTTGACTAATGGATGTTGTCACTTCGAGTTCTGGCTTCAAAATTATGTGAAAATAGTCTTGCTTTATCGTTCACATAAAACAATACTTTGATTTAAATTGATGTAAAACAGGTTTTGCTTGGAAAGCCAATATGCGAGGGGGGCGTGAACGAGGAGTGGTTTACACCTTAGAATACAATGTCCCACCCACTCTGCATAATGAGCCATTCATTCAGGTGTGACACTGACTGAGCCACAATGCAAGGACAAAAGATATATTTAGAAGAAGACTTATATTGACCATTTAAGATTTTGCTTACATCTATCTTGTAAATATGTTTTGCTATTTTATTAAAAAGGTTACAATTACAACAATAATTACAATTTCAACAATATTTCAAGTGTACTCTTTCTTTGTAAAAAAAAAATGATTATAGGCCTACATTTTATCTATGTATTCATTAGTTTGAATATAGCCAATCATTGGAACAGCTAACATCTTAGTTGATGACTTTATTTTTGACAAAAATAGTATTTTATATAGAAACTGCTAAACAAAAGCTTATTTGATGTGGCAGTATATTCTACAATAAAAACGATACTTGGTTACTCACGTAACCTCGGTTCTCTCTAGAGAGGGAACGAGTATTGCGTAAGCTCTGCTTACGCAGCGGGAAAAGCCTTCTTTTCTCGAGATACTGAAACCAAAAATTATCCTTAATTTCATATATTGTCAACGCAGTGCGGCTGCAGGCAGCTGAGCTAGAGCGGCATACTGCGCGCTCATTGGCTGCCGCGCGGCAACTGCTTAAGCCTACCAGTGAGCCTGGCGTGACGTCACGCCCAATGAGGGCGCGCGCGACCTCGCGCGTCACAGCCCGCCAGAATGGGCGGCGTCAGAGCGTATATAAGGAAGGCTCGTAGGCTATATTCTCTGTTTTCTGTCGACTGAAGCGACGCGAGCGATAGGCTCAGCACGGTCAGGGAACGCAATACTCGTTCCCTCTCTAGAGAGAACCGAGGTTACGTGAGTAACCAAGTATCGTTCTCTTACGAGAGGTTCTTTGTCCACGCCGTGCGAGCCTAATAATCACATATGACTCATAGAAAAACATAGAGGTGATTAAACAGGTGGCCAGCGGTGCGGGCCAACACATGTTCATAAGCACACATAGGGAAAAACACAGAACGGCACTGCCGGTTCATGTTAACTGATACCCTGAGCGTGCAGCTCAACAGACAAGCTAATCGGAAATACAGCCTGACCCTTGGGCAGGACACGAATCACGACTAGACTGACAGAAGTTTAGCCTGCATAGCGGGAACTTCCAGGTTATAAAACCTAACAAATGTGGAGGGGGACGCCCAGCCCGCCGCCTTACAAATGTCGTCAATGGAAATCCCACTGGACCATGCCCACGATGAGGCCATGCCTCTGGTGGAATGAGCCCGTATGCCTAACGGACATTGCAGGTCTTTTGACGCATAAGCTGCTGCAATTGCGTCTACTATCCATCTGGACAGTGTCTGTTTCGAAGCGGCGCGACCCTTGGTGCGCCCGCCAAACGAAACGAAAAGCTGCTCTGAGAACCTGAAGGCTGCAGAGCGCGTCACATAACACCTTAACGCCCTGACCGGGCAAAGGCAGTTAACCCCTTCCTCACTGCTGGAGGACGGCAGAGCCGATAGGGTAACGACCTGAGTCCTGAAGGGAGTGCCTAACACTTTGGGGACATAGCCGTGCTTCGGTTTGAGAATGGCTAACGAGTCGTTAGGTCCAAACTCGAGGCACGACGCGCTGATGGACAGCGCGTGTAAATCTCCCACACGTTTAACTGAAGCCAGAGATAGCAGAAAAACGGTCTTAAGCGTTAAGTATTTCAACTCCACTGAGTCCAAAGGCTCAAAGGGATGCGCTTTTAAGGACTCCAGGACCAGGGACAGGTCCCAAATAGGAACCGTCGGGGGCCGTGGAGGGTTCATTCTCCTGGCCCCGCGTAGAAAGCGGGTAATGAGTTCATTTCTGCCCAGTGCACGGCCGCGCGCCGACTCAGCGAACGCTGCTATGGCCGCGACATAAACCTTGAGCGTGGAGGGGGACCTGCCCGCGTCCAACATCTCTTGGAGAAATTTCAGTACCTGTGGAACTCCACAGGTTCGAGCATTAGAACCCGTATTCACACACCACTTGTTAAACACTGACCATTTAGACGCATAGAGCCGCCTCGTCGAGGGGGCTCTGGACTGCGTGATCGTGTTAATTACCCCTTCTGGCAGGCCAACGAGTAATCGTTGATTATCCACGCATGCAGAGACCAGTGCTCTGGATGGGGATGCAGAATCGAGCCTCGGGCTTGAGAGAGGAGATCTCTCCTCACCGGAATCGGCCATGGGGCTGTGTCTGCCAGTCTCATTAGCTCGGGGAAGCATGGTTGGTTTTCCCAACGCGGGGCTATGAGGAGCACTGCGCAGTTCAAACTCCTGATCCTCGCTAGCACTTGAGGTAGCATCGAGATCGGTGGGAACGTATACAGCGGGGCGCTGGGCCAGGTCTGGGCCAGCGCGTCTTCCCGTTTCGAGAAGAACCTCTGGCACTGAGCGTTCTCGCTCGTGGCGAAGAGGTCGATCTTCGCCGAAACGACGCCAAAGCGTCTGTATCGTCTGGCGGTGTAGAGACCATTCCCCTGGGGGAACGTTGTCCCTGGACAGTCTGTCCGGGCCGTCGTTCAAACGACCGGGTACATGAGCTGCCCTTAGGGAGCGCAACGGGCCTTGAGCCCAGGATAGGAGGCGCTCTGCGAGCGCGCACAGGGTTCTGGATTTGATTCCGCCCTGGCGGTTCACGTACGACACCACTGACATGTTGTCCGAGCGAACTAGCACATGGTGTCCCCGTATACGCGGTAGAAAGTGCTTCAACGCTCTCTCGACCGCCAGCATCTCTAGACAGTTTATGTGAAGGTCTTTCTCCGTATTCGACCACGGGCCGCAAATCGGACTGCCTTCGTGAGTCGCTCCCCAACCCATGTTGGACGCGTCTGTCGAGATCACTTTGCGGTGTGCGATGGTTCCCATCGACACTCCCCGCTGATACCATTCGGCCGTCAGCCAGGGCTGCAGGGCTGTAACACAGCGCTGAGTCACTCTGATTGGAGTACGGCCTGAAATCCATGCTTTGCGGGGCGTTTCCGTTTTTAGCCAGCGTTGAAGCGGACGCATTCGGAGTAAACCCAGCTGCAGGACAGCTGCTGCTGATGCCATGTGGCCCAGCAACCTCTGAAAAGTTTTCAATGGAAAAACTTTTCCCTCCTGAAAGGAGGCGGCGAGGTGTCGAACACAGCGCGCGCGCTGTGCGGACAGTCTGGCTGTCATTGCCGCCGAGTCCAGATCTATACCCAGAAAAGTGATAGACTGGCTGGGGGCTAAAGAGCTCTTGTCCCAGTTCACGGAAAGACCCAAGCTTTGCAGGTGACCGAGAAGCGCTTCTCTGTGGGAAACTAGTTCCTCCGCCGAGTGCGCTATAATGAGCCAATCGTCCAGATAGTTCAGGATTCGCATTCCCCTCGATCTCAGGGGTGCGAGAGCCGCATCCATGCACTTCGTAAATGTACGGGGTGCCAGGGATAGGCCGAACGGCAGGACGGTGTACTGATATACCTGGCCGTCGAAGGCGAATCTCAAGAATGGCCTGTGACGGGGTATAATCTGAATCTGAAAGTACGCGTCTTTCAGGTCGAGAGATATGAACCAGTCCCCCGGGCGAATCTGCGCGAGGATTTGACTGGTTGTGAGCATTTTGAACGGCCGTTTCATAAGCGTTTTGTTCAAATATCTCAGATCCAATATAGGTCTGAGTGCTCCGCCCTTCTTGGGTACGAGGAAATAGCGGCTGTATACGCCTGCCTCGGAACCCGGAGGGAGAACCCGTTCTATCGCCCCTTTGCGCAGCAAATTCGCTATTTCTGTGTGAAGCAGATGCGCTGCATCCGCTTTCACTGTAGTCTCGGCCCGAGCGCGGTAGCGCGGAGGGCGGCGAGCGAATTGAAGCGAATAGCCCTTTATCACTGTGTTCAGTACCCACTTCGACACACCCTGGATAGCTTTCCATGCATTCGCACTCATAGCTAGGGGTCGAATCGCCTCTGACTCTCGCCCGCCGCACAGCGCGGGACGGGGAATCTGTGGCGGTGTAAGCGCGAATCGCGCAGTGGCAGTGAGGGGGAACGGGGGTTCGCAGATGGCGGCAGCCGGCTGAACAGCGCTGTGAGAGAGCGTTTTGTGAGACGGCTCGCGGCGCAGAAGCGGGGCGGGCTCGTGCATGTTTATCGGAGAGTGTGCGTGCTGTAAAGCGGGCACAGAGCTCTTTATTATCACACAGCCGGTGGCTGACTTGTGCGTGTTTACATGAGGGTGCGCGCGCTGTGTAGCGGGCACAGGGCTCTTTATTAACACACCGCCGGTGGCTGGCTCGTGCATGTTTAGCTGAGAGTGTGCGTGCTGTGTAGCGGGCACAGGGCTCTTTATTAACACACAGCCGGTGGCTGGCTCGTGCATGTTTAGCTGAGAGTGTGCGTGCTGTGTAGCGGGCACAGGGCTCTTTATTAACACGCGGCCAGTGGCAGAATGTTCCGTTACCCAAGCGTGTGAGACAGAGCGAGCACTGTGCAGGTGTGAGCACTGAAGTGTGGGCACGTGACCTACAGTTATCACTCGAGCGGCCGTAGCGCGCTTTATGTGAGTGCACTCTGTGGGGTACACAGGGGAATTTGTGCTTGTGTGTAGTGATGAGCACTGGGAAGTGGGCATGTTTACTACACTCATAACACTGACGGCGTGAGCCGTCTGACCAGATATTACACTCTTTATTCGATTTATCTGGGTCGCCGTAAAAACGGCGTTTGTGTGCAGGCGAGAGAGTTGCGAAACTGGCTCGTTGGCTGCTGTGGGCACTACTGCAGTAGCCTTTGACAAGGGGACTGGCAGAGGGATACATCTTAGTTTTGACGGTGGTCCGGCCGCGGCGGGAGCCGCCCGTCTTTTCCTCCCGACGGGTGCTAGGAGGACTTAGCAGGCTCGGGCTTCAGCGTTACCTTAGGCCGAGGCCCACGCGGGGGCGGCGGCCTGTGCTGGCTGGTGGAGCGGGACCTGGGGCGGCCGCGCTGGCGCTGCTTAGAGTCTGGGGGTCGAGACGGCCGCTGTGCGGAGCTGCGTGCAGGAGGCTGGCTAGAGCGGCCTGCAGCGGAGCTCGAGCGGCGGGGCAGGAAGAGGTTCATGGCCTGTGACGCTTTCTGTACCTCAGAAAAACGGTCCACGAGGCCGCTCACTGCCGGGCCGAAGAGACCAGTAGGCGAGAGCGGGGCGTTCAGGAAGACGGATCGCTCTTGTTCCCCCATATCGGCGAGAGTTAACCAAAGGTGGCGCTCAATGACGGTCAGCGAAGCCATGGATCGCCCGATCGCTTGGGCTGCTGTCTTGGTCGTGCGAAGGGAAAGGTCCGTCGCACTGCGCAGGTTGGTTAGGGCCGATCTGTCCAGTTCTCCCTCGTCAAGCTGGCGGAGGAGGTCCGCCTGGAGAACTTGAAGGACCGCCATTGTGTGCAGGGCTGAGGCGGCTTGCCCAGCGGCGGAGAAAGCGCGGCTGGCGAACGCCGAAGTAGTCCTGCAGGCTTTGGACGGGAGGGCAACCTTTGAGCGCCATCTCGCGGATGGGGGGCAAAGATGCGCTGCAACCGCCTGTTCGACCGGTGGAATCCGGTCATACCCCTTCTCCGTGGCTCCGTCCACGCGGGAGAGAGTCGATGAGGCCGGAGAACGGAGTCTGGCCGAAACTGGAGCGTTCCAGGATTTAGAAAGCTCGTCGTGGAGCTCAGGCAGAAACGGCGCCGGTCTAGACGCTGGAGCCTGACGACTGGTGGTCAGGAAGCATCCATCAAGCCTGTTAGGCGGGGGTACCTCCGGCGTAGACCACTCGAGGCCCAAACGCTCGACCGCCATAGTGAGGAGGTGGAGAAGCTCGGCCTCCACCCCGGCGGGAGCCCTGCTGGAAGCTCTGGTGGAGGAGGTGGATCGGGCGGAGCCGGACCACGCCTCGCTGTCTGACGCTAACAAAGAGCATGTGTCCAGCCGATCGTTGTCGTCCGCTTCATCCGCTGTGTCGACGGCATTGAGGGCGAGAGCCGTCGGCTGCGCGTCGGGGAGCGGGGGCGGAGAGGGAGAGAGCGAGGCTCGCGGGAGAGGCTCCGGCGAGGCCTTGGCTCGTGTCTCAGGCTCCGGTGGGCGTTGTGAGCGGCGTTTTTTCTTACGCGGCCCAGCAACGGCAGGAGCGGCGTCTGAGAAGAGGGCGAGTCGAGCCCGCAGGGTCGACATCTGCAGCTCCTCACAGCATTCGCAGCCGCCCGAGGAAAACGCGACGGCTGCATGATCCCGTCCCAGGCAGAGAGCGCAGAGAAGATGGCGGTCTCCGTCGCTGAGCGGTGAGCGGCATGAGCCGCACGTGGTGCGAGGCATTTGAAACAACGCCTCGTGCTCTTTTAGAGTGCTGCGGAGAAAAGCAATACACACAAAGAGCTTATCACGGAAGGATATGTATCGCCGGATAGCTGAGCTGGCACGGCAGGCTGAAGGCGGCGAAGAGATCGTCCGGCTTCCTCAGGCTGTCCTAAGCTGGCTCGTTAGCTTGATCCAAGAAGGCCACGGCGACGGTTTCCTCTCAGAGACCAGCGATACGAGTGCTTCGCTGAAAAGACAGAAATCAGAGAATATAGCCTACGAGCCTTCCTTATATACGCTCTGACGCCGCCCATTCTGGCGGGCTGTGACGCGCGAGGTCGCGCGCGCCCTCATTGGGCGTGACGTCACGCCAGGCTCACTGGTAGGCTTAAGCAGTTGCCGCGCGGCAGCCAATGAGCGCGCAGTATGCCGCTCTAGCTCAGCTGCCTGCAGCCGCACTGCGTTGACAATATATGAAATTAAGGATAATTTTTGGTTTCAGTATCTCGAGAAAAGAAGGCTTTTCCCGCTGCGTAAGCAGAGCTTACGCAATACGAGAGAACCTCTCGTAAGAGAACTGTACCCAAATCTAGTCAACAAAATGTTGTCTTTCATATTTCGCCTGACTGTAACGTTGTTTTTATGAAATATTAGGGCATATAAATGTTAATTTGCAGTTTAATACGTTGCTTATACAAATAGCCTACATTTTATTTCAACATATTTCAGTCGATTTTTACTCATCTCAGTATAGCAATACAGTTTTCTAAAACATCCTCATTCATTCACACACGCGATTTAAATTTAAACTGTTTTTTTGCAAGCTGTGGTAAACAGCGTGCATCTCTGCCGTTCATTCATTCACAAACAGAAACCCGATTCACGTGAGAAGGAAAAAAACTTACTACTGTATTCCTCAGCTCGCTCCTCGATATACCCGCACTTCTGAGGTACATTTTCCATTATTATTATTCCTCACAGCGCTGCGAGACGGTGTAAACAAGTAATGATCTGAATAAACTTGTTTTCTCGAGCTGATATGGGGGCGTTCACAGGATTGCGCGGATTGCCTCAGACATTTGCGTTTGAATAGCGCGCGCTCTCCTTGGGCGTGTCACATTACATTTGAATCAGCTGTAATGAGCTTGACTGGAATCGCTCTCTTTTAATACAGATTTCACAAGATGGGAATATTTGTTTTTTATATAAATTACTTCATTTAAAAGAAGAGAATTCAAGCTTCATGCCTGTGTGTCTGTATGCCTGTTTGACTGAGTATTCGCTGAGTTATTGTTCATTTTCGGACGCGTTTCAGAATGGACTACACTGACAGAGAGAAGGCAGTACTCGCATCACGTTTATTTTTCTTTATTTGGCAAAAAGAACAACACTTTGTTTTTATTGTGAGTATACACAAAAATAATACACATTTAACGGAATCGATTGATGTATGAAACTCCTATGGAAAATCAAAGTCAACAGAGTATTTATGAGTTTCTTTTACACTGATAAAAAAAAAAGTGAGCTGGTATCGACGGTGATACCGCCGACCTCAGGGGGTTAAGGCCAAAAAATACATCTGTGGACAAAGTAGAGAGAGACGGGGCAGACGCTTTATATACCCAGCTGCGGCCTTTCTGTGCCACTGTCCGAAACGCATCAGACGCAGAGTATTCAGTGTCAAGTTTTCTCTCCCTACGAGCTGGACTGAACCGCTATATATCCAAATACAACATCATTGAGCAGTCAGAATTCAAATCATCCAACGACATATTCAAGGCCGTCCTCAAAAAGTTTCGCAAGGCTGGGAAAGAATCCAGTTCTCATCATCCTCCCATTTTGACCACTGAAATAGAGCGCATTCGTAACTCTACGTATCTGTCACCAGACACAGCAGCCGGGCTGGTTCGCAAGGTCTGGTTTGACATTCAGCTGAACCTGGCAAGGAGGGGGCATGAAGGAAATCGAGAATTAAGAAAGAATTCATTCGTCATTAAAAAAGATGAAAATGATGATGAATAAGACTGCTACCGAAGATTCATGTCTGCCAATCCAGGGGACCCCCTTTGCCCGGTTAAAAGTTTCAGAAAGTACATTGCCAAATGCCCACCTGAAGCCACATCCTTCTATCTTCATCCACTGAAAGATTCACAGGTGAAGCTTGACAGGAGTGATTGCTGGTATTGCAACGAACCGATGGCTGTGAACTATCTTGGAAACGACGCATCAGTGGGGCAGTCGGGTTATCCAAAAGATACACCAACCATTCATTAAGAAGCACTGCAGTTCAAATGCTGTCAGAGGCAGGGCTGGAGAGCAGGCAGATCATGTCTGTCACAGGGCACAAGTGTGAAGCAAGCCAGAGAAGCTACTGGGCACCTTCCGCTACAGAAAGAAAGAAATGAAGTTGATCCTCTCAGGAAACAAAAGTACAAATGAAAATCAAGCCAAGGATCACCAGAAGAAAAAAAAACTAACATGCTAACATGCAGCCCCATGCGCTTGATCTGCCATTTTCGATATCTAACTTCACAATCAATGGAAATGTGCAGTTTAATTTTAATAAATAAAGTACATAGTCTGAATTGAACATTGAACTGAATATACATAAATAGATATTCTTGCTGCACAGGTTTTCGTTACAGCCTACTGTAAATAATAGAAAAATTAATGAATTACGAATGAATTAATAAATAAATTAAATAATATTGACACACTTTTCTGTCTCATTATTGCAACCTCTCTCTGTCTCTCTATCTGTCTATCTAATAACTGCACTAATAACTGCATTAGTCTGCTATCAGTGGCTCAAACCTCCGTTACTAACTCTTAAATGACGTTTTGGAATTAGCAACGAAGGCATGGGAGGGGGGTAGGAGACCATTTGTCTCGAGTCCACCTTCCTTAGTGTGTTAGTTATCCCTAAAATCTTAAAAAACTTATTAACTTTTGTTTTACTTATTTGGAAATGAAACATTTGTACCAGTCGCACTGTGACATTTTAAATTATACCAAACATGTATAAAACTCGATGATAATTATTAAAATTAAACCATATGGATTTTTGGGTGATTTACATGTGGTCTCAGCATGAGAGAGGGGGAGAGATGTGTTCTGAGGTGAGACTTTGCCTCTCAAATGGTGAGTTCAAATGGTAATTTCCAGAGAGGTCCTTTGTCCTCTCAGGGTCTGGTCGCTTTTCAACCAGATTGTCCGGCATTTTCTAATTTCTCAATTCTTACAACACATTTAATTATCAACAAATAAAATATTACTTAATTTATTAACCATCTAGAATCTTTATTAGCTGCAGATGCAGTAATCATTAATTAATTGTTTAGTTCCTCATGAGTCATACATTAACACATAATTATCTGTGCATTAGTTATGAACTAATGCATATTAGTGCGCCCGTATTGTAAAGTGTTACCGATGGCCTTTTAAAATCTGACTCTTTGATCAGTGCCCTGTCTAGTAAACTACAGATCTGCTTGACACACCCATCGTTTCGGGGTGAGCTTTCCATTTCAGTGTGCATAATCATTCAGTATCTGTATTCCTAGTGTAAAGCAACACATCTGAATTATCATGACTGTATAACATGTGTAGCGTTTGGACCAATCGGACACACACAAATTATTCATTTATTTAATGAATAATCTAGCAAACTCACTGTGAAACCTTCACCAAAAACTAACATCCCAAATGAGGCTAACACACTGGCAGGACGGTGTCTTGTTACAGGGAACACAGACAGTTTTTACGATCAAAAGGAATGTGGCCGCATGTGCAAGAGAGAGACAATGGGAAGAAACAATCTTCCATGCAGACTTCACTGCATTAATCAGAGACGAACTGAGCTAGAAATGAACTTGCATCCCAGAAACTGTGTGAATGAGTGTGATGTTTTGTGTCCTATTATGTATACACCATGTATTTTATTATACAACCAACAGTCAATGTAACTTTACCTGTTTCATGTCTCCTATCTAATTAATCCTCATTTGATGACTCATGCTTTGATGTACATCACCTTCTCTTAGAATGCAGTGTGGATTTGTTATATCTATCTGAGTATTAATTAACAGAAAAGAGGTAAGGCAGATTTGAGATAGCGTCATAAATCTTCACCACAGAGGAAACTCTCGCCAGACAGTCCACCCTTCTCACTGGTACAGCAAACCCAGAGAGGGGTGGCCATTCTCAGGCTTTATTAGAGACGGACCACAGTGACCGCCCTCTCTTCTCAGCGCTTCTCATCCGACAACAACGCAGTTTCTGCTGTTACTGGGGGAGGGGTAACAGCAGGGAGCTGGGGCCCCCCCCACCACCACTGGGGCCCAGGTCCCTGGGCCCAACAGGCCTGAGCAATGCCTGCCATGCTTTCATATTCCTAGAAGGGAGTCAGACTTTTCTTCAATCCAGAAAACAACTGCAACTTTACCATCACTGACGCAACGATCCACTCCTGGTCTTCTCGGCACTTGGGGACGCCGCGCCATCCCGCGTGCCCTCAGCAGGCCAGGGCAGCAGGCTTCGACTCACAACAGCCATCTGCTCGAAGCCACCATGCTCTTCTTCAATGCCACAGACCCATCAACGAATTCAATCTTCAACCACTTCAAGAATTGTCCACGATTGCAACTGCCATGCAAGTATTCTTTGATGAGATCGCTCTGAAGATAAGCTTATGGATCTTTTCATACTGAAATAGATCTTGCTCCATAGTTCTAATTCCTGTTTCCAGTTCCACATCACTCACCCCTTTACCTATGCATGTATGTATGGATGTATGAATGTATTTATGTTTGTTTAGTGTTAATTATGTTTGTGATTTTGTTAATAAAACTTGTGCACAATTATGAATTTGATTTCTGATCCTCTGTTTGCATACAATTTTTGATTTTGATTTTGTTACAGTATGCTCTAATTTCTGTACAGGCTAAGGAATAATTATTTTTCAGTGACGATGAAAGATACACTTTTCTTAGAATAAATGAATAATCAAAGAGTTCATTGGAACTGATTCATTGATTGCAAAATTAATTAGCTTACCTCAAAGTTAATCTAATTAACTGACCCAAATATTAATAATTAATCATAATTGGTAATTATGGATTATTATTAATATTTCCCCTTTGAGCTAATGTCTTTACACATGATTAGTCTTACTATCTTTTACGCTTGGCTCTTTCTGGTTCTGGATCTGTCAGCTAAGGAAATGTGGAAAAGATTTACTGAATATTTAAGCTTTTCCATTCACTTAAAACATTTTCCACACACATTTTAAGGTGCTATGATTAACATGGGTAATACAAAACTCTTTGCTTCTATTTAATAAAAATTAATAATCTAAATATAACATTACCACTTACCAGCTTTTCCCAAAACTCGCACTTGGAATTTTGTCCAATCTTCTTGTGAGTCTCTTCCCTCTCTAACACATCGATCGACACTGACAGTGGAGGAAGGTGGCCAGTAACACTCCTCTTCCTCTGAACTGAAGAGTCAATAGGGTAATCATAAAAAATTTCCATGTTTGAAGAACAATCACACACTACATATGTGTCCCCAGACAAACTGTACAATTTATTGCTTACAAGGCAAACTTGTCCATTCAAAACAAAGCAAGTGTCACCTATTCCACATGAAATAAATATGTTTTCCCCGTAGTACTGCTTGAACTACTTGCACGCTTCAAATCCCTGAGGTAATGGTCCAGAGAGATGGAGTTTTTATGTTGATTTAGTACACTATCCTCCTGTCTATTTGCCTTTGCATTTACTTTTTGTTTTTCATGTACACGTTTTACAACTTGCTGCACCGGATGCTGTGGTCTCCGTATACCATCTTTTTCACTTTATAAGTTCTCAAATGGAAAACATGAAATTAGATCAAGAGGTCCAGGGACGTGCACAGGGGGGTTGCTCAGGTTGCCCGGGCAACTGCCCATATGCCCTTCTCGACTCACTTTGCCCTTCCGAGGGGAAAAAAATAAATAAATAAAAAGTAGGCCTACAATGGATGCAAAATTTCACGTAGGCCTAGATAAAAAAAATTAAAAAAAATCGCAAAGCCTCATTCACTTCCATTCGGGCACCGAAAGTGAAAGTCAGTAGGGGAAGGGCAAACTCTGTTTACGTGGCTGCAGCGCTGCATGCGACCGGCACCTGAGCTGAGTCTGCATGAACGGCCCTAGAAGGAGATTGTCGCGGTTGTCGGGTGAGACGACTCAACGTTGTCGGGAAAGGTGAGTTAGTTTATGATGTATAACAAACGAACGATCATCATCAGGGTTCCAGACTGCGACCATTTTTTGAGAATGTGCGAGTTAAAATTTTATGTGGTTGCATTTGTGCGAGTACATGGTCCTGGGCTGCGTTTCCCAAAAGCATCGTAAGCCTAAGTTGATCGTAAAAACGATCGTACGACTGATCTTAATATTACGGTCTGTTTCCCAAAAGCATCGTAGCTTAAGTAGCACTTGAAAATCTTCGTAGATCTACGAGTGCTCTGGAGTAATCGTACATCCCCAAGAGCATCGTAAGAAGACAGATTTATGAGGACACCTGCAGGACAACCGGCAGATTACACCTTGAACTTTATTCAAATGTATGTGATTATAATATAAGGTTTTGATTGTACTTTATTGTACATTTTATTACTCTTTTTTGTTGTTGGTTAAATTAATGTATAAATTAAATAATTTAAAAGGTCAGAAAACAAAACAAAAAATATATAAATAATTTAATCTAATAATTTTTATCAAAATTAAATGAATGAACAAAAAAATAAATAAAATAAATCCTTTAAATCTGTTAAAAATTACATCTTTGTTTCGCTCTATCTCCTCTAAAAGGACATTAATTTCATCTTTTTGAAAGGTATCTTTTCGTGTGGTTTTTTTTTTTTTTTTTTTTTCGGACATTTTGTCAGTGCCTCCGCCTGTAGGTGCTTTATATAGATTATAGACTTGTCTTGATTGCTAATCCACAACAGATGATAATTATTAGGTTAAACGTTCAGAATACGATTCCATATAAGGTTATATTTCAGCACTTCGCAAATGGACAGCGACTCTTAAGTAGCACGTAGAGCGCGTTCTCGCGCGTTCATGTTAAGTGCATTTTTGGGAAACGCTCGTGGAATTGCTGCGAGCGTTCGTAACTTTGCACGTAGAAAGCGCTCTTAAGAGCTAAGATACATCGTTATCGGGAAACCCGGCCCTGTACTATTCAGTTAAATTCGCGCAATTTTCCTGCATTGAACTTAATTGATTTAGCGCCCGCCAAAGAGATTTTTTGTCCCGCCAAAGTCTTATTTGATCGGTGAGTAATGTAGAACTGCGCATGTTTAACTGAAAGAACGAGCAGAGAGAGAGAGAGAGAGAGCCGGTCGCGCGCACGCACTCTCTCTCTCTCTCTTCGGAGCCAGGCGAAAGTGTAAACAAGACTTCACCGTCTCCAAACTAAGCGCTGTCTTGCTCTCTCTCCCTCGCACATATTAATAAAAATAAATCGACACGGTCGGAAGTTTCATGTGGAGCATTCGGAGATTTTTTTTTTTTTTTTTTTCTGAATTACCGCTGGGTGTGAATTGTGCTAAATAAGTTGCCTTATCTTCTCTGAAAAGCGTTCCGGACATTCAGCTGACATAAAACAACACTTTAATTAAACGGGAAAAAAAAAAAAACTATCCAGTGATGAAATGTTTTCTGTGTTGACACAAATCTTGGACGTGTCCATGTCCTAACTGCTGGGATAATCACACAATGCGCACGACACGTCCAATTCGCGAACTAATGACTCCTTTGAACCGATTCATTTTAATGAATGGATAAAACAATTGATCTTTCCAACAGTGAATTCAGTAGACGTCTGAATCGGTGTATAACTAATCAGTAACACTTTACAATAAGGTTCTATTTATTAGGCTACATAAATTACATAAAAAGTACAGTTTGCTTACTCAAGCTTAAGCTTTAAAATAAATAAAACCACTTGTTTTTTTTTAAAAGCATATGACTGTCTACATATTTCCACACAGTGCTATCAAGAAGAATCGTTAAAGAATCGGATCGATAATCAGAATCGTCAGTGGCATTATTATTGATAAAATCTGTGTTATTATTAGTAGTAGTTAAGGTGATTGAGTGCTGTATTTCAGTGTTTTACTTCTTTGTATATATATATTTTAATAAAGACCCTGTTATTCTCAGTCCTTCATAGCCCGTGAGTTTTTTCAGGGGTGCCCTTTTTTCAGGTCAGAGCAACTGCCCCTCACAATTCCTGTGCACGTCCCTGAAGAGGTCCATGTTTCCTTGCATCATCCACTACATGAATTAAGTTATGTACATTATACACAAACTCAGGACCATATATTTTAGAAAAAAATTCTAAATCTTGAAGTAACTGATTTGCATATTCAGAAAATTCTGAACATAAATCCAGACTGAGAAGGATTCTCATTGCTACAGACAGCAGCTTGAAATGTTGGTATAAATGCAGTGGTAAATTATTACGCAGCACAACAGGTCCAGTATATAATATAAATAATCTGAATTCAGTGGCTTTCCACATGGCCACTTCAAACAAAGATCTGGGTTTCCTGGAGAAGGTCTTTGGTATGTGCAGCCTAACTGAGGTCATGTGTTGTGAAATTACAGAAAGAATATGTGGCTGACACACTCTACACTTTAAAGGACCCTTAATCCACAAATAAATAAACTTTCTTACAACACCTAAACACACAAGATGCATGTAGTTTAACACAAAGCTTGTAACTAGACCAACAACTAAACATTTTAGTGGAGAAACTCCTGTGTGGTGATCTTCATCAATCATTTCTTCAAACTCATAGTCAGTTCTAAGCTCTGCAGTCCTGTCTGGATATGCCATTCTACTTGTCACATATACACCTGTCTGTTCACAACGTTTACAGGCGTTGTACCCCGAGTGACCTTTAACACACTTGAGGATAGCCCTTGCCGGTGCATCACAGATAAAAGCCTTAGGCGGTGAAATTTTGTAATGTTTGCCATTAAAATGTAATCCTTCTTGAATGACAACTTTCAAATCATCAACAAATTCCTTTAGATAATCATGCACTGAAGACGGTTTGCCAGAACCTGAATACAATCCGATTAAAAATACACTAGAATTCTCAAGTTCCTAAATCCGACCAAGAATGGGCCACAGATTCACTGCAGAACTTCTAAACAGAGGCAACCCATCTACATTTACATGAAGTGTAAGGGAATCAATCAGTTCATTTAATGTAGAATTCAACTCTGCCATTCATGCATTTGCAACTCCAAAATGGTAGTAGCATCCACCTGCAATGTATTTCACTTGGCATTCATGATCTGTGGAAAGCAAAGTCCTTGGATCCATTGGAATGTTTAGACCTTTGCTCCTCAGTGTTTTCTGCAAAGCTGACAATGCAGAATGAGAAATATTAAACCGTGTTGAGCTTCTGCAAAACCTTTAATATCATCAGAAGGGTCAGAATTACTGGTTTGTTTGTCATCGCTGTCATTATTCAGAGATGGGCATGGGTACTCAAAACGATCCACGTTGTGATTTGTGGTACAAATCTGAACCGAAGGGCCTTCATCGTCATCATCATTACTGTAATCAAATGAATTGTCAGCGTCCTCAAGTGAAGCCGGGGCAGTAAAGCTTCTGTCAGATGGATGCAAAAGCCCATCAAGGGTCTCAAAAGAATCGTAGTATGTTTCACTGTCTAAATCACAAAAAAATATTATTTCACAAACATGCTGTGCATTTTGTATTATTATATCAAATTAAATAAACTTAGTCAAATATTTGAAAATGTTTTTCAGTTTGATTACACAATTATGGCAGTTACTTTTTAAACAAATACAAACCAAATTTAGTAATTAAAATTTAGTCTAATATAGCCCACTTTGGGCCCAAAAAAGCAATTAAAGCAACCCGCAAATAAACAGTGTTGGGAAGGATACTTTCAAAATGTATTCCGTTACAGAATACAGAATACATGCCCAAAAATGTAATTTGTAACGTATTCCGTTACGTTACTACATCTGAGTAATGTATTCTGAATACTTGGATTACTTCCACATTGAATTGCATTTTATAAGTGTCGGACATCAAATCCTGCTTAATAAACAGGCCTATTCTTGTGGGGTGGGGTGCGGTGATGCGGTGGTGACGCATATGCCAATAAGCACCTAAAAGCTGTCACAAAGAACCGGCAAAAGTAATAATTATGAATATGTCAAATATAGAAAGGAGATATTTTAATTGTTTATTAAACAAGCGTTTTCTTTGTCAGTGTCTTCTACAAAGATGAAGTTGACGATGCTGACTCGCGATCTTTGCAGTAGCCGAACGCGCCAGAGAGAAATGCACATTTTATATGCATTACATATGCAGAGAGCAGTTCTTTCGTGTTGAATTGTTCTGTTTAAAAGTAGACATGTCTGTGAGGCAAGTAGGGCCTACTACCTTATACGCTGAGCGCCCGTTTCACACATACTCTGTGTGCAGTGCGTATGCGCTGCGTGTTGCGGTGCGTATGTGGTACAGGAGCAGCATGTGCTATAGTGCTTTCACATATGATGCGTTTGCAGTGCGTAACTGATCCACTGATACCACAAACACATACACAATATTTGTATTTCAAATCCAGAAGTTTTCAGCAACTTTTATTTTAAAAAAGTTTTGTCACCGGTGCAATTTTCTTTGTAGCCTACACATATACACTCTTTAATAGACATATTCAAGTTTAAACAATTTAAACAACATATTAATCAATGCATTACTTCTATGTAGATTAAGTTGTTCAAGCAAGTGGTAACATATTTAACATGTAGGCTATTAAAATCACAAACCTTTTAAATTAAAACTTAAAATTGACAAAAACAGCCGCCTCTCATGCCTTTTCTTTTGCATTTAAATTTTTAATACAATAGGCTAAATCTTGCATGCCACAAATAACTTGTTTTTCAACCTGCATGAATCAGACGAGTGTTGTTCATTATTTCGCCTTGTTAAAGTAAACTGTAGGCCTAGTTTTCATTGTTTTACCCAGGTCTAAAAATAAAAAGATGATCAGAAAAAAAACAGTAGGCCTATTTAATTAAATTCATTTATGATGGTATTACTACATTTTATTTAATTATATGCATTTATGGTGAAATTACTACATTTTCTATTACTACATCATCTGTGTTTATTTTGACCACGAAACATGCGCTGTCACTTTAGTTCAGTGTTTGCAGCACAGCAGAAATAGACTCGGTTCGGAAACTATTGCTGCACTGCTGTATATGCACCGCAACTGGGACGGATAAACGGACCGCAGTGTGAAAGCTCTAACCTGTTAACATGGGTACGGGAGAGAAAAAATACGCACCGCCGCATACACACTGCAAACAGAGTATGTGTGAAACGGGCGTTCATTTTATGAGACCAGCTGATTATTGTCTGCTATATATTTACTTCTTATTAAATCCAGGCAATTGGTTGATGAAATATTGATTAAAATTAAGATACAATTAATACAAAACGAAATTCACTTTAAAGAAAGGCTTTGTGCTTTCTGTTTGAGGTCTCTGTGAAAGTTTTAAAGCAGAATTTTAGTGCCGCTTTCAGACACTCACGTCCGTAATGGAGAACTGTCACGACCATAACATTGTTTTTTTTCCTCATAAAAGCGAATACGAAAAATAAAATAAAATAAATATGTTATGTTCTGTAGAGAGTCAACCCTTATTCATCTGGTGAGTAGGCCTAGTATTACTTTTGGTTTGCGCAGTGTAATTCACAGATTGGCACCTAAAAGTTAAAGATTTTTTGTGTCACGCATGTTTTATTTCCCTCATATTAGGCTAAATATAAAACGCATGTAGACCGATATTTTTCTAATGTCTGGACTCCTTTATTAAGGGAGTGTAGATATATACAGACGTTTCACTATTGGTATAAATGCATTTTCTGAGAATTTATATTTCAAGTTTTGACTGCACGTATATTTGGAAAAAAAACGTAGGCCTACTTTAAGATGCTTCTTCAGGTTTGAGGTGGAGTCTTTGGACGACGCTGAAAGGAGGTTGGTTGCTGGCAAGCAGAGGTTGCACTGCACAGTTATATTTCGTTCTCCCTTCTCTTTCTTTAATGTGAAATGCTGTTTGAATTTCCAAGATATAAACGCATTCTTGCCCTGCTCTGTTGTTCCGGCTCCATCTCTACCTCTAGCTCCCGCTGCTCCTCTTCGTTCCGACTCCATTGTGACTGATCACGCAAACCGCTCATTTTTATTTTTTTTTTCATATTGGGGCTTCTGGGAAATGCATGGAGTTGCCTTAATTTTTTTTTGAGAGTGAATAAACTCGTGAAACAGAGAAGTATCGTCATGTAATCCATTGATTTCAACAATGTAACTGTATTCTAAATACCAACTATTTAAATGGTAACTGTAACGGAATACAGTTACTCATAATTTGTATTCTGAATACGTAACGCCGGTACATGTATTCCGTTACTCCCCAACACTGCAAATAAACAATAATGGGCAACCTAACTGGAGCCCACAACCTAAACCAAACTGAGGCCCATAATAACCCCATCAAAGTGTCCACTCTGAGCCCATGCCCACATGACACCCATATAACCCTGAGAAAACCCATGTGGGGCCCACATGGACATGTTGGCTGGGCTGATCTATAGCATGTTAAATGGTGGTAGCCTAGTCTATGAACGGTACAGCCCCCTAAGCTCACAGAAATAGTTAGACCCAAGTCTTCAGCAGCCAATGACACTGACCCGTTCAAACTGATTTTTAACGCGTATTTCACGAGTATTTTACGTGTATTTAATGCTGATTTGTCACTCGCAAACTGCACGAAATGCGTGTTAAAATTAAAATTTTTGGCCCTCAGCACTCACTCACATTCTCCGTCTTCATTAGTTTACGATCTCTGTCAGTCATATCTAATACTTTGTTAGACAGAGTAAATGGTATGACAAAAAAGCGTTTGCTTTTATGTAATTTGTAACAGAAAAGGCAAACTATCAGGCTAAAATACTTTCTCATTTACCGTCAACATTCAGCAAATGCGCCTCTACATTTAAACAAATCTCTGAATATCTAATAAACATTTAATTTCACAAACCTTTCAGATTTGATTGAATCCAGCTGTGATATCTTGTGAAGTGTGCATTTGTAGCCTGATAAACGTGTGATTGCAGGTGATGGTCGGTCCGTGAGAAGTGAGTGAATGCGAACAGAAGATCAGCTTCACAGGAGACGCCATCGAAAAACATGCTATATAAAATATAACTAATATATGCTATGCTATATCCAGTTGCCCACTGTGTCATATTCATATCTTTTTCACTGTGTGCTGTATGTAAAATTAGCATTACCTTGTCTTTATTTGAAAAAATATGATTACCAGTGCGCGCAAAATTACCAGATTACTGATTACTGTTACAGTGTTTACTTCCTTTTTATTCACATATTCATATATTTTTAAACAACTACTTTATTTGTGAAAAATACTGTAATAGTATTGTAAAGTATAAGCATTTTAATTTTAAAGATTTGTTCTAATTTCTATTTTATTTAATATTGATTAAAATAAATATAAAGTATATTTATATATAAAAATATCGGCTTTATATCGGCCATCGGCCACCCTGCTCTCTAAGATATCAGCATCGGACATCAAAAAACCAATGTCGGTCGACCACTACTACTCAGAACAAGCAGGCACGGATTTATGGGCACGTGCCCACCCAGATTGACCGGTGGCCCACCCAATCATATTAATCCGCACTCGTATAGTTTTTTTTTTCTCGTATAGTTTTCTTTTTCTCATCAAAACCGATTATGTTCATCAGTGGTTGTATATCAAGCAGGGACACGTTTGTGTGCATTATGTTTTGTGATTTCACCAGAACGAATCCGCAACGGATTGAAGCGCACGTCCGAGTGAAGACAGTGCGGCGTGTGCATGAGCCACACGAGAAAACACAGTATCCGCGCCAGCGATCGCAGCGGCAGCGAGCACTTTGATCACTTGATTTAAAAAACATATTTCAGCGCTAGATTGTCTCTTATTTAAAAAACGAACGAAATGAATGCTCTGCCAGTTAACTGGAGATGTTTTATTTATTTGTAGAATTGGTACATTCGTGCCACAAGATGTTTTAAAAAGTGGTGGGGACAATATCGACCCTGGCAAAAAGTGGTGGGGACATATCCCACTCGTCCCACCCGCAAATTACGCCTATGGACTTAAAGGTTCTCTAAGCGATGTCGGGAGACGTTACTTCTTGTTGACATTCAAATTGTTGTCAAACAAAACGGAGGCTGGCTAGACCCTCCCTCCTCCTCATCCCGTCTCCTCCCTCCTCCCCTCCCCTCCCCTCCCCTCCCTTCCCTTCCCTTCCCTTCCCTTCCCTTCCCTTCCCTTCCGGCATAAAGGAAAGTCAAAGTAGTCACTACAAACAAAGTTAAGTTTGACTGATACTTCATTCAATGTGTAATGTCACCAAGTTAGATAAATGCTTTTATATATTGCAGAACAGAATGCAGAAAAAGAGAAACATTATCTTAAAATCGTTTCGCCACCAGCTCCCATACAAGGACGTCATTTACAATAGATATTGATCGCTGCTAGAAACATACGATACAATATGTTGTATTCACCAAAGTTAACGCTGACTGCATAGTTCTAGCTAATTACATCCTTGTGTTGGTTTGGCGAACATGAACGTCAGTTTAGAAAGAAAAGTGGATTTACCTGTTCTGCAAAAACAGAGCAACTGAATATCGGATAGTAGCTAATCCCTTCTGCCGGCGGAGTTCTCGCCACCTTTTGAAGGTTTTTCCGATATAAATTCGGACTTCGCGCGTTCCTTATCCTCGTCCCTCTTCTTTGCAAGTTGTTCTGTTCATCGGAACGTTGTCTCTTTGGTCGTGGGTCGGCCATAATTCAAACTTCCCTCTTCATGCTTATCTCTCCTCCACACCCACCTCATGTGTACGCGCACTAACCCCGCAAACGCACAAACCCCACCCTCAAATACTTCTTGTCGGTGATTGGCTGGAGCACTTTTTGCTGTGTTTCATGGTGCGGGTTTTCACAGTTTGTTTTTGTTGCTGTTTGTGGAGCCTGTGGTGTCCAGAGAGACGCGTTTTTTTACAGTGTGTTCAGGGGACAGGCAGCTAGCGGATGGTGAGGAGACTTTATTAACTAGACTAAACATTTAAAGTCCCTGTAAAGGCAATTCTAAAAAAAAGTTCTAAAGACATTATAAATGTTAGAAATGTATTGCTAATAACATATTACAACATATTTGTAATATGTTACTTTGTAAACATATTACAAAGACTGTGAACTGTGAAGTACTGAATTGTGGAGTTAGACCGTTAAACAGTTTTTCACCATTGCTGTGTTCCGGATTTTTTGGGCGGGGCTAAAACGGGGGCTAGATTTTCTCACTAAAGAACATTAAAAACAACAAAATATGAAATTAAATGAAAAAAAAAAAAAATAATGAAAAAAAATGACACAGCTAAACCAACCTGCACTGAGCAACCGGAGCATACTTGACTGGAGCCCCTGGACACATCCCTACTGTTGATAACGCACTGGAGCCCCTGAGCTCCTGGACACGCCCCTACTGTTGATGACGCACTGGAGCCGCTGAGCTCCTGGACACGCCCCTACTGTTGATGACGCACTGGAGCCCCTGAGCTCCTGGTCACGCCCCTACTGTTGATGACGCACTGGAGCCCCTGAGCTCCTGGACACGCCCCTACTGTTGATGATGCACTGGAGCCCCTGAGCTCCTGGACACACCCCTACTGTTGATGACGCACTGGAGCCCCTGAGCTTCTGGACACGCCCCTACTGTTGATGACGCACTGGAGCCGCTGAGCTCCTGGACACGCCCCTACTGTTGATGACGCACTGGAGCCCCTGAGCTCCTGGACACGCCCCTACTGTTGATGACGCACTGGAGCCCCTGAGCTCCTGGACACGCCCCTACTGTTGATGATGCACTGGAGCCCCTGAGCTCCTGGACACACCCCTACTGTTGATGACACACTGGAGCCCCTGAGCTCCTGGACACGCCCCTACTTGATGACACACTGGAGCCTCTGAGCTCCTGGACACACCCCTACTTGATTATGCACTGGAGCCCCTGATGCTGGCCCCTCCCCTAACAATATAAATAGAGCACAATCACATCAGTTTGCCGATCGCGAGTTACTGTCAGTACTATTAGTTACTACAGCCTACAGTTTGTTAGCTAGCTATGCCTTCTTCACGGAAATGCATACTACCTGAATGCGATCACGTACAAAACAGATCGGTGTCCTTATTAAAATTTCCGAAAAACGATCACATCAAGAAGAGGTGGATTAATTTTGTGAAGAGCCGCCTTGATGGAGAGCTGAGGATCACCGCCAAAACCCGCCTCTGTAGTGATTATTTTACACAGGATAGTTTTATAAACTTTCGTCGGAGACAACTGGGATTCACTGATAATCCAATGTTACTGGTGAATGGGGCTGAACCGACTATCTCCCGCCTTGGTGTTCATACTCCCGTCGCGCAGACAACTGGTGCCATCATCGGCAGTGTGTGCCCACCAATGTGTGTAAGTTGCCTTATGTGTTTATGTTATAATTATAGTAGGTAGTCCAGGCTCGAACATGTATGGCTTTGTAAAACCAATTAAGCTGCTAGGAGCATCCATTCCGGCTGTAGCGGTGACAGTTGAGTGTGGCGACGGCAGCTTTCCCGCGAGTGGGCGTGGTTTCAACGCAGCCAGCGGACACGCCCCCAGCGTTTGAGAGCAGAGACTACTGCTCATTTTTTCAAGATTTTGAAAGCTTATTTTATGTACTTGCCGGCTTTTTTTATTATTCAAATTTGGCTGGGTGGCTAAAAACACATTTTTCTGTGGTGTGACAAACTCAAAACACATACTTAACCCTCAGGGGACCACAAACGCGCCCGCGCGTTTTGCTCGTTTTTTTTTTTTAGCAATGAAAATAAACACCAAATGCTCTGTTAATTTTGATCTTTCATTTTCGTGTAATACATCAATCGATCCTGTTCAGTTTCTATTTTTTTTCTGTATACTCACAATAAAAATAAAGTGTTTTGCTTTTTGACAAATAAAGAAAAATTAACATGATGCGATTTCTCCCTTCTCTCTGTCCGTGAACTCCCATTTGAAACGCGTTCGAAAATGATCTATAACTCCGCGAAAATTCAGTCAAACAGGCAAACAGACCCACGGGCATAAAGCTTGAGATCGCATCTGTTAAATGAAGTAACTTATATAAAAAACAAATATTCTCAGCTTCTGTAATCTGTATAAAAAGAGAGCGACTCCAGTCGAGCTCATTAAGAGCTAATTCACAGTAATGTGACCACTCCCCGGAGAGCGCGTGCTATTCAAACGCAAATTCTGAGAACTATTGAAGATCTGTGAAACGCCCATCAGCTGTAAACACAGCGCGTCGCGATCGAGTGAGGCATAATATAGCCTACCTTATGGAGAAACGATTCCTCAGAACAGTGCTGATATGAGGAGCAATATCTCCTGATATGAGGAGCAGATTCCGCTGAGGAGTGAGGTAGGCTGTTTTCTTTTCTC
Organism: Vimba vimba; assembly: GCA_022828995.1. Taxonomy (NCBI): domain Eukaryota; kingdom Metazoa; phylum Chordata; class Actinopteri; order Cypriniformes; family Leuciscidae; genus Vimba; species Vimba vimba. The sequence goes on along the minus strand of CM040830.1, from coordinate 2,192,694 downwards.
ACGTGTGGAATAACGTTATGGAATAACGTTAGTGTAGGCCTATGCAAACCGCAAAAAGATGAATCGCCTTTCTGTGAGATGAATGAAGGGTACATGTTTGTAAAGACTGTTTAGCCTAAATATGAATCGCGCGTCTGTGTGTGAAATAATAAACTGCTTTGCTATAGCCTACTGAGATGAGTAAAAATCCACTGGAATATGTTGAAAAAAATGTATTTGTATAAGCAACGTATTAAACTGCAAAAAAAATACTATTTTTTTCAAAAATAAATTCATAGACTAAGATGTTAGATGTTCCAATGTTGGCTATATTCAAACTAATGAATACATATGATAAAATGTAGGCCTATAATCTTTTTTCTTTTTTTTTTTTACAAAGAAAGAGTACACTTGAAATATTGTTGAAATTGTAATTATTGTTGTAATTGTAACATTTTTAATAAAATAGCAAAACATATTTACAAGAGAAATGTAAGCGAAATCTTAAATGGTCAATATAAGTCTTCTTCTAAATACATCTTTTGTCCTTGTGGCTCAGTCAGTGTCACACCTGAATGAATGGCTCATTAGGCAGAGTCATTATGCAGAGTGGGTGGGGAGATTATGCAGAGATTATGCAATCTAAGGTGTAAACTACTCCTCCCCCTTGCATATTGGCTTTCCAAGCAAAACCTGTTTTACAGCATTTAAATCAATGTATTTTTTTTTTGTGAACGATAAAGCAAAACTATTTTCACATAATTTTGAAGCTAGAACACAAAGGGAGAACATCCATTAGTCAAAAGTCTTGTGGACACATATTTAATATGTGTTTTGTGGTCTTAATTCAGCAACTTTCATTTTAATTTTTTCCAATAACCACGCATAAACATTATTCTCTTAAAAATACAAACATCTGCATACACGTTGCTCGCATATTATGGTAGCCCTGTTTGTGCTATATAGAGTGAATTTACACCTTTGCCATTAACATGTTTATAAATAACTGAAAAAAGCACAAATGTCAAGGCATGTCAGAACATCTCAAAGGCCCCAAAAACACAGTGGTCCCCTGAGGGTTAATTTTGACTTTACAGGGACTTTAAACTACTCTTACATTGTTTGAAATTCAGCAGATCAACAGCCTTGAGCAAACCATCAGTTTACTCTGGAGGTGTGTGAGCCAATAAGAAGTTGGTCCCTACAACATTAACTCAGGGCGGATGAACTGGAGACAGACAATGGCTCCGGATCAGACTGATCGATCTCAGGTTAAAATTTGGATTTCTCTGACCTACATATGTGCAATTTAGGACTTTTGAAGGCCAAAAAATTATAAGAAATAGGCCAGCTTTAAAACCTTGTCATTAGATTATTTGTCAATACCTGCTCTCTCCTCATCTTCATATTTCTTATTCTCTCAGTATTCTTATCCTGGCCTATTTCTACCCCTCCTAAAGCTGAACTTTGACTGATAGTCTTTTCATTTTCGTCTGTGCCAGTGAAGAAAGTAAACATAGGCTCAACTGATATTTATACGTTTTATGAATCATTTTCTTAGACATGTTAATTTACTCAAGGCTACCAGGAAAGCTGTAGCCTAAGTCAGTATTGTCATTAGGAAACTTCTGCAAGCTTTGGGATTTGAAAACGTCTGTTTTTAAATGTTAAAAGTAATTTTAAATAATACAAATTATAGACTATGTTTAACGCAGTTGGTGGAATTGGCAGACGTTCCCTTAAGCATCGTGCGCTGTGGAAACGCGTCAAAGCATTCTCAGGTATAATTATGCAGCATTAATGCATGAATGATTTTGAACGAATATTTCATCATGTCGATATACAATGGTCACATAATGTTAAAACTAATCTTGCTATTGATATCTTTGTTAGACTACCGACCCTATAGAACAAATGTCCGGCTAATATCGGGCCTGAAACGAACTTTACCGCGCTCAACCAGCGGGAGTGCATTTCACGAATTAGTAATCGCTGGCGTTCAGCGGGGAGGGCGGAAAGTCTGCGTGAACCCACGTAGATGCACTTTATGCAGTGAAGACTGAAAAGAGTTTGATAACTTTATTAAATTTCTGTGAATTTCCTACCTGTCAGGGCCCCCTAGATCTCATGGGCCCCTGGGCAAGTGCCCAGTTGCCCTAATGGTTAATCCGGCCCTGCACTGTATATATCTCATGTTGACAAACACATGTTTATTCAAACACAAACACATCAGGATTGATCGAGATGCATCGGCTTCTTGCAGAGTGATCGGCACATGACATCAAAGCACTGCGAGAGCGATCAAAAGCACAAGGAGTCGTATGCTCTCCAAACACTCCCGCAGCAGCAACAATCAACAACGCCTTCCATCAACAATAGCGGTCATTGTGTTACTACTGATGCTCATAGCTTTGCGAACCTACATCGGCATCCAAACACGGCGAATCCAACGCGTACGTGCAGCTCGCCGTAACTTGCATAGATGGAGAATACAATTGAGTTGCTATTAGCTCGAATAGCTGCTATTTAAAAAAGGGCGGCCAAAGTTCAAAGTTTCTGTTCGTCTTGTTGGTCACGGTAAACCCAGCCTACTTAAGAACCACTTTCCCTGGTTCAGAGCTGGTGCTTTGGGTGTTGAAAAACAATTAACTGATTTGAAACTAGGCTCTGGCTCTGAACCACCGTCGTGGTGTGAAGGCCTGTGCAGCCGAAGCTGAAGTTCTGCAGGGCTTGGATAGGGAGTGACCTTGGCCTTCCCTCCTGTCGCTGTGCGGCCACAGCTTAGCACTTTTGCTCAGAGCATCAATAGTGGTGAGCTTGTAGTGCGTAAGCGTGTCGAGTAGAGGCCTGAGCCACGACCTGGTGAGTTTGGGTACTTGCGTCTCAGCTCCACTCCTGTAGAATGCGAGGAAAGGCTGCAAGGAAAAAAATGAGACAAGTCAGACACAAGTATTTGTTATAGTTTAACAAATGATATTTAGAACTCACTCTGGGATCTGTGGCCCTATCCCCCCAAACAGGGCAAGAAGGTCATGACCACAATCAGATAAGTTGGTTTTATGACTCTTAGCAATGTGAACAGGGGCCTCTGCCACAAGACCTACAGATATTAGAACAGACTCTCCTGCATTCATTTATCGATGAATTGATTAACATGCATCCCAGAACTTTTTGTGAATGATTTACTGTCTTGTGTTGTGTCTTTTAATACTATTATCTTTTGATACTATTATCTCTTTGATACTATGCATTTTATTATAGAACCAATGGTCAATGTAACCTCAACTATACCATGTTTGGTCTCTATACAATTAATCATAAAAAGTTATTAGTTATTATTAATATTTCTCCTTTGAGCTAACTTGTTACATACCTATAGACCAGTGGCGGCTGCTGGTCTTTCAAAGAGGGGAAGCTCATTTTCGGCCTACATAATAAAAATTATTCATTTATTTATACGTAAATTCTACGTTCCCTTTCAAGAAAATGCTCTGTGAAAAATGAATGTAATAATATAATAAAGGTATAAATAATAATATAATAAATTATAATAATAATACGATTTTTTTTTTATTATTTTACTTGGCTAGCAATTTCGACAAGCAAATACCAAGAAATAGGTTGCAGCAGTTTTTCTTTGAAAAATCCGCAATGGGACTGAGCTCGAACAGCTTCAACATCAGCGACTTTTTATTGTATGAAATCGCTGTCAATCAAAAGGAGACGCAGCCTTTCGACACTGCTATAGACTAAACACGTAATACGCATGTGCAAGAACTTTTTTTTTTCACTGCATGATTCTATAAGGCTTCAGTAATCAGAGGAAACAGGAGTTTTCCCATTGCTTCTAGTGACGCAGTACGAGTGAACCGTATCGATATAGGGAACAGAAGAGATCACTTTACAACATCAGGATTTATTCATTATTTAATATTTTTAAATCATTTCTGTCCTTTCCTCTTAATGACTTTTGACCATTTCAGTTTTAAAAGTGGTCCAAAGTGCAATAAAGTTCTCTTACAAGAGTACTCTCGTGTTGCGTAAGTTTAGCTTACGCTACGGGAAAACTCCTTTTCTCAAGAATACTGAAGCAAAAAATGATCCTTAATTTTTAGAATGTAAAACGCATTTGCTGCAGCAGGCAGACATAGGCGAGGCAGCTCGCACGCCTATTGGCTGCTCAGCGGCAACTGCTGCAACCTATCAGTGCATCAGACGTGACGTCAGCGCCAATGAGAGGCTCGCCTCGTGCTGTCGTCATGGCCCGCCAAAAGGGGTGTGGCTTAAGCCTATAAAAACCCCTCGCCCAGGTTGCACAAGTGATTTCGTCTCCTTTCAGCGAAGGACTTCGCTGGATCTCCGAGAGAGAAGCAACGCCGTGGAACAGCATCTCAGCGGGACGAGCTCGAGTCAAGGACACATCGGCTGGATATTCGCCACCTCACTTCTCTGTGAAAGAGCACTCGCCGGCGGTGTCCCCGCAAGCCTCTTTCTCTGAGTCCCCCGTCTCATTTCTCAACGGCCAATGGCCCGCTGCCACGGTGGCCGAAGAGATGGAGCTGGATGTCACGGAGGACGACAGCTGTTCGATCCTTGCGTCCGGTAGCGAGGACTGGTCTGGATCCATCCCTGACCCCGCTCCGTTGACTCAGGAATCCAGCGTGAGGGCTTCTGTCGACGCTGAGCTTCTCCGCCTCCTCACAAAGGCCGTGGAGGACCTCGGCCTTGACTGGTCTATGCCCAAGGAGCCCGCGCCTAACAGGTTGGATGGCTGTTTCCTGCCAGGACGCCGCTCTGCACCTGTCTCGAGGCCCGCTCCCTTCCTCCCCGAGCTGCATGATGAGCTCTCCAGGTCGTTGGGAGCCCCGTTTTCGGCCAGGCTGAGATCCTCTGTCTCTTCGAAAGCTCTCCGCGGTTGACGGCGCGAAAGACAGGGGATATCTCTCCATTCCTCCTGTCGAGGAAGCTGTAGCGACGCACTTATGTCCGCCCTCTGCGGGATGGCGGTCCAAGTTGACTCTGCCTACCAAAGCCTGCCGGACTACTTCGACGCTGATTGGCCGCGTCTACTCTACCGCCGGTCAGGCTGCATCCACTCTGCATACCATGGCCGTTTTGCAGATTTACCAGGCCAACCTTCTCTGTTCACTGGACGAGGCTGGCCCATCGGTGGAGGGCGTGATGGACCTGAGAAGCGCAACGGACCTAGCTCTCAGAGCTACTAAGACTGCCGCCCAGGCTATCGGCCGCAACATGGCTGCTCTCACCGTCACTGAGCGTCACCTGTGGCTAACGCTGTCTGACATGTCTGAGTCTGACCGCGACACCTTCCTGGATGCCCCTGTTTCATCAGCCAGTCTCTTCGGTCCCTCGGTGAAGGGCTTCGCGGAGCGATACTCCAGTTCCGCAGTGGGTCGCGCTAAGAAGCAGCCGCCCGCTCGGAAAACAGCGCCCCCACCACCTCCTCCGCCTCCTCCGCCTGCTTCACAACATCGCCAGGCTCGGGATGCACGTCAGCGCTCGCGCTAAGAAGCAGCCGCCCGCTCGAAAAACAGCGCCCCCACCGTCTCCTCCGCCTGCTTCACAACATCGCCAGGCTCGGGATGCACGTCATCGCTCGCACTCTATCAGCCGCTGAAGACCGCCTCCCGCCCGGGGACCCAGGCACAAGCTCGCGCCGAGCTTTGAGCCTCCCAAGTCTTCCTAGCCCCCCTAGGAAGGCGCCGATGGTTAAGTCCCACCACGGCCGGACCGCCATCGAAATCAGCACGACCCGCTCTCTCAGTTCCCTCAACAGAGGTGACTCGAAGAGTGTATTCAGCAGCTAACAAGTCAGTTCCTCAACTCGCTCGCCTGCACACAAACGCTGTTTTTACGGCGACCCACATAAATCTCAAAAAGACCATTATGTCTGGTCATATTCCGGCTCAGGCCTAAATGTAGGACAGGTGCCCACTGCCCAGTGCCCACCCCTGCACAAAAACACTACCCTCTCTGTGTGTCACACTCATCCAGAGTCGAAAACAATAAAGCTGGCTCAGGCCGCTCGACTGCTAAGTGTAGGAGAAGTGCCCACTTCTCAGTGTTCACCCCTACACACAAGCACTACCCATGCAGTGTCTCACAACACCACAGGGTCCATATCAGTCAAACCGGCTCATGCCATTCATATTTTAAGTGTAGGAAATGTGCCCACTGTACAGCGCCCACCCCTGCCTGTGATTATGAATGTATGTGCGCTACGCACACACATAACGCCTCAGCGTATGAACCCAGCTCGCGCTGACAGTGTCTCGAGTGCAGATCACGTGTCTGCCTCTCAGCGCACACACCTTGTGGAAAGTTCGCCGTGCCTCCCGCCGAGAGCCCACAGAGCTGTGCCTGTAATAAAGCATCTCCCTGTTTATACGGCCAGGGTGCCAGTTACAGAGCCACTGCACGAAGTGCCGTCTGCCCCATTCGAAATGAGCATGATGAACGAAGTACATCATCATGGCCGGGTCTCCGGGTCCCCGTATCCGAGCGACCGGAGCCCAGATTTCATTCTACCCCTGGCCATTCATGCGAAAGCATGGGAAGGGATCCCAGGGGCTTCAAAATGGGTGCTAAAGATAATGAAGCGGCTACTCGCTACAGTTCGCTCGCAGACCAACGTGCTTCACAGCCCGGGTCGAAACTTCGGTGAATCAGGAAGTAGCACACCTACCTGCACCGAAATAGCGAATTTGCTGGGGAAAGGGGCGGTGGAAACCATCCCCTTGGCAGAGAGCGAGTTGGGGTTTTACAGCCGTTACTTCTTAGTACCAAAGAAGGATGGCGGGCTCCGCCCTATACTAGATCTCAGACGTTTGAACAAATCGCTGATGACGCGCTCGTTTACAATGATCACAACCAGACATATCGAATTCGAACTCGAATTCGACCGGGGGACTGGTTTATATCAGTGGATCTGAAAGATACCTATTTTCAGATCCAAATAGCAGCCCGTCACAGGCCGTTCTTGAGATTCGCCTTCGAGGACCAGGCTTATCAGTACCCCGTCCTTCCCTTCGGCCTGTCTTTAGCACCTCGTACATTTTACGAAATACATGGACACGGCACTCGCGCCCCTCAAACGAAGGGGTGTGAGAGTCCTGAACTATCTGGACGACTGGCTAATTATAGCACAGTCAAAGGAGGAACTGGTGCTACACAAAGCATTACTGCTGACCCATCTCGAACAGTTGGGTCTCAGAATCAACTGGGCCAAAAGTATTCTATCTCCCAGCCAGGAAGAACTGGCGGCAGCGATCCAGCGCCTAGCGGCGACATTCACTGTAGGGAAGAATCTCCCCCTTAGAGTGTTTCAGAGGATGATGGGTCTCATGGCCTCAGCCTCAACGGTGCTGCAGCTGGGTCTGCTGCACATGCGCCCTTTTCAGCTGTGGCTGAGACGGTGGGTGCCAGCACGAGCATGGACATCAGGTATGCTTCGTCTCACGGTGAATCAGACATGCGTAGCAGCTCTGAAACCGTGGATCTGAGCCGGCTGGTACCGGTCCGGCGCGAACCTGGGCATCGCTTGACGAATCAAAGTAGTCTCGACAGATGCTTCCAACACAGGTTGGGGCGCCCTATATGAAGGGCCTTCAAATGGGCCTTTGGTCAGACGCGGAGAAGCGTCTACACATAAACTGTCTATAGATGAAAGCGGTCGAAAACGCCCTTCAGTTCTTCCTCCCCACATTGAGGAACCACCACGTTCTAATCAGAACGGACAACACGTCGGTGGTGTCCTACATTAATCGCCAGGGCGGCCTCAGGTCCCGGAGCCTTCTTGCAATAGCAAAACGCCTCCTCATATGGGGCCAGCACAATCTATGCTCGCTGAGAGCGGCGCATGTGCCGGCGTCCTGAACGTGGGCCCAGATATATGAAAGTTTTTTCCTCACATAATTAAAATGAAAATTCAAATGGTTAAAAAGATCAAATAATAAATCAAAGTATCAAAACAACTGATCAAATGATAAATCAAATGGTCAAATTATTAAATAATAAATCAAAATCTAAAAATGGCTGCACTAATGATAAATCAAATGTTCAAACCATATTTCATTTCCTCATTCGGATTTGATTTTTAATTTTCATCATCAACCCAGTATAAACCTGTCATAATTAAATATAAAAGTCAATGCTCAAATCATGAATCAGATGCTCAAATTATAAATCAAATGTTCAAACCAACATCGCAAATGGTGAATCAAATGCTCAAACGGACATCGCAAATTATAAATCAAATGCTCAAACCTACATCGCAAATGGCAAATCAAATGCTCAAACGGATAAATCAAATGCTCAAAACTACATTGCAAATGGCAAATCAAATGCTCAAACGGACATTGCAAATGATAAATCAAATGCTCAAACAGACATTGAAAATTATAAATCAAATGCTAATTATGAATGTCAATCAAGTAGCGTGGGCGTAGATTTGAGTCGGGTGGGGCCGGGCCCGGGGTAACTCAGTGGTAACTTTACCTCAGTGCTCACTGCTCAGACAGATGCTAAATTTTACTGCATCGACGACATTGATTTTTTTGTAGGCTATATAGCCTAAAATGGACAAAAGTTTAATAAGTAAACTTTTAAGGGATGCAGCAGAGGCCCTGGAGCAAAACTCATTGATTACCGGCCCTCCCCAGCAGCCTCCAGATCGACGTGCACAAGACGAGCAAGGTGAGTCTAGTCTAACGTTAATGTCAGTCAGCCATTTTGTAGTCGCTCCAGTCCCCTTAATATCTGTGGTCAAATCGTCATGTTTTCAAAATGAATCTGAAATTAACTCGTAACAGTGTAATGTTAATTGTAATGTTAAATGTTAAAATAAGAATAGGCGACACGTTATAACGTAAAACAACAATCCCCCCTTCATAAGGCCGACGACACACTGGCTGCATGGCGTCCGTTTTTATTTCGGCTCCCATGTTAACAGCAGAGCCATATAGGTCTTTCTCTATAGCTCTGGTTAACAGCAACGTTTCTGGTTAACAGGTTAGATTAGACACTAGGCTTGCAGACTGCCTGCGTGAGCAGCGTGACGCGCGTCTCAGGCTCGAGCCTTCATTTTGATACGAATAGATCTTGATAAATGACATTTTGATGTTTGAAAGTGGTTTAGGTTAGTCTAGGTTTTGAAATAAATGCATATATAAATGTAATATATTTTAATCGATTTTCATGATAACATGAAGTATAGGCCTTCCACAACCCCATAATGTCGAATATATCACCAATGAGGCTTTTTCATGTCACCTAGCAGTCCAGTGCCGCGTCAGACACGTTTCTGGTGTGTAAAGACATAGAAAACGCCACGCTGCCAGTGTGTCACCGGCCTAATTGATCCAGAGACTAAGCTGGTTCACGAACAGGTGTTACTGATCCATCCTTGAGAACTGTAAATGGAGACTGATAAACGTCACTCTTACATCCATAACACAACACCTGATTTACTGGAAAAAAGTATGACATCTAGGTACATTTTGTCTGCTCTTTAAAGGAAAACTCTGTTTTTTTTTTAAGGCTAATTTTCCAACTCCTATAGAGTTAAACAGTTGAGAGTAGTTCACCTCAAAATGAAAATTTCCTCATAATTTCCTCACCTCAATGGCATCCAAGATATCCATGTCTTTCTTCAAAATTGTTCAAAATGAACAATTGTTTAAAAAGTATATCAATGCATATTGACAATGTGTGTATATATATATATATATATATATATATATATATATATATATATATATATATATATATATGGCTTGGCTTGGTCCTATAAAGGAAGGCTCGGGACAGCTGATCCCTGATTTTTCATCTCTTCAGCGAAGCTCACGCATCGTTGGATCCCGAGAGAAGCCGCGCCGTCTGAAGAAGCCTTTCAGCGGGACGAGCCATCATCTGAAGCTGCTGGCCACGCCGCCTTCTACTGCCGCTCCCGCTGCGCTATCCGGCGCCTATATCCTTTCTCTGCTACTGCTACTTTCATATTTTTGTGGAAACCATGATACATTTTATGCAGAATTATTTGATGAACAAAGATGAAAGAACAGCATTTATATGAAGTAGATTTTTTTTTTAACAGTGTAAAACCCTTGACTGTCACTTTTGATCAATTTATTGCATCGATCCTTGTTGAATAAAAATATTCATTTCATTAAAAAAATCTTACTGACGTCAACATTTTGAACCATTATGTAAACTTTTGGTTTGTTTATTGTGAAATAACTCCCGATTATTTCTCTGTCATCTAAGCAAGGCTTCGTTTCCCAAACGCACTGGGCCTGTGAGCTCAGCAACGCACCAGCATCGAACGCTCTCTGTGATTGATTGGTTTCGTCTTCTATGCAGATGACTAGGAGAAAAAGTTCTATCCTACACAATTATCCGCTAACATTCGCTTATTTTTCCACTTAGAAGCTTATTTTATGCACTGAATTGTGTAACATAAACGACTCTGGGTAAATGTGAATTAGCTCAAGGATATAGGGAATTTTGGAAATATTAATAATCATAACTCATGGTCATAATAATTCAGAAATTGCATGTACACTTACTTTATCAATTATCGAGATTACCTTGTTCCGGAACTGGTCTGGTCATCAGTCATTCGTCCAGCGAATAAATGTAAGATTATCACAGTTAGAAAGGGGTATCTCTATTTACAAACTCCAAGAAAGTTTATGTTCTGGCCACGAACATCAAACTTTCTGAGTTTATGGATTAAAAATTACTCAAGGTAGTCTATAATATCGAGCTTGTAGCTTAAATAGATCTTTTAATTTCATTGACTTTATAAGGTGGGTTTTCAAATACAGAGACAGTGAAAAGTATAAATGGATTTTAATAAATGCAAAACTGGAGAGATTATATAAGCTACAAATATAAATGTACGTAAAAATGCAAACAATAAAACATACAAACATTTAACCAAACAAAAACATACGTGATCAGAATGAATGAAAGAAAGAAAGAAAGGAAGAAGGATATAGAGAGAAGGGAAAAGCTAGTAATTATTACATACAGAAACCTAAGAGCCAGACACCTGAAACCAGCTTTAGAGAGATCAAAAGATACTTGCAAGTCTGTTCTCTGTTCGGGTGAGGCTGAGACAGGAAGGAAGCGCGGACGGTGTCCTGTTTCTGCTGCGTCTTCCGGTGTCGCGGGAAGCTTAAAAGGCTCACTGAATGTAACGTTTACCGGAAAATAAGATTCATCTCCCGTGAAGGAAGAGGTAAAATATAACTTAGTTGCAAAGAATGGCAGCTACGACTAGAACATGTGTTTGTCCGAGGAGAAGGCCTGAGCCTTTCAGATGTTTCTTGAAGCCGGGGAGAAGAGGAGGAAGGATGAGAGATCAGGGTGAGAGAGCGAGAAGTGGGGGTCTCTTCCTTTTAAAAGACATCTGTTTACGCCCTCTTTTTGGGACAACAGCAAATCAGATCTTCTGATCTGAAGCGGGAAAAAGTTTCTTTGTGTGAAGAAGACACACCTACCTTGACCAAATGTCATATGAGAGAAAGAATTCATATTTCCTCTTAAGATTGTACACACAGAACAATACATTTTACTGTAATCTCCTATGTGTGACTGGTTGAATTAAAACAGGACGGTCAGACAGGTACCAAAGATGACAGGTAAAGATAGGAGAAACATAACGTTACATTTATATGCATAATTACACACAAATAAAGTTTGATTAAACACACAATAAAATTGTCAGTGTTTCCATTATAGCAAGTGACGACACTTGAGAAACACAGGAATACACATCAACATTTAGTGGCTTGTTATGGCTTGTTATGTAAGGGATTTCTGTTTCAAAGTCCAGAGTGTGTTTGTGTGTGTGCGTTGGAATGTCACTAGTCTGTAAAGTCACGGAGAGTTCACGCTGAACTGGTGGGATTCCAGCCACACGGGCGCTGGTGAATTACCCCGTAGGGAAAAATTAACCAGAGTCGTCTTCCTAAGGACAAAGAGGATGTGTTCGACACCCTCATGATTCACTTAATGTGAAAAGCAGATGTCATTGTTGCTACAATTTCGTGCTAAATTAATACAAAATTACTGGTAAAAAACACACATATGGATCGATATTTTTATGTGAGGATCAATCCTTTTCGATACCACGTCAGTATCGATAGTATTGATACTTCAAGATCGATCCGCCCACCTCTAGTGCAAGTATGTACCACTTGCAAAAAAACGCAACGCAATATTTGCGGTACAGTAAGTGCATGAATTCGACGTGTTAAATTCTTTATGTGCGGCTCAAGAAGTTCGCAAAGATAAGACATTGCTTCCGCGGAAAATCTGTATCTTTCATACAAATTACTATCAGGAAAGGCAAGGGGATTTTGTCTGGCTAAAAACTCTTTCTTTACGAAGTGCTCGTCTAACAATTTGTGCTGAGATGTCCACTGGATTTGGAAGAAAAGGTGAAGCCATTGCAACAGACACTGGGAATAAGTTACGTCACCTATATGTTTCTTTGCTCTCAGCTGATTGGTCAAACTTCAGTCTGAGATCTTGAATCCAGAACATAACCTGCCCCAGAGCAGGTTAGCCATGCAGCGTAAGATACCATGGCGACGAACACCGATTCAAGCCGAGCTACTTTCATAGTACCTAAAACCCAGGGTTGGCGCAAAACTAAACTGAAACATAGCTGGCTAGCCACCTAAACCGGCTTCATGGTACAGGCCCCTGGAGGAGCGCAAACTTCTGCTGTAGAAATGTCTTTCTCAAAGCAAGGCAAATCAGGCCCCCCAAAATGAAAGGAACGACATTAGAAGGAAAGAAAACAAAATGAGGGGAAACAATTGGTAACTGACTTATTTTCAAAGAAAGGTGAGCACAATCAAACACGAAATCTGTAGTGCTAAACTGCTTGAATATCTCTACGATCGTTAGTGCTAAAAATCAACTGAGACAACCCATTGAAAGAGCAGAACATACACTTTTAGATGATAATTTGGTTATACATGTAATCTGAGGTAAAGGCTAAATAAATAAACTGTACACTAACAATGCTGTTTGCAAAACACACCATTATAATAGCCTAAATTGAATCTTAATTTTAAATTAATAGGCTATAATATCTAAAATTAGCAACAATTAGCAATTGTTTTGTTATAAACAAAAAAATTGTAATATCATTTAGCTTAAACTTAGTAACCACAGTAAAGTAGGCTAGAGAATGTTGAAAGGAGGTTTGAAATGTGTGTGCACACATGACAAATTATCAGGCTACTCTAAGCATTTATAGTTAATAGTTATTACGCTATAAATATCTAGGTCTACAGATTCATGTGTGCAGAGGCCATATTATTATTATTATTTATTTTTTTGAGGAACATGGGGGCCCATTAGGACTGCCTACATAGGGCCCGGGATCTTGTGCTACGCCCCTGCTTGCTGGTCTCTCTCTCGGAGAAGTGAATTCCGTCTCTTCCCCGGGCCAGACACGAACGGCGCGGTCCAGCAAAAGACAGTCCCAGTGATATTACACTTACACTGGATGCTCCGGCGAGACACGACAAATCCCAGACAGTGTATAGTGATGCGCCGTTATATTTCGGACGTACGGACGGTAAGTCCAAGTTCTCGCGCTATTTCTGGCAAGGGACAAATAGGTTTACATTTTGCATTAATGGTCCGGCCCGGTCGCTTCAATGTGTCCAATATCCTCTGACTGTTATAGCGTTGTAGACAAGTGGTGTAAGGCAAAAATTAGGAAATAAAAAGCACGATGGAATGGTGCCAGCCAGAGAGGCCGTTACGTCAAATACAGTAGTATACAGCAAATTTAAAAAATACAGTAAGTCTCTGTATGTGGTGTTAGACAAATACATTAGTATACAGCAAATTTAAAAAATACAGTAAGTCTCTGTATGTGGTGTTAGACGTCACAGAAAATTCCCATGATGCAATGGGAAACAGTTATTTACTGTAAAGAGAAATAGCAGTATAATACTGGGGGATTTAAAGTAAATAACTGTAGAAATTACAGAAAAGTCTTACAGTGTTGGTTATGGACACTGCGCCCTGTGATGTGGGAGTGTCGGCCCTCGATTGGCCCTTATCAGATCGCACTCTGGAGGGTAATCCAAAGCGATTTACAGCTTCTATGAAACTGTGCAGCACAACAGAAGCACTGTTTTTCAAAGCAGCTGAAGCCATCTATGCCTCCATGGAACACTATCCTCCACCTAGGCAAAAAAATAAAAATAAATTAAAAAGTAAGTATTTTCTGTTGCCGGACCAGTAAGTTTATAAATCAAGGAACAAAATATCAGCAAACTTAAAGATAAATTATGTCATTAGTCCTATTCAGGCAGTAATCGTTTCTCATGTGGACATCTGTTAAAAAAAAGCTTGTCATCTCTAATAAAACTGCATGCAGACAGTTCTATTTACAGTGATAGTTCTGTGATCCTATGAACATGGGAAAGTGCTGATTATGTGCTCAGTTGCATGGTTGTAAGAAAGACATGAACTTCTTTGATGACGTGGGGGTGGGTGACTTAATTATCAGGAAATTGTACTCCTAAAGTGGACTGCTTAAAAACATACCTAATTAGTTTGTGGTTCCCATCTATATGCCACATGGCATTAGGTGCTGGAACGGAATACTGTCGCCGCCTTATTGTGCGTAGCGACAAGGCTCGTAGCTGTGTTCCTTGTGGATCCACTCTCCGCAGGGACTCGCGCACTCTTTCAACTAATATAACAAAAGAGAAACTTTTTTTTTTCTTAATCATACCTGTATAAATTATTTGACTACTGAAGATTAGTTTCAGGAGTTACTTAAAGGTGCAATATCCAAAAAACACTGGGCCATACATTTTGTTTAGTTGATTACTTACAATATCCCAAAATTATTTAGTTCAACATGATGAAATGTTAGAATATGATCTGTATGTTATTTTAATGTTAATCTATCTTACTGCTAGTCTCGTACAGCCAACAAACAAACTAACAACATTCAACACACTTAAATGCAGTTTAATGTGATAGTGTAACTGTTGGTCCAACTGTTAACTTACATGTCCTTATTACTACAAATACTACTATATTTGCGGGACTCGCGTGTGGCACTGATAATCTGTCTCTCATTAGCAATTGCGCCCTGCTTCATATCACAGTCATGTTAAAAACATGAATATATTCACTCATCCATAAACATAATTAGATCCATCAGCTTGATGACAAGATCCATAATTCAGCTTATGCTTTGCGTCATCAATATACGCCTTTGTTATTGTAAGAGGTTAGCGACCCCCCTGGCGGCGAAAAATCCTACATATTAGCTACATACGGTAGCCAGAGTTGGGGTAAAGGTTCTGGATTTCTGCTACAGTTCTGTCCAGATCATCAGTTCTGTCCAGATCATCTGCTACAGTTCTGTCCAGATCAGATACGTCTGTGCATAGGTCAGACACTCTGCAATAATGGGAAAACAGTGGTATGGCAATTAAACGAAAAAGCAAGTTTAAGCCACAAAGACTGGAATTCGTTTCAAATTCAATTTGAAGCTAGTTTTATGGGACTTCATTAACTTCTAGTGCCTCTAATACAGTAAATTTACAGCTGGTTTCATAGACATTTCTTAAATTAATGATGCAGTGAAATGCGATGTTAAAATGCAAATTCTAGTTTAAAATAACTTACAGTGATATATAATAACATTTTGAAATATGCCAGTGTCATTGTTTTGTCTCAAGCTGTACACCAGTAACTTAATGTTTTATCAAAGGCCTTTTTATAAAGCTGCTTTAAATATCCAAGTTCTGGCTGTTAACCTGGATTTTATATCTAATTAATTTAATTACAGCATACTTAAATTATTTAATTGTAAATGCATTACTATAAAAATGTAAGTGAATTCTACTACTTTTATAGGCATATTTGAATGTGTGGAAAACTTTACATTTAATGGATTAATGTTTAAATTTGTGTACTGACCACGCCCCTTCCCCCCAACCCACCACGTGACGCACGCACAAACACAGTTTTTGCAAGTCAGACAAGCAACGTCATTTTTTGTGGTTGAAAGTGCACGCGAATTCGTGGAGCTGTTGGTGAGTAGTTAGAAAGCAAATGTGTTAGACAGTTCTCTTACGAGAGGTCTCTCGTACTGCGTTGAAAACGCTAGGGGAAAACCTCTTTTCCACGAGATACTGAAGCCAAAAAAATTATCCTTATAATTTTGAATTATTGCAAAACGCGTTGCAGCAGTACGCGGCCATGGGCGAGACGGCTTCAGCCTATCGAGCGAGGCCTGAGGTGACGTCAGGCCAATGAGGGCGTTTCGCGCCCTCCGCGCCACTTCCCGCCGAAACGGGCGTGGTCTAGTCCTATAAAGGAAGGCTCGGGAGGCTGATTCTCTGATTTTTCATCTCTTCAGCAAAGCTCACGCATCGTTGGATCCCGAGATAAGCCGCGCCGTCTGAAGAAGCCTTTCAGCGGGACGAGCCATCATCTGAAGCTGCTGGCCGCGCCGCCTTCTACTGCCGCTCCCGCTGCGCTATAGCGCGTAGTAACCCGCTTGCCTGCACCCGAACAACGTTTCTACGGTCCCCGTGCGTCAATGGCGAAAGGAGAATAGAGTGTTTTAACCCCGCTGCGACCGGGCCGATATCCACTCTTCTCACATTTTTTCGCACTTTTCAGGCGACTGAAAATGTCAATATTGCATGTTGTGCTACCCGCATGCCTGCAAACAAATGCCAGTGTGGATAATACTTGCGCTAACTGAATGCCAATGTGTCTTCCCCTGTGGCCCAGTGGTAGATTCCCTGTGGCCCAGTGGTAGATTCTCAGGCTTTCGCGCGGGAGACCCGTGTTCGAATCCTGGGTCTACCGGCAGAAAATAATTATGCCGTCAAATGCAAATCACTCTGTCAGTTCCCTGAGAGGCAACTGCAGATGTGTATTTTGCAGCCGACGAGCACGTGGTACAACCCGCGCTCGACTAGCCGCCGCCCCGCTCCGCGTGGGCCACGGCCAAGGATTGCGGTGAAGCCCGAAGCCATCCTAGCACGCGTAGGAAAGCGTTGGTGTCCGAGCCCCACCGTGGCCGGACTTCCACCGAAGCCCGTCGCTCGTTCATTTCCAAGAAATGTGACTGTTCCAGTGTATTCTGCAGTGTACAAGCTGGAACAGCTGCCCGCTTGCCTGCACACAAAAGCCGTTTTACGGCTACCCAGATAAATCCCATAGGGATGTTGTGCTATATGTGTAGAGAAGATTCCCACTGCCTAGTGCCCATCCCTACACACAAGCACAGCCCTTCACACAGGGCCCGCGCTCATAATTCGACTCGGGTCGATCGCGCACACAACATAGTAAACGTGCCCACTGCCTAGTGCCCACAAACACTATGTTCTGCATGTCTCATGGTTTCTGTAAAGACGAAACCTGTGTGCATTCGCTCTGCTCAGGCAGACATTGCGCTCACTGCAGTAAATGTGCCCGCTCTCCCGCGCCCACATTCACTCACGGACATTATATGTCCTACAGGACTCGCCCAGCCCTCCCTCGCTCGGTTAAACACCGCAGCGGGGTCGAGCGCGGGCATTCTGCCCGCTGTGATCAGCGCGCTCCCCCCCTCAAATGTCACAGGCATAACGCCTATGTTACAGCGCACCAAAGCGCCTCTGCCGCCAAACGAGCAGAGCGCACTTCGCAAAAAAAAAAAGAAAAATCCCGGCCACGGCCGATGGTGCTACAAGTGTAGAGCAGATGCCCACTGTCCAGTGCCCATCCCTACGCACAAGCACAGCCCTTCACACAGGGCCCGCGCTCATAAAATCGACTCAGGTTGATCACGCATTCAACATAGTTAACGTGCCCACTGCCCAGTGCCCACAAACACTATGTTCTGCACATATCACGGTTTCTGTAGAACGAAACCTGTGCTTGCTCGCTCTGCCCAGGCAGACAGCGCATCCGAAGCAGTAAATGTGCCCGCTCCCCCACGCCCACACTTACTTACAAACATTATGAGTCCTACGGGATTCGCTCAGCCCTCCCTCACTCGGTTAAACACCGCAGCGGGGTTGAGCGCGAGCATTCTGCCCGCTGTGATCAGCGCGCTCCCCGCCTCAAATGTCACGGGCATAACGCCTTATTTCAGCACACCGAAGCACCTCTGTCGCCCAACGAGCAGAGCGCGCTTCGCATCCAACTCCTAGCCAGCCGCGCAGATGCGTGGGCAGCGCTTACAGGGGTTTCGGAGTGGGTGCTGGACATTATAAAAGAGGCTATTCACTACAGTTTTGTCGACGCCCTCGTCGCTTCACAGCGCGCGTCGAAACCACGGCAAATTCAGAAGTAGCACACCTACTTCCAGCCGAAATATCCAAACTATTGAGCAAAGGGGCTATAGACCCTTTATCTCAAGCTCAAAGAGAAGGGGGGCTGTACAGCAGATACTTCCTGGTACCGAAAAAAAAAAAAAAAAGACGGGGGTCTCAGACCCATACTAGATCTAAGACAGCCGAACAAAGCATTGGCGAAACGCTGTTTCAAAATGCTCACAACCAGAAAAATCCTCGCGCAGATTCGCAGAGAAGACTGGTCCATGTCGATAGATCTAAAGGACGCGTATTTTCAAATACAGATAGCGTCACGTCTCAGGCGATACTTGAGATTTGCCTTCGAGGGCCAGGCCTATCAGGACCATTTACTCGATCACCTCGAGAATCTAGGTCTCAGAGTCAATTGGGCGAGGAGCTCTCTGAACCCCAGTCAAACGATATGTTTCTGGGTACAGTTCTGGACTCACAGTCTATGATAGCGCGGCTGTCATCACAGCGCGTGCTAGACATTCAGCGTGCAGCGAGCCCTTTCCGCTGCGGCGCGACCGTCCCGCTCAGGAAGTTTCAAAAGATGCTCGGTCTCATGGCCTCAGCATCATCAGTTCTTCAGCTGGGCTTGCTCCGCATGCGCCCTCTGAAGTTCTGGTTGAAAGAACTTCCAGAGCGTGGGCATCCGGTCAGTTTCGTCTCAAGGTCGATCAGATTTGCTTCTCAGCCCTGAGACCTTGGAGAGCAAACGACTGGTACCAATCAGGACCTGGACCTGGGGACTTCCTCGAAGGTGAAAGTGGTGTCTACGGACGCCTCCACCTCGGGATGGGGAGCGCTGCTCGAGGGCACACCGTTCTTCGGCCAGTGGTCAGAACGGAAAAAGCTCCAACATATCAACTGCCTGGAAGTGCTGGCAGTGGACAACGCGCTGACGCGTTTTCGTCCTCAGATAAAGGACCACCACGTCTTAGTCCGCTCGGACAACATGTCAGTGGTGTCCTACATAAATCGCCAGGGCGATCTCAGATCCCGAAATTTATACAGGCTGGCGAAACGCCTCCTGGTATGGGCTCAGCGCAACCTGCGCTCGCTGAGAGCAGTGCACGTCCCTGGGCTACAGAATTTGGGGCCAGACAGACTGTCCAGGAACAACATTCCGGCGAGCGAATGGTCTCTACACCCGCAAACAGTCCAGCTGTTGTGGGAGAGATTCGGCAGAGCCGAAGTAGACCTGTTCGCGTCTCACGAAAACGCTCACTGCCCTGTGTTCTTTTCCTAGAGCGAGAGCACTCTGTCCCAAACGTGGCCGCGCTGCCCGATCTATGCTTTTCCCCCCGTCTCTCTCCTGCCTCAGGTGAAAGAACGGATCAGGGAAATAAAATGCTCAGTGCTGCTTGTAGCACCGCTCTGGAAGAACCAACCATGGTTCCCAGTTCTGATGCAGTTAGCAGACACTGCCCCATGGCCAGTGCCCTTGAGGAGGGACCTCCTCTCTCAGGCCAGGGGTTCGATTTGGCATCCTCACCCAGAGCTGTGGTCCCTTCATGTGTGGGCGCTCAACGGGTACCCGCTGACCTCTCAGTGGGAGTGCTAAATACTATCACTCAGGCTAGAGCTCCGTCTACCAGACGGCTCTATGCCTCGAAGTGGTCGGTATTCTCCGGCTGGTGCACAGCTCGGGGCTTTTCACCCTTCGACTGTGGGGTGACGGAGGTTCTCTCCTTCCTACAGGAGCTGCTGGATAAGGGCAGAGCCCCCTCCACGCTCAAAGTCTATGTGGCGGCCATAGCAGCGTTTTCTAAATCAACGCTCGGTCAGTCAATAGGAAGGAACGATTTAGCCATCCGCTTCCTCAGGGGAGCTAGGAGACTGAATCCTCCCAGACCTCCCTCAGTCCCTATGTGGGACCTCTCTACGATTTTGGAAGCCATGAAAGCTGACCCTTTCGAGCCTATCCAAACGATTAGCCTCAAACATTTGTCTTTCAAAACAGTGTTTTTGTTGGTTCTCGCTTCAAGTGAAGCGCATAGGTGACCTGCACGCGCTCTCGGTGAGCGCAACGTGCTTAGAGTTTGGGCCAAGCGACTCAAGAGTCATACTCGGTTTCCGGTCGAGTGAACGCTGGCGTGACTAGCTGCCGCTGCTCGCCGGTAACTTTTTATTTGATCGTCATTATGGTCTTGCGACCTAATGAACTTTGATTTATACTGGTGCAGTGTCTGTAAAACAGTTTCATCTGCCCGTTTTGGTAAACGGACAGACCGAATATTGTCTACGCTACCTGTGGCGTGTTGTTGACTCCCGCTCCTCATCTGGCTGCTGCTACATACTAGCTACCACCTCCACTCGTCCATCATGTGGAATAACGGACTGACAGTATGGTTTATCCTAGTCTGGATTGTCCTATCCAGCTTACTAGGTCCATCGACAGCCCTTCACCGGTACACTGCTGCCCAGCTCCTTCAGCTGCGGATCCACCTGTCAGATCCTTCACCGGTGCTACATTTTTTCCCGGACATCGCTCGGCTCCCCCGTCGGAAATATATCCACCGCGGGTCCCGCCTGAGACTCCACATCAACCACTCATCTGCCATCAACTCCATTTGGTCCACAACCCGCCGTCCTCGCAGGAAACCCAACAGACGAGCTAAATGCGGCTTGTTAGCCAACCTAGCCAAGTCGGCTAACCATGTCTCCACCTCCGTTCGCAGTGATGTCAACTTCGGACTATTTAACATCCGCTCACTCACTGGCAAAGGACTTCTTCTCCAGGACCTCCTCCTCGATTCCAAGCTGGATTTTCTATGCTTGACAGAGACTTGGCAGCAACCGAACGACTTTTCTCAGTTAAACGAATCCACTCCACCCGGGTTTGTTTACATTTGTCAGCCCCGCCTCACCGGTCGAGGAGGAGGTCTCGCGATAATTCATCATGAGAAATTGCGTGTGTCGCCTATTTCTCTTCCTACATACTTATCGTTTGAATCAGTGGCTCTGCAAATTACTGGACCAACACCAACTATAGTAGCTGCTGTCTATCGTCCTCCCAAGCCCAACAAGGATTTTATTGATGAATTTTCCTCTCTTCTCACCCTCCTCTGCACACACTCCCCTAATGCTATTGTGCTTGGTGATTTTAATATTCACATGGACAGCATCAATCATATTATCACGAAGGATTTTACATCATGCTTGGACAGTTTCGATTTTAAGCAACATATAAATTTCCCCACCCATTCCAAAGGTCATATCCTTGATCTGGTGTGCTGCTCCGGTGTCACCCCTTTAAACTGCGCTTCTACTCATCTCCCCATTTCTGATCATATGTTCATATCATTTAATCTGAATCTGTCCATTTCCAAAACTAAACCTTCACGTATAATCTCTTTCCGTAACATTAAGAACATTAATCCTACAACCGTTACAACTGCCATAGAATCACTTCCCAGCATAACCTCCCCTTCTACATGTGATGAACTCGTTCTCCACTACAACAGCAGTCTCCATTCACTGTTGACTTCACTTGCTCCCATAAAAACCCGGACTGTATCATTCACCCGCTCTGCTCCATGGTTTACACCTCGTCTCCGCCTCCTCAAAGCTAAAGGACGACAACTGGAACGCCTCTACAAAAAATCCTGTCTCACCGTTCACAAGGAAATGTACCATCTCCACATCCTCCATTATAAGGACTCAATCAACACAGCCAAATCACAACACTATGCAGGTCTCATCAACACTGGTGATGGGAACACGCGGACTTTGTTTTCTGTACTTAACAACTTCCTACACCCTCCGGACAACTTCCCCCAACACTTCTACTCTGCTGAGCAATGTGTTTCACTCATGAACTTTTTTAACGGTAAAATTGAAATTATTCATCAGCAACTGGACTCTCACATTTCCTACAATGTATCCCCTCCTGTTCCCCTCCGACCCCCTTCCTTTCAACCATTCTCGAATTTCCACCTTCCCTCTGTTGCCAATGTATCGGAACTCATCAGAAAATCAAAACCGTCCACCTGTCAACTTGACCCCCTTCCAACACCGCTGGTCAAAGCCTGTCTCACCCACGTCTCCTCTGATCACCGACATCATCCACTCCTCCCTCACCTCTGGTTCTGTTCCACCATCTCTCAAATGTGCTGCAGTAACTCCAATCCTCAAGAAACCTGGTTCAGACCCCAGCAACTTCAATAACCTCCGGCCTATCTCCAATCTGCCATTCCTTTCGAAAATCCTGGAAAAAACAGTTGCATCCCAACTCCACTCTCATCTTTCCGACAATAACCTTTATGAACAGTTCCAGTCTGGTTTTCGTCCCCATCACAGCACTGAAACAGCTCTACTCAAAATAACCAACGACCTCCTCCTGGCAGCAGACTCTGGACTCATAACCATTCTCATCCTCCTTGACCTTACCGCAGCTTTCGACACTATCTCCCACTCCATCCTTCTCCATGGACTGGCATCCATTGGACTATCTGGCACACCCCTGGACTGGTTCCACTCTTATCTCACTGGCCGAACTCAGTTCATCCAACTAAAAACCTTTGCATCCCAGCCATCTCCCATTTCCTCTGGTGTACCACAAGGTTCTGTCCTCGGTCCAGTCCTCTTCATCATTTACCTACTCCCCCTTGGTCACATATTCCGTAAATACAATATTCACTTTCATTGCTATGCGGACGACACCCAGCTCTACCTTTCCTCTAACCCCAACTCATCCTTCCCTCCCACCTCCCTCTGTGACTGCCTCCAAGAAATCAAAACTTGGTTTTCCTCCAACTTTCTCAAACTGAACAGTGATAAAACTGAGGTTCTTCTCATTGGTTCTAAATCCACCCTCGCCAAAGCTAACAGTTTCACCATCACCATCGATAACTCCTCTGTCTCCCCCTCCCCCCAAGTTAAGAGTCTGGGTGTCGTCCTGGACGGCACTTTGTCTTTCCATTCTCACATTAACAACATTACCCGTTCTGCATATTTCCATCTCCGCAATATCAACCGTCTCCGCCCGTCCCTCACTGCTGATAATACCGCCATCCTGGTCCATTCCCTCGTCACCTCCCGCCTGGATTACTGCAACTCACTTCTCACTGGTCTCCCCCTCAAGTCCCTCCGTAAACTACAACTTGTTCAAAATGCTGCTGCCCGGATCATCACCAGGACCCCGTCTTCTCATCACATCACCCCTGTTCTCCAGCAGCTTCACTGGCTTCCCATCACACACCGCATCACCTATAAAATCCTTCTATTAACATTCAAAGCCCTCCACAACCTCGCCCCTCCTTACATAACTGAACTTCTCCACATCAACACACCCAGTCGGACTCTTAGATCATCTTCATCCATCAGCCTCACTGTCCCCCCTGCTCGTATGACCACCATGGGTTCCAGAGCCTTCAGCCGTTCCGCCCCCCGCCTCTGGAATTCCCTCCCACCCAACATCCGAAACATTGATACATTGACAATTTTCAAATCACATCTCAAAACCCACCTTTTTCTGCAATGTTACCCTCCCTGACTGTCACGCTCTCCAGATTTTTTATTTTATTTTATTTTTTATTTATTTATTTTATTTTTTTTTTTTTTTTTTTTTTTTTTTTTTTTTATTATTTTTACTAAACCAAATTTTTATCCTTTTTGAGTATCTTTTTGTATCTTTTAGTATGTTAAATGCATTTGCTATCTGATATGTATTTTAAACCCTGTTTTATTTGTACGGTGACCTTGGGTGTTTTGAAAGGCGCCTTTAAATAAAATGTATTATTATTATTATTATTATTACTCAAACCTAGGCACGGTTACGTTCCAAAATCCCTCAACACACCGTTTCGGGCTCAGGTCATTTCCCTGTCTGCCCGGCCGGTGTCGGGCGAGGAAGGGGACGCAAGCTTTCTTTGTCCAGTAAGGGCGCTAAGAGCTTATGTGTCTCGCTCGTCTGTTTTCAGACAGACTGAGCAGCTATTTGTCTCGTTCAGTGGACGTTCCAAGGGACTGGCTGTTTCGAAACAGAGCCGATGGATAGTTGACGCCATAGCGCTGGTGTACACTGCCAAGGGCTTACAGTGCCCGTTGGGTGTCAGAGCGCACTCCACGAGAGGCGTCGCCTCTTCGTGGGCTTGGTCTAGCGGGATTTCCTTACAAGACATATGTAATATGTGTAAGACCCGCATTTCCCACATTAGTTCAGGCTTGTCCCGCCTTGTCTATGTGATGTCATGTTAGCATTTGCGTCTACAGACGCTGCTGTATATGGATAGAGGGATCCCCCTCCTGTTTACCAGGACTCTCTGTGAGTCCCTCTGGTGATTGTGCACTGTAATTCCTGGGCTTTGCCTCCAGGTTTATTGGTGTTAGATCCCAGCACGCACGGCGCTTTGCATTGGGTCCCCTAGCGTTTTCAACGCAGTACGAGAGACCTCTCGTAAGAGAACGTACTCGGTTACTAACGTAACCTCGGTTCTCTCTAGAAGAGGGAACGAGTACTGCGTATCTTGCCGTGCATGCAACTTACTCTGGTTCGCTTCGGCAATGAAAAATCAGAGAATCAGCCTCCCGAGCCTTCCTTTATAGGACTAGGCCACGCCCGTTTCAATACATATGAATAATTATAACATACATGTTCAAGCATTCGGAATTATAGCCACGTTAATAACGTTTGTAAGAAACCAAACCGTTTGTAAATCTGTCAATATTTCAGCGAGATATGAGGATTTGTGTGCATGCTGATCACTCACCTAATGCACAGCTTCACTGTGACAAGATGGCCGAACGGTGATGCCGGAAGTGACTGCGCCATAAGACATCTAGCATTTATATATGATATCTATGGATTAAACGGTCTAGAGTCACTCGATTTTTATACTCTTTTTTTTTTCAGAGTACTTACATTTTAATTATGTATTGATAAATATAGAAAGTTTAAACAAATTTGGCAAAAAGTTTTTTATAAAATTCCTACCTACCCTCTACCTTTAAGAGTCCATGCGGGGTTTGTCTACATTTATTTCCTTACATATTAAATTCATATTAAATTACTAAAGGCTCTCTTTGAAATTTAAAGGTGAACTAAGTAACTTTTTTACCTTAACTGAACAGCTTCGGAGTCATTGGAATGGTTATATTACTTATTTCGGGTTGAATGGTGGTCGTTTCGCACCCCCCTGGTGCCCGTGAGCGGAAAATCCGCACTTGCAACTTTGAGCTGGTGGGCCGCCGGCCGCTGCGTCAGGAAGTATCGCGCGGTATCAGGTCTCGCGATGTAAACAATTGCTTTACGGCCAAAAGAAATCTGCTAAAATGCTGTCATTATTGCGCTCCCTCACGCTGTTCGAACCCGAATGAAGAAGACGTTTTAAAGAATATCCCATCTGCTTTGATGCCGTTGATCTACTAGCCTCTGGTGTCTGAGAATCGCCAACAAGTTTTTACAACAGTGTTGTCAAATATCTTTTCCGAAGCTGTGGGGGGAGCTCTAGAGAGAAACCTGCGAGCAAAAAGCGAGAATACAGAGAAGAAATCCCGAAACTACTGAGCCCTGCTTTAATTTTTAATTTTTAATCCTGTTCAGGGAGAAAAATTACATTCTCATCATACTTGGGGAGGTGTTTAATTTGCATATACTTTTTTGTTTTGTTTACATTACTTCCCACAGAGACTGGGAGAATTATATGCATTCCTTGGATGTCTTATTTCATAATACAGAGTTTCTAGCTATCAATGCTGGGCCTTGGTGTGGACATGGGGGGCCGCATAGTGCAAACCTCACTGCAGCAGTGAGAGAGAGCTGTGCAGTACAACAAAAATATGGTGTTTTTTGAAAATTAAACCATGTAAACCTATTCTGGTACAACCTTAAAATACAGTTATGAATCTGAAAAGGAGCATAATATGGGCGCTTTAAGGTCTTTGCTTACCGTAGACCTTTTTTTAGTGTGTGTATGTATGTATGTATGTGTGTATATATGAAGAGTTCAGATGCAAAAGCCTCTAAGTGCCATCTGAAATTTTCTTTTAGAATGATCATTTTTTAGCAATCTCGTATATTTGAGTTCAGTAATTTCACTTAAATGACAATTAATAGGTAATTTGCATTGCTATTTAAGTGAAATTACTGAACTTAAATATACGAGCTTGATAAAAATGATCATTCTAAAAGAAAATTTCAGATGGCACTTAGAGGCTTTTAATAATAATAATAATAATTTGTTACATTTATATAGCGCTTTTTCTGAGACCTCAAAGCGCTTTACATAGAAGGGGGGAATCTCCTCAACCACCACCAATGTGCAGCATCCACTTGGATGATGCGACGGCAGCCATATTGCGCCAGAACGCCCACCACACACCAGCTTACTGGTGGAGAGGAGACATTGATGAAGCCAATCAGTATATGAGGATGATTAGGAGGCCATGATAGACAGAGGCCAAGGGGCAAATTTGGCCAGGATGTCGGGGTTACACCCCTACTCTTTTTCGAAGGACATCCTGGGATTTTTAATGACCACAGAGAGTCAGGACCTCGGTTTAACGTCTCATCCGAAGGACGGTGCTCTTTTGGCAGTATAGTGTCCTCGTCACTATACTGGGGCATTAGGACCCACACAGACCACAGGGTGAGCGCCCCCTGCTGGCCTCACTAACACCTCTTCCAGCAGCAACCTGGTTTTCTCAGGAGGTCTCCCATCCAGGTACTAACCAGGCTCAGCCCTGCTTAGCTTCAGTGGGCAACCAGTCTTGGGCTACAGGGTGATATGGCTGCTTTTGCATCTGAACTCTTCATATATATAAAATATACATATATATATATATATATATGAACAGTAGTTGTTTTTTTTGTTGTTTTTTTAATGAATGTTTGTGGTAGATTTCTGCATTTTAACTACTTTATGATCTCTTGCAGGATCAGCCACCATCGCCATATCCTACTGTACAACTCGACGCTGTCGCTGACTGGAGGAGTGTGCTGACTCAAAGGGTCCCTGCAGTGGTCAAACTGGATGGGCAGTCAGTCTGCAGGGCGCTTGGTTTGGAGGAAGGTGTTATTGCTGCTTTTTGTGCTTACTTCATCTACAACGTGGTATATCCATCTCGCCTGAAGAACACCCTGATTTTCATTCAGCAATATGTTCTAAAAATGTCTGAGGTTGGTGATAAACATCTACCTGTTAGTGTGACCAGGGTAATCAACATTTTATTTTGATCAACAACCGCAATGCCTACACCATTCAGCTGTCCTAAATGCTCTCGAAGAGCCTTCACATTGGTGAAGTTAATCCAGCACATCGGACTTGTTCATGCACATGAGCCACATTTTACCATAACGTGTGGGCTTAACAACTGTCAATCAACATTTTCTAAATATGAGTCCTTCCGACGACATATTTACAGGAAGCATAAATACATTATAGCCAGATGAGCCACTGCTCAAGATATCCAAGAAAACAGTAGTGGGTGAGGAGGAGCAGGGGCCCAGTGATGCTGTCAATCCTCCTGAACCTCCTGAGATGAATGAACTGTTAGTGCAGTTTAGAGAGAATCTTTTTGGCTTTATTCTGAAATCGAGGGGAAAAAAACACCTTTCTCAGACTGTTCAACAAGAAATACTGGATGACGTAAATTTTTTGTTTGACTTCTTTAAAGCAAACTATGATGCATTTCTAAAATATCATCTTTAAAAAAATGGCTTTAATGTGGAATCTTGTCCTGGACTTTATGAAGTTCTGCAGTGTTCTGACTTTTTTTCAGAGGCATCAAAACTTGTTAGGTCTCTAAATATGTTGAAAAACTACTGCAAATCCAACCTTGAAATGACTGAACCTGTAGACTACGCACTGAGAGACCCAAGTGGTCGTAAAGTTGGAAGCTACTCTTATGTACCCATTTGTGATGTACTTCAGAAATACTGCTCTCATGAAGATGTTTGGGATTCTATGCAGAGAAAGCGAAACTGTGAAAGAGATGAACATGTTCTAACTGATTATAGAGACGGATTTTATTTCAGGAACCACAAGGTATTTGCAGATAATCCAGATGCTCTAAGGTTACACCTATATGAGGATGAATTTGAGGTGTGTAATCCGCTTGGTTCTAAACGCAACAAGCACAAACTTTGTGCATTCTACTACACTGTTGGAAACGTAGGTTCAAAGTACTGCTCACAGTTAAAACATATCCATCTAGCTTTGCTTGTCCGTTACGTTCACGTAAAAAAGTTTGGTTTAGATGTAATTTTGAAGCCATTACTTGATGACCTTAAGAAACTGTCATCAGAGGGACTTAATATCATTGTTAATGGCATGGAGAAGCATGTTTTTGGAGCTGTAGCTGCAATATTAGGAGACAATCTGTCATCTCACATGATAGGTGGATTTGCCATGTCTTTTAAGGTGCTGGTCGAATCTGTAGATACTGCATGGCTACTCACTCTGAGATGAAAAAGAACTTCAGTGAATCTGATTTTGTTTTAAGAAATGTTGATGTACACAGATACCATTTAGAATGTGTAAAACAAAATCCAGAAAACAAAGGAATGTATGGAGTTCGTGGTGGATGTGTATTTGACCAGTTAGATTACTTCTAATTACTTTCTTGGAGGGTGTAGCACCGTTGGTATTGAGGCTTGTTGTATGCAAAGCTCTTCAAGAAAAACATATAACCATACAAGAACTAAATGATGAACTAAGAAAGATGTCCATTGGACAAAATTATAAGACAAATAAGCCTGTGGCTTTCTCAGAAAATATTTTACATGGATACAGCGTTGTTGGATCTGCTTCACAGAAGTGGTGTTTATTCCGGCTTCTTCCTTTCTTGATGGCACACAGGTTACCTGAAGGCTGCAGTTACTGGCGGATCTATTTATTGTGTCGTGAAATTGCCGACATTGTAATGGCACCGGTTGTAAAAAAAAGAGTCCCTTCTTCTTTTTGACCAATTAGTTTCTGAGTTTTTCTGTGGCATGGAAAAAGAGTTTGGAAATGTGATAACTCCAAAATGTCATTACTTGATCCATTATTCTCATCTAATGTTGTCCTACGGACCTTTACGGTCTTTGGGCCCTATCTTGCACCCAGCGCAATTGACTTTGTACACCGACGCATGTTTCATTCCTATTTTGCACCCGCGCAAAGCACGCTTTTCCCTCCACAGAAGCACGTCGCTAAACTAGGGAATGAACTTGCGCTCCCTGGGCGGTTCAGCGGAAAAAAGGAGGCGTGATCCGGCACAAACAATGCCTGCCGCTATTTTACTGTTCCATAAAACAATTGCACCACTGGCCAGAAAAAACCTAGTCTAAAGTCAGTGGCGCGTCGTGCGTTGTTCATTATGCTATTTTAAGGGCGCATGATTGACCATAATGTATAGCGTGCACAACGCGCATACACTTTGATTCTCTAATCTACACAGGAGCAGCAGTTTTCATTTTTTTATAGATAGATAGATAGATAGATAGATAGATAGATAGATAGATAGATAGATAGATAGATAGATAGATAGGCAATTTATTATAAAAGCATACATCTAGCTTACACATTTACCCACATTATTATATACAGTGAGGAAAATAAGTATTTGAACACCCTGCTGTTTTGCAAGTTCTCCCACTTAGAAATCACGGAGGGGTCTGAAATTGTCATCGTAGGTGCATGTCCACTGTGAGAGACATAATCTAAATAAAAAAATCCAGAAATCACAATGTATGATTTTTTAACTATTTATTTGTATGATACAGCTGCAAATAAGTATTTGAACACCTGAGAAAATCAATGTTAATATTTGGTACAATAGCCTTTGTTTGCAATTACAAAGGTCAAACGTTTCCTGTAGTTTTTCACCAGGTTTGCACACACTGCAGGAGGGATTTTGGCTCACTCCTCCACACAGATCTTCTCTAGATCAGTCAGGTTTCTGGGCTGTCGCTGAGAAACACAGAGTTTGAGCTCCCTCCAAAGATTCTCTATTGGGTTTAGGTCTGCAGACTGGCTAGGCCACGCCAGAACCTTGATATGCTTCTTACAGAGCCACTCCTTGGTTATCCTGGCTGTGTGCTTCGGGTCATTGTCATGTTGGAAGACCCAGCCTCGACCCATCTTCAATGCTCTAACTGAGGGAAGGAGGTTGTTCCCCAAAATCTCGCAATACATGGCCCCGGTCATCCTCTCCTTAATATAGTGCAGTCGCCCTGTCCCATGTGCAGAAAAACACCCCCAAAGCATGATGCTACCACCCCCATGCTTCACAGTAGGGATGGTGTTCTTGGGATGGTACTCATCATTCTTCTTCCTCCAAACACGTTTAGTGGAATTATGACCAAAACGTTCTATTTTGGTCTCATCTGACCACATGACTTTCTCCCATGACTCCTCTGGATCATCCAAATGGTCATTGGCAAACTTAAGATGGGCCTTGACATGTGCTGGTTTAAGCAGGGGAACCTTCCGTGCCATGCATGATTTCAAACCATGACGTCTTAGTGTATTACCAACAGTAACCTTGGAAACGGTGGTCCCAGCTCTTTTCACATCATTGACCAGCTCCTCCCGTGTAGTTCTGGGCTGATTTCTCACCTTTCTTAGGATCATTGAGACCCCATGAGGTGAGATCTTGCATGGAGCCCCAGTCCGAGGGAGATTGACAGTCATATTTAGCTTCTTCCATTTTCTAATGATTCCTCCAACAGTGGACCTTTTTTCACCAAGCTACTTGGCAATTTCCCCGTAGCCCTTTCCAGCCTTGTGGATGTGTACAATTATGTCTCTAGTGTCTCAGGCCCTCTATTATTCTCAATATATATGATGCCACTTGGAAATATTATAAGGAAACATGGAATTAGTTTCCATTGTTATGCTGATGACACTCAAATATATATTTCATCACGGCCGGATGAAAACGCTAAATTATCCAAATTGACAGAGTGTGTTAAAGATATAAAAGATTGGATGACGCGTAATTTTCTTTTATTAAATCCAGACAAGACAGAGGTAATACTTATCGGTTCAAAAAAACGCCCACAGAACCTCTCACAATACAACTTTGACATCGTAGGATGTCCTGTTACTTTATCCTCTACAGTAAAAGACCTGGGTGTTATACTCGATTGTAACCTGTCTTTTGAAAATCATATTTCGTATGTTACAAAAACAGCCTTTTTCCACCTTAGAAACATTGCTAAGCTACGTAATATGCTATCAGTTTCTGATGCAGAAAAGTTAGTTCATGCATTCATGACCTCGAGACTAGATTACTGTAATGCTTTATTAGCCGGTTGTCCTGCATCCTCTATAAACAAGCTACAGTTAGTACAAAATGCAGCTGCTAGAGTTCTTACTAGATCAAGAAAATATGATCATATAACACCGATTTTATCATCACTACATTGGCTACCTATAAAGTTCCGTATTAATTATAAGGTATTGCTACTGACTTATAAAGCCCTAAACGGCTTAGCTCCAGTCTATTTAACGGATCTTCTATCGCCCTATAATCCATCGCGCTCTTTAAGATCAATAAATTCGAGGCTTTTGGTCATACCTAGGATATCCAGATCAACCAAAGGAGGGAGAGCATTTTCACATTTGGCTCCGAAACTCTGGAATAGTCTTCCTGATACTGTTCGTTGCTCGGACTCGCTCTCCCAGTTTAAAACTAGATTAAAGACGCATCTTTTCGGCCAGGCATTCACATTCATATAATATTGTTAATCTCACAGTTCAAACTAAAATCCGGCCTCTAGTTCATAAATGCCAGAGGAGAACTGGCCCCCGACTGAGCCTGGGTTCTCCCAAGATTTTTTTTTTCTCCATTAGGTCACCTGATGAGTTTTAGGACACCATTAGGTCACTTGATGGAGTTTTTCGGTTCCTTGCCACTGTTGCCTTTGGCTTGCTCAGTTGGGGATATTTTGGGGATATTTAATTTTATTCTATCAATCAATAAATTCCACTAGAAACAAACTTTGTTGTATTATTTTATTTTAATTTAATACTGTGAAGCTGCTTTGATACAATCTGTATTGTGAAAAGCGCTATACAAATATACTTGATTTGATTTGATTTGATCTTTGGACAGCTCTTTGGTCTTGGCCATGTTAGTAGTTGGATTCTTACTGATTGTATGGGGTGGACAGGTGTCTTTATGCAGCTAACGACCTCAAACAGGTGCATCTAATTTAGGATAATAAATGGAGTGGAGGTGGACATTTTAAAGGTATACTAACAGGTCTTTGAGGGTCAGAATTCTAGCTGATAGACAGGTGTTCAAATACTTATTTGCAGCTGTATCATACAAATAAATAGTTAAAAAATCATATATTGTGATTTCTGGATTTTTTTTTTTTTTTGATTATGTCTCTCACAGTGGACATGCACCTACGATGACAATTTCAGACCCCTCCATGATTTCCAAGTGGGAGAACTTGCAAAATAGCAGGGTGTTCAAATACTTATTTTCCTCACTGTACCTGTTTAACCGAAGCTAATTTGGGTGTGTTTCTCCATCCCCAATGTCACTTCTCTCTCTTTTACGGCCGTGACGAGAGCGTTGCTCTCCTCGGCTGTGAACCGCTCCTGGCGCGCGCCTGGCAAATCCGCCGTTATAATAGCAATACGCCAAGGAAAAAGCGCGTCTGCTCTTAAAGGGAATGTGAGATGATGCTCTGATTGGTTTATTTCACGTTACGCCCAAACCACACCTATGAATAATGAAGCTACTTCAGACCAACCCATTTTAGATTTGCGTCGGGCGCAAGAGTCATTTATCCCGCCGGGAAAATAGCAACAGCACCGAGACCCGCCCACAAAGTTACTTGCGCTTTCAAACAGGTAGCTAGTTCCTCAAGGAACTTTGTCAATGTTACATCAACTTTAAGCAGCCGCCATCAGTTTAGACAGTGTTGGGAATTTTCCTCAACTAATATGTTTGGGGAGTATGAGAGGGTTATGGGACGCAGTGTTAACACACTGTTACAGTCTCTTCCTTCAGCTCTTAGGCATTCCATAATTGTTAGTGAGCGGTACAAACATGTACATTTTCAGGACATTACACTCAACCGAGTAACAAAGGTTGTGATTAACAGTGTTAAATACTGTGTGGGAGATGTCTTTGTTGTGGGTCATTTGCACTGTGAAAAAATACCTTTGTTTTTTCAGGTCAAATATATTCTAAACATAGACACAGATTGGGCATTATGTGGAAAACTATTAATTCCTCTTTCTTTCTGTCATCACTATTACGCCTACTTGGTGAAATATGAACAGGACTGGACTGTCCTTGGCCCTTTTTGAGGTGATGGATTTTCATGCTTTGGATACATACTGTGTCGATGATAAAGTGTTTGTTAGTATGTGGCATTTATGTTAAGCTGTGTTGGGAGGGTTGTAGAGCGTTGTGGATGAGCTCAAAGCTTGTGTTTTTTAATCCAGAACACATCAAGTGTCATGTTGTTTATCCGTTAAGTGACTCTCTTTACTTTGGTGTGGTGTGCTAAAGTGTTTTGCTTGGTCTTTGATAATAAACTTATGTTTTTCTGCACTATATTGCTGTTCTTATTAGTGATGTTCATGAAATTGAAAGAAGGAAAAGATAAATGGTTCCATTGTATTTATTCCCTGCCATGCATCTATTCTCTGATATCCGCTGTTCATTTTGTTTTTGGAGTGGCAGTATGAAGTTGTCAGCTGGTCAATGAAATGCTTCTTAAAAAATTTATTTAATTTTTTTTTTTATGTTTTTTATATCAGACATGACATCCTGATTATTTTGTGATGTTACATTGTATGGTTGTGAGATGAATTATAATTGAATCTGTGAATTAAACTGTTTTCCATTTAAGGACTAAAATAAATGTCTAAAATTCAGTTAGTTGTTGTTTGCCTTTATTTTCTTTCACTCCTTAAGGAATAAAAAGGAACTTTTTTGCCACCTAAAGGTACAAAATGGCTTTGTCACTGGGCCTACCTTAATGGGACAAAATTTTACCTTTTTCCAGAGGTACTTTATTGTACCTTTGTCTAAGGTACATTATTGAGAAGGTACAAACAAGTAAGGTACAAATTTGCTCCTCTAGCAAATTTCTGCAGAAAGATAAATGAAAGCCAAAACTGAACAAATGAAGGCAAGAATGAACAAATGAAAAGAACGAACGAATGAAAGACAAGAAAAGAATAAACAAAACAGAAATAATGAAGAAAAACTGATGAACAAACAAAAACTAGTTAAAGAAAGTATAAATTAACAAACTAAATAGAAGAGAGAGAAAAATTAAATAAACCAAATAATATTACAAAAATAAAGTAACACAAAAACAAACTGAAAAGTGCTTTGTTTGCGAAAAAACAATAATAATTTACCACTTTTACATTCAACAATGTCTGCTCTCACACGCATGCGTCGTGGTGCTCTCGTGAACGTGCGTCTCTCTCTCTCTCTCTCTCTCTCTCTCACTCTCTCGTCACACATACCTATATACCTGTAGACCTGTATACCTAAAGTGAAAGTAAGTTCTCCTGTCGCCATTTTAAGCAGGAAAAATGCGAAATACGATACGTAAAAAACAGAGCAAGTGTTTATCAACGTTTAAGAAGGAATTTACGTGTAGTTTTATGATGTTAAAGCTGGAGGATTTGATATCCTTCTTGTAAAAGTTTGATCAAGGTGAGTGTTCATGTGTGACTTTCACATATTAATATGAATCTCTGGAGGACATTTTACGTGATTGTTTGATATGAAATCTTTCACTTAAGTGTTTCTTTTGTGTTTGGTGATGTTTGTGATTCTCCAGAAGTTTAACATTTTATGTGTAAACATGTATAGGCCAATTCACACCTCACAGACAAACGTCAACAAACACGTTTGTTGTTTTTGATTTATTTATCGATCAGTGTGTGTCTATGTGGGTCGGGGTTTGTTTTCTTTTTCACCCGAACATGTTCAGTCAGACATTCACTTGACATGTTCAGTCAAGCGGCAACCTCCCCGTCTCTCTCTTGAAACCAACACGGAAGTGAGTTAAACTGCAATTTGTTGACTGGCCGCTTGAGGCTGGCTGCAGAAGTGAGTCAAATCTGTATCTCCCCCATGTTAAAATTACCAACTTTACAGCAGAAAAAAACATGTTTACAGCCTGGATCTCTATGTAGCTTTGGTCTATACTGCTAATTTTGCCCTTCATAACAACTGTGAGGGGGGTGAATTTTTTTATAACTCATCCGTTTAGTTGATTAATATTTAAAGTTCTGCATAATTACGGGTGTGGCCACTTGAGTGACAGGTGGATTGCTGCTGATGTCAATGCTAGCCGTTTGTCTGCTGTTACTAGCCGTCACTTCACCTCAGCAAATG
This sequence comes from Vimba vimba, assembly GCA_022828995.1. Taxonomy (NCBI): domain Eukaryota; kingdom Metazoa; phylum Chordata; class Actinopteri; order Cypriniformes; family Leuciscidae; genus Vimba; species Vimba vimba. The sequence continues at coordinate 2,157,025 of CM040830.1, read as the reverse complement.
TTGCTGCTGAACTTGCCTTCTCTGCAGTGTTTGTGCTTTTTTTCGGGATTATTTCATACAATTTAATACACCCATTACTTCGCCCACGACTTATGATTCCGTCGTTGTCGTCGAGTATCGTTCAAGAGAACAACCAGCGCTGTATTTCAGTTGTTTTCCTCTGTGAACATGCACTAATGGATGTCTGACAATTTCGTTGCTTTTTGGAGTTTTCAGATTTAAAAACGTCAATAAAGGCTTGTTCGTTCTGCTCTCACGGAACAGATATAGATAATAATATGCTTATGTACCGTCAGGTGAAATCATGCTGGTATCGGCGCTCCGTCCATGCAATAAATGCACATCCTTGAATGAGCGCGGATTTTCTAGCGCATTTACTTGAACTTCATAGGCAATATATCTATGGTTTAACCCATTTGAGAGGCGGCCAAAATCAGAATTTAAAATGGACTGAATAAGCTCTCTACGAACTTGACGAGCGATGCCGCTCTGACGGACCATAGACTATAAAAAAGAGTGACTGACATCTGCACATAAATCACTGTCACACACACACACACACACACACACTCAGAGTAATATTAAGTTACTGCATAATACATTTTCAACTAGCAGAATAGTACAGAATCACGATACACAGACTCACTTGTAGCCATGTCTTTTAACTATTATAATATTTTGAAGGGCAAAAATATGAACTTTTAATTGGCTTTACATCATCAACTGTCACTTTAGCGCGAGGCCCTGTGCAGGCGCAGACTTGGTACTGTCAGTAGCATAAACTTATAGCATTACCTCCCCAGCCTGAGCTAACTCGATCACGTCGAGCTAGGTGGGCATGATTTCAGATAGCCAGGCTCCTCAGCTCCACTCACTTTGCCTCTTTGCCCATTTTCTGTTATCCGGGACTCGGGAGTGACGCGAGGCCAAGATGGCGACGGCCGGCTCCGCCCACTTTAGGCTTCAAAAATGCTCTTCAGAAACCTACGGGTGACGTCACGGTCACGGACACTACGTCCATATTTTTTTACAGTCTATGGTTATTATTCATAAAATTCTAAATCCAACGGTCGACTTGTTTGTGTGTGAAAAGGCCCAATGAGCTTGAGTTAACGCAGTCACATGATCCTTTTCTCCCACACTCCTGGGGCATGTTCAAGTTCAAAACGGTGCGCAACGTTTTGCTACGGTTTCCGGGTTGAACGTCATGTTTCCTGGAAACGGCGTGCACCGGTGTGCAACGGAGTTTGAGAATACGTTTTCTCTTGTTTGGTGGGTGTGTCAGAACTGCAGTCCAATCAGCAGCAACTTGTAAATAAAGCACGTGGTATTAAAGTGAACTTGCACAATGGGTTTAAGGAAAGTATTAAATTTACAAATGTGTTGGATGCATCTCGGTATACGCAACAACTGAGGATATTAGAAGACATGTTTGTCGAAAGTTTTATTGTAAAAAATATAGGCTATCAACAAAATGATGTAGTTGTTTATATTTTTAGCTTCATTGCAAGTGTATTGGTATAGAAATAAACAATGGTAATTAAGTGCTTTTCCTAAAAATGAGAAAGAAAATACAGGGTATTAAAACAGTATGAAATAACTGTATAAAGTCAGAAATACAAATAAAGTCAGTATGTGAGGCTAAATAGATGTGTTTTAGTCTAAATTAGGTAAGATGTGTGCTTCCATTTCAGTTTCAGCAATCCCTTCACTCGATTGGGATGTTCTCTTTTGTTCTGGGCGGCAAGTGCAGTAACTGTAACATCGGGCATATTTTGTAGTATTAAACACATATTTATACAGACTTCATCAGGTTCCGAAAATTCTTCACAAAGAACACAAAGAATGGCCTTCTCAGCTGCCATAGTTGCAACTCTTGCGTCATCAGAACAGTGTGTTCAACGCATCACAGTTTCTGTTTAAAAAACGTTGTGCAACGTTTTGTCGGGGCTGAACGCAGCCCAGGTATGTTCAGCTGGGATCAGTGTTGCCAGATTGGGACGGTGATTTCCAGCCCAAAAGCTCACCAAAACCCGCCCACTACAAGAAAAAAACGTCCAAAATTTTACTGCCAAAATAATTTGATATAATTTCATTACCATGTGTCACGGTTCATGAATCGGCTGTCTCTCACTGATGTGTCTGCGTGAGTGTAATTGTGTGGGTGTGGTTACTCGTTGTGTTGATTAGTGTCACCAGCTGTCGTCAATCCCAGGTTCCTTTATATGGACAGTAACTTCCCTCTCATGTTGTCAGATCGTTGTGGTTGTTTCCCGGTGTGTGTCCTGTGCTCGTGCCTCGTCTACAAGATTCCTCGTCTGGATTTCGTCAGTTCTTCGTGTCGTCTGGATTTCGTCAGTTCTTCGTGTCGTCTGGATGTTCCACGGTTCCTGGGTTTCACTCGTGCACGCTGACCACTGTACCACCACCGGATCGCCATCTCGTCCCTGCTTCAACTGCCACCTGAGTGTTTGTCCCCGACCTGTGTCTTTACATCTGACCACTAACAATAAACTGAGTTTTACTTGCATCTTGCATCCTCCTGTTATTTCCTCACAGAACGATCTGACCCATCATGGACGCAGCAAGCACAACTCAACTCAACGATTTCATCGCTCACTGCATCACACGTATGGACCAACAAGAGGAGAACGTCTCGGGCACAGGTCGTGCGGTACAAGCACTCGTGAAGCAGGTGTCCGAGTTCTCCTAACAAGTACAACAGCTACGGATTCCCACTGCGCCCCCCACACCGCCCGTTCCCCCACCACCAGTGCCCACAGCAGCGGAAGGACCGGAGCCACGCCTACCTACACCTGAGGGATATTCCGGTGAGCCTGAATATTGCAGAGCGTTCCTCACGAGATATTCCATGCATTTCGCCTTACAGCCACGCACTTTCCAGAGTGAACATGCAAAAGTGGCATTTGTATTGACCCTGCTGTCAGGGAAAGCAGCGCTTTGGGGAACGGCGGTGTGGGAGAATGGAAACGACTGCTGCACCTCGTTCCAGGCACTCTCCGAGGAGATGAGGAGAGTGTTCGATCGTGCAGTGGCGGGTAAGGAGGCGGCCAGATTACTCGCCGAACTGTGACAGGGGGAAGGCTCGGTGGCGGACTATTCCATTCAGTTCCGCACCCTGGCCGCAGAGTGCCGTTGGAACGAGGAGGCGCAGTGGGATATGTTCCTGCATGGGCTGGCTGACCGCGTTCAAAAGGAGATATATACATTGGACCTACCTGAGTCATTGAACGGACTGGTGGAACTTGCTCTGAGAGTGGACGCTCGACTGAATCGTGTGACCAGATTGACGCGTCCCAGCCGTCCACAGCCCGACACGAGGGACCACCAGCCCGGTGGTGCGAGCGCGGTCAGCCCCGCATTCGACCACGAGCCCATGCAGGTGGAGAGAGCTCGGCTTTCCCGGGAGGAGAGGGAAAGGCGGAGATCCCAAGGACTCTGCCTATACTGTGGCCGGGCGGGCCATTTCATCCACTCCTGCCCAGTAAAAGAGCAAGCCCGGTAGTAAGTATGAGGCTACTATCGGGTGGGATCTCCGCCGAGAAGACCTCATCACCATCATCGACCCTCCTCCCGGTAAGACTGAGATGGCGAACGTCGACGCACTGCACCAACGCACTACTGGATTCGGGAGCGGAGGGTAATTTCATGGACTTCAAACTTGCACTTCAGCTTCAGATCCCCATCACTCCTCTCTCACACCAGATTACTGTCAACGCACTCAATGGTCAAGAACTCCCCCGGACTCATTCTACTGAAAGAATCACCCTCATCACTTCTGGCAATCACACAGAACTCATTTCATTCCTCCTCATGGACTCACCACTTGCACCAGTGGTTTTGGGACACCCGTGGCTTTCCAGACACAACCCCCGTGTCGACTGGTGCACTAACACTGTTTCCACATGGAGTAACCACTGTCATGAGTCCTGTTTAGTGTCTGCCTGTCCCTCTGTGTCTGGTTCTGTATTTCAGAGTGAGGCAGCGGATTTGTCTAACGTGCCCGCGGAGTACCTCGACCTGAAGGAGGTGTTCAGTAAGTCTCGTGCTGCTTCTCTCCCTCCGCATCGTTCCTATGACTGTGCGATAGATCTACTGCCAGGTAAATCTCCGCCCAAGGGCAAACTTTACTCTCTGTCTGTTCCCGAGAGGGAGGCCATGGAGAAATATATTTCTGATTCTCTAGCCTCTGGGTTCATCCAACCTTCCTCTTCTCCTGCGGCGGCGGGGTTCTTTTTCGTTGGGAAGAAGGATGGTTCTCTGCGACCTTGCATTGATTACCGAGAGCTGAACAACATCACAGTAAAGAATTCTTATCCTTTGCCGTTGATGTCTTCAGCTTTCGAGAGGTTGCAGGGAGCATCTATTTTCACGAAACTGGACTTACGTAATGCCTATCATTTGGTCCGCATCAGGAAGGGGGATGAATGGAAAACCGCTTTTAATACCCCCAGGGGACACTTTGAATATTTGGTTATGCCTTTCGGGCTTTCCAACAGTCCAGCGGTTTTCCAGGCACTCGTTAATGACGTGTTGAGAGACATGGTAGATCAGTTCATATATGTTTACCTGGATGACATATTGATTTTTTCTTCGTCTCTCCAGGAACACGTTCAACACGTCAGACGAGTGCTCCAGAGATTGTTAGAGAATGGGCTTTTTGTCAAGGCGGAGAAATGTGCGTTTCATGCACAGTCTGTTCCCTTCCTAGGGTACATCATCTCTTCTGAGGGAGTGCGCATGGATCCTGACAAGGTTAAGGCTGTGGTAGATTGGCCAAGTCCAGATTCCCGTAAGGCCCTACAGCGGTTTCTGGGGTTCGCCAATTTTTACCGGCGTTTTATTCGCAATTTCAGCCAACTAGTCTCACCTCTGACCGCCTTGACCTCCCCCCGAACGACGTTCAGGTGGTCGAACACTGCCGAGGCAGTGTTCACCAAACTCAAGAGTCGCTTCGTTTCGGCTCCCATTCTTGTCACCCCTGATCCCACACGTCAGTTCGTGGTGGAGGTCGACGCATCAGAGGTGGGAGTAGGAGCAGTGCTTTCACAACGCGCTTCCTCAGACGACAAGATGCATCCCTGCGCGTTCTTTTCTCATCGACTATCGCCTGCCGAACGTAATTATGACATTGGTAACAGAGAGTTGTTGGCGGTCAAGTTAGCGTTGGAGGAGTGGCGTCATTGGTTAGAGGGTTCGGGGGTACCCTTTATCGTTTGGACCGATCATAAGAATCTTGAATACATCAGATCTGCTAAAAGACTCAACTCCAGGCAGGCTCGGTGGGCTCTTTTTTTCGGACGTTTTGATTTTGTTCTCTCGTACCGCCCGGGTTCCAAAAACATCAAACCCGATTCTTTGTCTCGTATTTTTGATCCATCCGAACGCCCAGTGACTCCCGAGTGTATTTTACCTGAGAAAGTTGTCATCTCCACTCTAGTATGGGAGGTCGAATCGAGGGTCAAGACAGCCCTAGAAGGGGTAACGCCTCCGCCTGGTTGCCCACCGGGTCGTTTGTTTGTTCCGGAGGGGTTACGGCCCGACGTTATTCGATGGGGTCATTGCTCCAACGTGGCTTGTCATCCAGGAGTGACGCGAACCAGTTTTTTAGTTAAGCAACGATTCTGGTGGCCTTTAATGGCTCGCGACATTCACGATTTTGTGTTGGCTTGCTCAGTTTGTGCCACTGGTAAGACATCTAACCAACCCCCAGATGGGTTACTTCGACCGCTGTCTGTCCCTTCAAGACCCTGGTACCATATTGCTCTTTGTCACCGCCCTCCCGCCCTCCAGAGGCATGACGGTTGTTTTAACCGTAGTGGACCGGTTCTCGAAGGCGGCACATATCATCCCCTTGCCCAAATTACCTTCAGCCAAGGAGACAGCGGTCACAGTCATTGATCACGTCTTTCAGTTACATGGCCTCCCGATGGACGTGGTCTCTGACAGAGGTTCCCAATTCGTATCCAAATTTTGGCGAGAATTTTGTAAGTTACTGGGGGCCACGGTCAGTCTGTCCTCGGGCTATCACCCCCAGAGCAATGGCCAGTCTGAACGAGCCAATCAGGACCTCGAGAGAATGTGGCGATGTTTGGTTGCCAAGAATCCGTCGTCCTGGAGCCAACAGCTTTCTATGGTGGAGTACGCCCACAATTCGTTACCAGTGTCATCCACGGGCCTCTCGCCATTTAAGTGTAGTTTAGGTTACCAGCCACCAATTTTTCCTAGCCTGGAATCCGAGGTCGCGGTCCCCTCCGCTCACGCATTCGTCCAGAGGTGTCGCCGTACTTGGACTAGAGCCCGTGAGACTCTACTCCAAGCAGGGGGGCGCATGAAGGCCAAGGCCGACCGCCACCGGTCAAAGCCTCCCGTATACGTCGTGGGTCAAAAAGTGTGGCTTTCTACTAAGAATATTCCGCTCCGCTCCGTGTCTAACAAGTTAGCTCCCAAATTCATTGGCCCATTCCCTGTCACCAAGATTATTAGTCCGGTGACAGTCCGACTCAAACTCCCTCCTGCGTACAGAAGAATTCACCCCGCCTTCCATGTGTCTAAAATCAAGCCCGTGTTTTATTCTCACATTAATCCGCCTGCCCCGGTTCCACCCCCGCCGCGACTCGTAGATGGGGAACCCACTTATTTGGTACATCGCATTCTGGACTCGAGACGGAGGGGATGCGGATTTCAGTACTTGGTGGACTGGGAGGGTTACGGTCCGGAGGAGAGAAATTGGGTACCTGCTAGAGACATTCTGGATCACTCCCTTATCGATGATTACAATCGACAGGTAAGGTTGGCTGGGAACGCCAGGAGGCGTTCCTAGGGAGGGGGGTACTGTCACGGTTCATGAATTGGCTGTCTCTCACTGATGTGTCTGCGTGAGTGTAATTGTGTGGGTGTGGTTACTCGTTATGTTGATTAGTGTCACCAGCTGTCGTCAATCCCAGGTTCCTTTATATGCCCAGTAACTTCCCTCTCATGTTGTCAGATCGTTGTGGTTGTTTCCCGGTGTGTGTCCTGTGCTCGTGCCTCGTCTACAAGATTCCTCGTCTGGATTTCGTCAGTTCTTCGTGTCGTCTGGATTTCGTCAGTTCTTCGTGTCGTCTGGATGTTCCACGGTTCCTGGGTTTCACTCGTGCACGCTGACCACTGTACCACCACCGGATCGCCATCTCGTCCCTGCTTCAACTGCCACCTGAGTGTTTGTCCCCGACCTGTGTCTTTACATCTGACCACTAACAATAAACTGAGTTTTACTTGCATCTTGCATCCTCCTGTTATTTCCTCACACCATGTCATTCAAGGTTGATAAGCACAATTTGTATCTCCTTAAAACAAAATAACGATGATAAAATACAACAAAAAATAAATAAATTTTCCAGGAAAACAGATCAAAACGGCAATAATTAAGGAGAATTAGCCAATATGACTAAAATGTCCAGGTGAACACTGTCAAAACGTCAATCAAGAAATTAACCGATGACTTTAACCCTCTGAAGTACACATTGCAGAACATAACACAGAATTTAGCAGTCAAAACTGATTCATCGTTGATTCAAACCTTTTTCAGCAGCTGTCAGGGTCGAGTAGAGTGCAGTCTGGATGGTGTAAAAGTTGTAGATGTCAGGTTAGGCTAGTGTGCACATGACCATGGAGTTGTCCCATATTTGTTTTCAATTCAAGTCATTCAACTGTGCTCTCCTCTCAGAGTTATAGTCACCATCGAGTCATCTCCCACCACATGTGTACGTTTATAGAGTTGCTCACTATCTCACTCTTTACTGTAGATACAACTTACTGTATAGTACGTTGTCACTTTGGCATTAGTGATCACTTTGAATATACAGCTACAACTTATCGCGCTAAATCGCATCTGCCTGCTGATCGCTGATTGGCTAAAAGTGCGTGCTCGTCAGTGACGTCAACACCAACACCAGCTGACTCTGCATGGGCGTGTGTGTACAGATGACATGATGACTGATTTTATGGACTACATGCACACTTTAGTTTATTTTTTTAACCAATTAGACTTTAAAATGTAGATGTTTGAAAACCGCAGAACTGACCCCAAACCAGCCCAAATTTCGTCCACCCACCCAAACCCTTTTTTACCCGCACAATCAAATTCAAAACCGCCCAATTGGGAGGGGACCCGCCCAATCTGGCAACACTGGCTGGGATGGGCAACTTCGGTCCTGGAGGGCCACTGTCCTGCAGAGTTTAGCTCCAACCCTGAAAAAATCACCTGCCTGTAATTTTCTAGTAATCCTGAGGACCTTGATTAGCTTGTTCAGGTGTGTTTGATTAGGGTTGAAGCTAAACTCTGTAGGACAGTGGCCCTCCAGGACCGAAGTTGCTCATCCCTGAGCTAAATTATGAATGTTGTTTAATTTAATACTTTAATTTAGTGTCTGAATGTTTCTTCATTCACAGTCAGTGGAGGAGATCAAACTCATCAGATTCTTCTGCAGCTTCATCATGGCTGATTCACAAGGATCCAGAGATGGAGATTTTTCTCTAAGATGCAGGTACTTTCAACAAACATTACATCACAGAAAGATTTGTTTCTGCGTGACAGGTTACAAAAATGTTACATTGCCCCCTACACACACACACACACACACACACACACACATCAAAGAAAGTTTACAGAAAAAAATTTTTTTTGCCTATTTTTGTCTTGAAACTAACATGAAATATTAATTAAAAAGATAATTGTTTCCTCAAAGTACTTTTTGATGCAGGATAAATGTAATCACAGTAATCTGAAGGATTAAACTGAATCTGTTCCCCTTGTCCAGTTCAGTCCAGCAGAAGAGCTCAAACCCAGAGTCCAGCTGTGTGTCTATGAAGAGTAACAACTCTATGGATCCGCCAATAAAGTTTAAGAGTGGAGACAAACGGCCTGATCTCAGGTATATCACTTCTATAAAAGATGTGTTTATAGTATGACACTTTTGAATTAGAATCATCATTTTTCTCAGTCAGTCAGTCATTGCTAAATATTTTCCTTCATGTTTTATTTTCAGACTTCTTGAGAATAATGCAACATTAAGGGCCCTATCTTGCACTCAGTGCAATTGACTTTGTACACCGCCGCATGTATCATTCCTATTTTGCACCCGACGCACAGCGGACTTTCCCCTCCACAGACGCACGTCGGTAAATTAGGGAATGAACTTGCGCTCCCGGGGCGGTTCAGCGCAAAGAGGGGACGTGTTCCGGCACAAACATTCCCTGGTGCTATTTTGCAGGTTTAGAAAACAATTCCGGAAATTCATAGACCAGGAAAAACCTAGTCTAAAGTCAGTGGCACGTTGCGCATGTTATTCAGATGCTATTTTAAGGGCGCATGCTTGGCCATAATCAATGTATGTAGTGTGTGCACAACGATTCTCTCATCTACACACAGACGCAACAGTTCTCATTTTTGCAAACCATACATTATTACAAGGAAAAATATTAACACACGAGGGAAATCATTGTTGTGTCCATGAAGATGTAAAAAAATAGGCATAAATCTAGCTTACACATTTACCCAAATTATTATACGCCTGTTTAACCGTAGCTGATTTTTGTGTGTTTTTCCATCCCCAATGTCACTTCTCTGTGTTTTACGGCCCTGACGAGAACGTCGGTCTCCTCGGCTGTGAACCGCTCCTGGTGAATCCGCCGTCATAATAGCAATCCGCCATGGAACAAGCGCGCCTGCTCTTAAAGGGAATGTGAGATGATGCTCTGATTGGTTTATTTCACGTTACGCCCAAACCACACCTATGAGTAATGAAGCTAATTCAGACCAACACATTTTAGATCCGCACACACAATTACTTGCGTTTCACGCTTGATACTTGCGTTTCAGACCGTTAAAATAGGGCCCATACTGTTACATCACAGAACCTAGAGAAAGTTTACACAAAAAAAATATAATTTTTTTGCTTGTTTTTATTTTGAAACTAACATAAATGTTAGATAAAAAGATTATAAAGTGCTTTTAGTTGAAAGATGAATGTTTATGTTAATATGGTTCCTCTCAAAAAGAATGAACACAGTAATCTGAAGGATTAAACTGAATCTGTTCTCTGTTCCAGTTCAGTCCAGCAGAAGAGCTCAAACCCAGAGTCCAGCTGTGTGTCTATGAAGAGTAACTGCTCTATGAATCCGCCAAAAATGTTTAAGAGTGGAGACAAACGGCCTGAACTTAGGTATATCATTTCTATAAAAGTTATTCTTATAGTATTTGATTTTTATGAAATTGTTATTAATATACAGCAGTTTAATGATCTAGATTGGAACCGAATAATTTTAAGTTCAAATCCTATAAGTTTCAGTCTATTAATGATTATGATTGTGCTCTTGCCAATCAGAATCCAGTCTAATTTAAAGGGCTTGCGCATTTAAAATGACAGACGACATTGTGGAGAAGTTAATCGCAGAGGTACAGAAAAATCCACCACTGTTTGACAAGTCAAGCCCCTTTCCGAGTATACGTTAATAAATGGATATATGGAAAGCAATCGGTCGTACCCTTGGAATAGATGTCGAGAAGTATTAACAATGAGATCATTATGCAGGCTAGCAGCAAATAGTGTAACAAAATTACCTCAGGTATCTAGTTTCGACAACATTGTATTGCTTCCTTTGAAGTTTCAGTGAAAAGGCGTTATATATATATATATATACTGTATATATATATATATATATATATATATATAAGGTGTTGACTAGTTGTTGTTTTTATTCCACTATTGACTTCGTCAGCTAAATTCACTGTTAGATTAGTCTGCACTAGACTAGCTAGATTCACTGTTTAGATGCGCTCGGAGCGTAGCATGCTGAGGACATCTGCTGGTAAAAGACATGTAAATGCAGCAAACTGATATTGATTCATTCCAAAGTATGGATAAAATTTGTCTTCAAAAGATGACGGACTCCTCTCGTCTTTTAAGGATATAGTGTACCCAAAAGCGCCTGTTTTTCTTTTTCAGTTTGTGTGACGTAAAGCAGAAGCTGGTCATCCATTTTCACTACTTTGAAACTGCAGCGAGTGCTTAGAGTGAAAAGAGCGTTAGCGTTCGTTGGTGTGGATGCGAATATAGTTATCGTTATAGTTATCTTTATAGCTATTGTTCTTGGTGTGAACGGGCCTTAATACTAGCAATGACATCAAGTAAGTGTAAGCTGAGATTTTTTTCCACCTTTATATAGTGGAGTAGGTGTAACATTTAGTGGATTTTTCTAACCGCTGGTTCAGATTTGTTGAAAGCTTCACAGTGTCTGGTCAGAACAGTGATGTTTCACAGCAAGAGTACCGTTACTAGAGTACAGTAAGGTGGTTTATCTTTAAAGCTCAGCTAAACATTGGTCTCTTTAGTCGGTTGTGTCAGGGGTGTGGGTGAGGGAAGAAGCGAGGACTCAAGTGCAGAGTTGATGGGCTTTATTTTAATAATGAAAAATAAAACAGGAACAAACTAAAACTACCCCTAAGGGGAAAACAAGACAGACTTGACTTGACTTGGACTTGGACTAGACTTGGCAACAGGATCTAGGCAGGACACAAGAGGTACATTCGACAACGAAACAGCACAGGACTGCAAACACAGGGAGAATAAATAGGGAAAACAAACAAAGGAGGTAACGAGGGAGGACAGGTGGGGAAAATGAACTAATAATCAGGTAACAAGATGGGAGGGGCTAGAAAATCAACTGGAGAACACATGGCACAAGGAAACATACATGACAAGCCATGTGCTCACACCAAACATGACAAAAACACAAGCACATGGCCAGTAAAACAAATCACCAGCCATGTGCTCACACTTAACAAGACCTGAACACACAGCCAATGAGAACTCACAAGCCACGTGTTCACACAAAACATGACAACATGAAAGCACACGGCTAGTGAAAAACAAGCCGTGTGCTACTACACAACACAAGATAGCGTGCACAAGGACGAGCGTGAGCTCACCCTTTGTGCTCACAACAGAAGACAAACACACGGAGCATGGATGTCCGAACCCCGACACAGAACCGAAACCAAACTAGACCGATGTGCTGGGATCCAAACACCACGCCCGCACGTGTAACAAGGCACGTAGACAAGTGAGCGCACGGCTCGAGAACGCTCGAAATCGCGCACTCCGACAAAGACGAGACAAAAACCGGGAGTGTCAGAGCTCTGTCACAAAATCAGGAAATTAACTAGACAGGAGTGACAGAACCCTGACACTACCCCTCCTCCAAGGGACGCCACCTGGCGTCCCTAAGGAGGAACACCAAAAAACAAGACAGGAACATGAACTCACCAACAGAAAACACAAGACAGGCAGATCAAAACTCAGACAGATAGGGAAGGGAGGGAGGGGAGCCAAGTCAGGGCCATCATGACAGTCCAGAAAGTCTCTAGAAGGGACCAGGGAGGGACGGGTGGGTTGATCCAGGGAGGCACAGGTGGGTCTGGAGTCCCAGCAGAGGGCCAGGGCGGGACCGGAGGGACAGACCAGGCAGGCTCCAGCGGATCAGGAGTCCCAGCAGAGGGCCAGGGCGGTGCTGGGGGAACAGACCAGGCAGGCTCCAGCAGATCAGGAGTCCCAGCAGAAGGCCAGGGCAGTGCCGGAGAGACAGACCAGGCGGGCTCCGGTGGTTCAGGATTCCTGGCTGAGGGCCAAGGTGGATCAGACGAATCTGGATACTTGGCAGAAGGCCAGGGTGGGTCAGGCAGCAAAGTCGGAACCATCAGAGCAGGCTGACCAGGCTTGGGCAAGACAGGGACTATAGTGAGGAAGGGAAATCCCACAAATATCACTGCTCCAAAGGATGCACGGCCGACGCGGCGGGCACAGGGCAGACAGTTATCTGGGACAGCCTCCGAGCTGGCAGCGGGCTCTGGAAGGACCTCTGGGCTTGCTATGGGCTCTGTGAGGGCCTCCGGGCTGGCTATGGGCTCTGGGACGGCTTCAGGCCGCTCAGGGATGGCATCCGGGGTGCCAACAGGACTGGAGTTGGCCATTCTTGAGGTGTGTGCTGCCCAGGCACGTAGGAAAGCAACTGCATAAAAGGAGAAAACCACCCTCTTCGCTAAGGCAGGACTGATGGTGGAAACAGGTGGCTCAGGAGGGGATGGAGCTGAGGTAGCCGACAGGGAGGCATGTGCGGCCCAGGCACACATAAGCGCAGCAACATAAAGGGAGAGGGTAGCCTCTTCGACTGTGACAGGACAGACGGGGAGAGCAGGCTGCTCAGGAATGGCCTTCATGGCCATAACAGGGAGCTCTGGGACCACTGGACCAGGTGAAAGGGAAGCCTTCTTCCTCCTCCTACGCTTGCGAGATCGAGGCAGTAGGAAGGAGCTTACCTCTTCTGGGGGCACTGCAGCCTCTTCAGTCACCTCTGTGGGTACTGCAGGCACTTCGGTTGCCACTGGAGGCACTGCAGCCTCTTGAGTTACCACTGGGGTCGCTGCAGCCTCTTCGGTTGGCACTGGGGGCGCTGCAGCCTCTTGGGCCACCACTGGGACCACCGGACCAGGCGAAACAGAGGAAGTCTTCTTCCTCCTCTTGCGATTCTGAGTCATATGAGGGCTGGGGATTCCACTGACTGAAGGTGGAAGGGGAAAACAGTCAGTGTGGAGAGAATTCGTGCTGCGAAGGGACTCCGCCTTCCGACGCTGATGTAACTCATACACGAATTTCCAAAACGGCAGGTGCCCCAATTTTCCCATCTCCCTAGGACTGAAGGGCTTTGTGAGGCAGGTGTTAAAAACCTCTTTAAGATCAGCATTATCACTGTAGTCCAGTTCATCCACTACAGCCAGAAAGTCAAAGGCGAAGTCTTTGATGTTGCGACCTTTCTGACGAAGAGCGACGTACCTGACGAGCTGGACCATCTGATCCCTCACCGAGGCCCCATTGGAGGGAGATGGAAAGTGGAAGGTACCCATAGTCTGCTGAGTCCTCTGATGGCTGTTTCGTTCTGTCAGGGGTGTGGGTGAGGGAAGAAGCGAGGACTCAAGTGCAGAGTTGATGGGCTTTATTTTAATAATGAAAAATAAAACAGGAACAAACTAAAACTACCCCTAAGGGGAAAACAAGACAGACTTGACTTGACTTGGACTTGGACTAGACTTGGCAACAGGATCTAGGCAGGACACAAGAGGTACATTCGACAACGAAACAGCACAGGACTGCAAACACAGGGAGAATAAATAGGGAGAACAAACAAAGGAGGTAACGAGGGAGGACAGGTGGGGAAAATGAACTAATAATCAGGTAACAAGATGGGAGGGGCTAGAAAATCAACTGGAGAACACATGGCACAAGGAAACATACATGACAAGCCATGTGCTCACACCAAACATGACAAAAACACAAGCACATGGCCAGTAAAACAAATCACCAGCCATGTGCTCACACTTAACAAGACCTGAACACACAGCCAATGAGAACTCACAAGCCACGTGTTCACACAAAACATGACAACATGAAAGCACACGGCTAGTGAAAAACAAGCCGTGTGCTACTACACAACACAAGATAGCGTGCACAAGGACGAGCGTGAGCTCACCCTTTGTGCTCACAACAGAAGACAAACACACGGAGCATGGATGTCCGAACCCCGACACAGAACCGAAACCAAACTAGACCGATGTGCCGGGATCCAAACACCACGCCCGCACGTGTAACAAGGCACGTAGACAAGTGAGCGCACGGCTCGAGAACGCTCGAAATCGCGCACTCCGACAAAGACGAGACAAAAACCGGGAGTGTCAGAGCTCTGTCACAAAATCAGGAAATTAACTAGACAGGAGTGACAGAACCCTGACAGGTTGAGTCTTCGTCCTCCATTGTGCCTTTGAGAAGAGTCATGTGATCGTAGTTGATGTTCACCTGACTTTAATCATTCTATAATTCTATAGTTGTTTTCAATTTGTTTGTTTTGAATTCATAATTCCTAATATTATCGGTCGCTTTAATACATTTTTTTAATCATGCTTAACATTTTGCAAAACAGTGAGTTAATTTCTCAAAATAATTGTAATCAAAGTTTGAAAAACAGTGTAAAACACCACTGAGTTACAGACGTTAAAGCAAAAGCGCGTGGAAGAAATGTAATATGTTCTATATGTTTGCATTTTCTTATATTCATAGAATCTTATAAATATGATGATAATCAGATGAATGTAGTGTTGATGCATACCCTTATGAATATACGCATGTGTATGTCCTTGTATATGACTGGACAAAAGTTAATGTGACTGAATGTATGACCGAGACAGAGAGTTTCCATTAAAGGGTGTAATATGATTAAATAAGATAGACAAATCTAAACATTATGTTAGTTGTGGCTGGGATGTGTCTTGATGTAGCATAGGGAAAACAACCTTGGGGGAGGAACAACTATAAAGAATGAAGGATACCCCCCACTCGTTGTCATGCAGGCACTTTGTAATGACTGTATGACTGCTGACCTTTCCTTGCAAGGGAATAAATAATTGTTGAAAACAATTGATACCTGTTTGTCTCTTATTCAGTGATGTAAAATTGTTTGCCACTACAATTGTTACAACACTCCCTGGTCTTTCCTAAGACAGAAGATTCCAGTAAAAGTGCACAACATTTATAAGTCTGTATGCTTTTTATTTTACTTAGTTTTGAATCCAGTTCAGTCCAGCAGAAGAGATCAAAACCAGAGTCCAGCTGTGTGTCTATGAAGAGTGACAACTCTATGAATCCGCCAGAAAACTTTAAGAGTGGAGACAAACGGCCCGATCTCAGGTATATCACTTCTATATAGTTATTCTTATAGTATTTGATTCTTATAAAATTGTTATTAATATACAGCAGTTTAATGATCTAGATTGGAACCGAATTATTCTATGTTCAAATCCTGTAAGTTTCAGTCTATTAATGATTATAATTGTGCTCTTGTGTAAAGCTCTATGTATTGTATTGTTAATACATTCACACACTGTAAAAGCTGTTGGTCTGTTACTCAGTTAATGACACAATTACATCAATATCAGTGTGTCTGATTCTTTACCCTCTTCATTCTGATTTAAGGTCAAACCTTCTATCCAGACCAGTTCAAAACAAAACTGTGTTCAAGCCTGTGATTCAACCACAAGACTTTAATGAAAGCATGTATCCTGGTTTCAGGTAAAATGCAGGACTTTGTTGTTGTTGTTGTTTAATTTTCAGGGCTCGCAAAATCGCTAACCTGACGTCCTAGGGCTATAGACGGTTTCAACGGCAATAACATAAACAAACGTTACTGCGCATGCGCGCTTTTGTGGCCCAAACTTAACTTCCGGTAGAATCAATAACAACAGAGAAACCATAGACTGTCGGTAGAAACAAGCAAATTACATTAGCGAGCGGAGCAAGTATGTCTAGCCGATATTATTTGGGGCTACCAATAGAAGAAAAGAGCCGTTACTTAGCCAAACTTAAATGTGACAACGTTACACTACCAGACCCGTTCAACACAATTTTGAGGCAAACATTTAGAAATTAGATCTAAAATCTAAGTCACATTTATTTCACAATTCACAATGCACATTGTTTTGTTTTAAAGCAGCTTTACAGATAAAATATATCAGTGATAATGTAGTAAATTCGTCAGTGAAAATGTAGTAAAAGTCCATATTTAGTACTTCATTTAAAGCTTCATTATAAGAGCTTATGCATTATTGTATTTATGTCCCCACGGAACAAGCCAAAGGTGACTGTTAGTTAAATAATGTAGGTTATTTGTATAGCATTGATGGAAAAACATTGTGGCTTTTATGTTTGATAGATATCAGGTATCATAACGCTAGTTTAAATCATAGCTAAAGCGTATCAACTAAGTTACAACATTGAGCTAACGTTCCTGTGTAAAATTAATGTATACAATGTAACAGCTACGTGTGTAGTGGTCAATTTATTTAAACACATAACTATTGCAGGCTTGTTACTGGTCAGCTACAGTAGCTATTATCTGTTGCTTATCATGAGTTTGTTACCTGTAACGAAGTGAGTGCTACAGATCCTTGAATTCTTGCCTGGCTGCCAAGCCTCTCCGCACAGCGGTGATCCATGCTCGCCGTCTCCCTTCGTTTTTAGGAAACCGAAACATTTTTATTTTCGATAAGGCATTTGTTCCAGAGGTCAGGTTGCATCCCACACAGTGTTGGGCAAGTTACTTCGAAACTGTAATGCGTTATTTATTACTTGTTACTGTCATTTCAAAGTAATTCGTTACATTACAATATTACTGTATTTAAAATGTAAGGCATTACACTACTATTGCATTACTTTTAAGTTACTCTCACCAAAATAACTGCAAATATGGATTTGGCAATCTAAATGTAGCGTATGATGCTGCTCAATTAGCTCATTACACATCCAGTAGAAGGTGATGTGGTATCCGACTGAGCTTGGACCCATAAGAAATTTTACCATGATGTACTATAGTACATACAATGGTATACCATAGTAGTACCATGGTAGTACCATGGTACCTTACATCTAACCATGGTACATACAGTACTTCAGATATTATCATGGTACCATGATACATTGCATGGTACTGTAGATGTTACTATGGTGCATAGTATGGTACCTCAGATTTACCATGGTACCTACCATGGTACATACCATAGTACCTCAGATATAACCATGGTACATACTTTATAGTACTTCAGATATTATCATGGTACCATGATAATATCTGAAGTACTATACTGTACAGTATGTTACTATGGTACATAGTATGGTACCTCAGATTTACCATGGTACATGCCCTAGTACCTCAGATATAACCATGGTACATTCTGCCGTACATATTACCATGGTACATACTACCTCAGATATAACCATGGTACCTCAAATATTACCATGGTACTTTGCATGGACGCATGGTACAGACATCTTTTTACTTTAAGCCCGGGGTAAACTTTAGGCTTAAACTTTAGCAAAAATAAAAATAACTAATGAATAATAACTAAGCCAAATATTTGTATTTTATTTTAATTATTATTGTGAGTGACTGCAGTAGTGTGGGCATAGGCCATTTGGTCTATGAACGAGTCATGGATCTCCAAAATCAGTTTTAAATGTATAATTTAATATTAATGAGATTTTTATTTAAGTAATGTTCTAATTCTAGATGTTTGTAAATGCTGCATGATTTTGACGTGGTTTAATCAATGGCCGTGCGCGTGAACTTCATGTCGCTTTCAAACACTGGAGCGGCCGCGGCGCAGAGTTGCCATGGAAACGGCGCTGGACCACTGCGACTGGTAAGCAGGAAACTCCCTCTCTCGCTGTTGAGAATGTACTATCCGCTGCAGGCTCACTCATCTCGGCTCTGTCTGATTAACGTACAGGAAGTGAAACATTTTGCGCGGACGTTTCTCCTCTGCTGATCTCGCGGTGATTTTGGCGAATTTGTATGAAGAAAAAAAAAACCTACCACTTTATTCCAGGTTAACTAACAATGCTTGTAACGCGCGTTACTGACATTTGTACCGAGTAAAATATTACTTTTTTCCCCCCTGTAATGCCTTACATTACCGCGTTACAGCAAAAAGCAATGCATTACAGTAATTAATTACTTTTGTAACGCGTTACTCCCAACACTGATCCCACAGCACAACAACCTGAGCCCAACTTCAGTCTACTCATCACTTTAATTTTAACTGCGTTTGTAGTCGGCGCCATAATTATTACCAATAAACAAACACAGACCGGAAGTTAACTTCGGGCCAACGCGTAACCCTGGCAACGCGCGTGCGTCCGATGAAACCGTCTATAGTGTTTTCCAGTCAGGCTACCAAAATGCATAACCGGCCTGCCCGACGGGCTAGATGAAATGGTGTTCGCTTCAGTCTTGTTATAATCAGATTCAGCGCGTTCTTCATCTTCAATCCGCAGCGGTGCCGACCAGAGCGCACGTCAGAAACAGAGGACGTGTGTGTGTGTGTGTGTGTGTGTGTGTGTGTGTGTGTGTGTGTGTGTGTTCATCTGAGCCTCATTGGTCTGTCACTGCTCGTTAATGTCAGAATATTTGAGATGACCAATCAAATCAAAGTAGGCGGGATTTATGTTCACAGAAGCTGCTGAGCACGAATTTGAGCAGAGCGACTGATGCTTCAGTTTACAGTCAAGTGTGAGATAAGATTTAAGTAGCTAAGCTAAACATTTCACATTTGACAGTTTTTTTTTTAGGTCATAAATGTAAAACGAATGACAAAAATAATCAGACAAACGAATATTCTTTTGTCTAATTCTGCCATTTTGAACTGAAAATAGGCCTATATAACGTGACTCATGTAATGTAATAATTAGTTTACTGTCATTGTGAGGGGACAAGAAACATTAAAGCCGTTTTCATCATGTTAGGCACAAGATTAATAATGAATGTGTACATGTTGAGAATAAATATAATACAATTTGTAGCCTTCAGTAAATTAAAAAAGTTCAGCTATAAGAGGGGAAGAGACAGGGCAAGATGAGGAGACTGAGAGAAAAAGAAAGAGTGATGGATAAGAAGTGAGAGCAGGTATTGACACATAATCTACTGCACGCTGACATGGGTTTTAAAGCTATTTCTTATCCTTTTTTTGGCCTTCAAACGTCTTGAAAAGCACATAATCAGAGAAATAAAAAATTTGAACCCCCTAACAACCTTAAATTTAGCACCTATTTGATTATAAAGCCCTGTCTACGGCCCTGTATTAGGAATAATATCAATAATGAATTTGTACATATTGTGAATGAATTTAATAAACTTAGTTAGGCTACCTGGTTTTCCTAGTAGCTTTCAGTAAATGAACTCGTCTGAGAAAATGATTCATAAATCAACCAGTCAGTTGACCCTGTGTTTACTTTCTTCACTGACAGACAAACGTGAAAAGCCTATATCAGTCAAAGCTCAGCTTTAGGAGGGGAAGAGACAGAGCAAGTGATAAACAAAGAGACAAAGGGCCCTATTTTAACGATCTGAAACGCAAGTGTCAAAGCGCAAAGCGCAAGTAACTTGGCGCTGTTGCTATTTTCCCGGCGGGATAAATGACTCTTGCGCCAGGCGCAAATCTAAAATAGGTTGGTCTGAAGAGCTTCATTATTCATAGGTGTGGCAGAAATAAACCAATCAGAGCGTCATCTCACATTCCCTTTAAGAGCCGGAGCGCTTGTTCTAAAGCGGATTCCTATAATAACGGCGGATTTGCCAGGCGCGCGCCAGGAGCGTTTCATAGCCAAGGAGAGCAACGTTCTCGTCAGGCACGTTGGGGATGGAGAAACCAACCCAAATTAACTTCGATTAAAAAGGCGTATGATAATGATAATTTGGGTAAATGTGTAAGCTAGATGTATGCCTTTATAATAAATTGTCTATCTATCTATCTATCTATCTATCTATCTATCTATCTATCTATCTATCTATCTATCTATCTATCTATCTATCGTAATAATGTATGATTTGCAAAAATGAAAACTGCTGCTTCTGTGTAGATGAGAGAATCAAAGTGCGCGTTGTGCACACGCTACATTGATTATGGCCAAGCATGCGCCCTTAAAATAGCTTATGAATAACATGCGCAACGCGCCACTGACTTTAAACTATTTTTTCCTGGTTAGTGGCGCAATTGTTTTCTAAACCTGCAAAATAGCATGAAGGAACGTTTGCGCCGGAACACGCCTCCTTTTTTGCGCTGAACCGCCCAGGGAGCGCAAGTTCATTCCCTAGTTTAGCGACGTGCTTCTGTGGAGGGACAAGCGTGCTTTGCGCGGGTGCAAAATAGGAATGATACATGCGTCGGTGTACAAAGTCAATTGCGCTGGGTGCAAGATAGGGCCCAATGAGTGTGATGCTGATGAGGAGAGAAAAATAATCAGCTACGTGACATGGTTTTAAAGCTATTGTTATACAATTTTTTGGCCTTCAAAACATCTTAAAATGCACATACACGTATGTAGATCAGAGAAATCAAAATTTTCTATTATTAAATCAAAACCTACCTCACATTCGGGAAACTAGTTTCTATACTATGCTCACTATTAAACTAGTTAATAGTGAGCATTAGACCCTAAACTAAAGTGTTACCCTCATTGGGGGCTGAGCCACAGACACAGACTGATTCATGTTCCATACTGGTCACACAAATTTCAGTTCAGTTAGAACCAGATGTATATTTGTATTGATGAATCTAATTTGACTATTTTATATCCAATTGTTGATATTTGTGTTGAAAAAGTTTTTGATTCATGTTTTGACTCCAAACCAATTTTCTACATTAAAAATGGTCATTTTATTTGGGATAGTAAAATTATTTTCGGGCTACCAAAATCTGAAGAGTGCCTGCCAGAAGGGCTACCAGCGATTTAGAAATTTTACGAGCCCTGATTTTAGGTGCTGAAATTCACATCACAAATCACTCAAACACATGATTAATGATTAACACGTTTCAGAAACCTAATGGTGTTCTGTGGGCCATAAATAGTTTTGTAATTTATGGCTATTTACTTCTCTGACTTGTGTAATAATGTGGTATTTTAATCTTACAGCAATGACTCTAATCCTGCTGAAGTCCTCAACACATTGAGATCAAATCTGAGACACAAGTTTGAGTGTTTGTATGAGGGAATATCAAAGCAGGGAAACCCAACACTCCTGAATGAGATCTACACAGAGCTCTACATCACAGAGAGTGGAAGTGGAGAGATCAATAATGAGCATGAGGTGAGACAGATTGAGACACAGTCCAGGAGAGCAGAAACAGAGGACACACCGATCAAATGCAGTGACATCTTTAGACCTTTACCTGGACAAGACAAACCCATCAGAACTGTGCTGACAAAGGGAGTCGCTGGCATTGGGAAAACAGTCTCTGTGCAGAAGCTCATCCTGGACTGGGCTGAAGGGAAAGAGAATCAGGACGTCCAGCTCATATTTCCACTTGCTTTCAGAGAGCTCAACTTGATGAAGGACAAAACACTCAGTCTTTCAGATCTTCTTCATCGCTTTTTCCCTCAAACAAAAGAAATGGAAATATCCAGTGATGAGTATAAAGTGTTGTTCATCTTTGATGGTCTGGATGAGTGTCGTCTGACTCTGGATTTTCAGAGCGATGTGAGGTTGTGTGATGTGACTGAATCAGCCTCAGTGGACGAGCTGCTGAAGAACCTCATTGTGGGGAATCTGCTTCCCTCTGCTCTCATCTGGATCACCTCCAGACCAGCAGCAGCGGATCTCGTCCCCTCTGAGTGTGTCCATCGAGTGACAGAGGTACGAGGCTTCAGTGACACACAGAAGCAGGAATACTTCAGGAAGAGAATCAGTGATCAGAGTCTGGCCCACAGGATCATCTCACACCTGAAGTCCTCAAGGAGCCTCTTTATTATGTGCCACATCCCAGTGTTCTGCTGGATCTCAGCCACTGTTCTAGAGGAGATGTTGAGGAAATCACGGAAAGGAGAGATTCCCAAGACTCTCACTCAGATGTACACACACTTCCTGCTCATTGAGACCAACATCAAACATGAGAAGGACTATGAGAAGAAAGTGAAAGATGAAGACATGATTGTCAAACTGGGGAAACTGGCTTATCGGCAGCTTGTGAAAGGCAACCTGATCTTCTATGAGGAAGACCTGAGCGAGTGTGGCATTGATGTGGCAGAAGCATCAGTTTACTCAGGATTGTGCACTCAGATCTTCAGAGAGGAGTTGGGCTTGTGTCAGGGGAAAGTCTTCTGCTTTGTTCATCTGAGCGTTCAGGAACATCTAGCAGCTCTATATGTGCATCTCTCCTTTATCAACAATAACATCAATGTGTTTGACCAGATTACCAAACCAACTAATGGAGACACAGTTTCCCTATCTGATCTCCATCAGAGAGCTGTGGATGAGGCTTTACACAGTAAAAATGGGCATCTGGACCTTTTCCTTCGTTTCCTTCTGGGTCTGTCAGTGGAGTCTAATCAGAGTCTCTTACAAGAACTAAAGACACAGACAGCAAACAGCTCTCACAACAATGAGAGAACAGTTGACTATATTAAAGAAAAGATCAGTGAGAATCCCTCTCCAGATAAATGCATCAATCTGTTTCACTGTCTGAATGAACTGGGTGATCTTTCTCTAGTGAACAAAGCTGAACCTCATACGAGCCGTGGAGGATTACGAGATGTGAAACTCTCCTCGTCTCAGTGGTCAGCTTTAGTGTTTGTGTTGTTGTCCTCAGAGGAGACACTGCAGGAGTTTAACCTGAACAGATTAATTGGAGACAGAAATGATCGGTAAGTAACGCTGAGTGCAATCATTACAGTCTAAAACATTATGAACGGAGAGAAACTCAGAGATCAGAGGTGTTTAAATCACGGGACACAGATTGATTTCTGGGATATTGTACATAACTTGCGGGTGTTTCTCAAACCGTGGCTGTGTCCTAGTAAGGCTGCATGTCTCGACTGCCACGTCATCAAGCGCCTCTGAAGGCCGTCTCAGTTTGAAGGATGTTTTGAAGACAGACTTCATTTTGTGTCTTTAATTCAGCTCATTTTGAAGGATGCATCAAGTATATCCTTCGTGTTCTTCAATCTCCCACAATCCTTTGCACACATTCTAATTAATGTAAAAGAACTGATGGAAAACGAGTCAGCACTGAGTTTATCTGAGTTCATTATGAAGTGTAAGACACAGATAATGTATTCGGAGATGAAGGCATACATGTTATCTTTAGTTTCTGTGTAGATTAATCACTGAACACCAAACTGACAATAATGTAAGACACAGACGTCATTTACTGTATTGCATTAATAAAAAAGCCAGTTAATATAAGCCTTTCAAAGTAAACTCATTTGAGCGTTGTGTGCGCACCGTCTGCGCCATCACTAAAATTGGGCTGCAAGCGGATCCTCCTGATGATGAAGATCACGTCACGCGGACGCCAAAGTAAACTTGATGAAACAGTTAATGGCCTTGATGCCGTTCCTGGTGGCGTTTAGCTCTTCACAGTGGCGTAGCGGACGGGCACACAGGGCATATTACATTACTGTTGTTATTATTATTAGGCTACTTTTATCATTAATATTACAGTTTATTTGCCCCACAATAATTTCATAGCGCATCACTGCATAACTGACGCACTGTGAGGATAAAAGATTAGATTAGCTTACTTCTCATTTCAAAGACAACTTGTTGAACACAAAACACTTCTTGATTCATGAAAATACACATTTTTTCACTAGGGGCCACAAGAGAAGTATTAAGAAAATAAATTAGATTAATGTCTCATCATCATTTTTCTTTATCATCAGTTGCTGGCAAAATAATGGACAATGATTCACATTTTGTGCGCATCATTTCCTGTGACAATAAAACTAAGTAAATGATTAAATAAACAAGTAACAAGCAAACAAACTCGTGTGCTTAATGTCTACAAATAATTTGCTGATGCAGGTACAAAAATACTTTTTTTCTTACTCCCAACTCAGGAGTTAAATGTCTCCATGGTGATAACCAAAGCAACGGACAGGACAAACAAATCTGATATGTCCAAATAGTGTTGTAGTGTAAATGCAGACTAATAGACCTGCCACAGCAACATTAACAAGAAGAAGAAAAAACAAATCTGTGATGGCTGAATACAAGGCTTCTACAGTTATAGATACTAAAATAACTTTTTCACATGTTCTTTATAAAGCAGTGTTTAATTAAAAGTTAACAATAGTTTTAATTAATAGTTGTTAATAGTTAATTAAAAGCTAATTCATAGTTGAGGGTATTTAGGAATGTATACTATATTATTTACTTATGATATGAATTATTATTATTATTGTTATTATTATTGTTAGCATGAATAATTCACTTTTTTATTTTCAATTAGTGTCACACAGAACACTGCAGATGAAGTTCTTCAGAAGCTGATGCCTGTGGTTACAGCAACTAGATTCGCTCTGTAAGTAACACTGAGAACAAGCATCACTGTTAAAACATTATAACATTTCTTACTTAAACATTATAAATTAATGGTTTAATAAAAAAATATGAGTCACACTTCAGCTCTTAAACCTTCCACCTATCTGACCTGATTTGTAATCTACTTAACCATTTTTTATGATGTTTGTGTGAGAAAGTTATATTCAAATATATGCAGGGTAAGTGTACCCATTAAGCCCATGTACCCTTTAAGCCCACTTTCAACTCTAAAGTCAAATAAAAAAAGAGAAAATAATATTTTATGCTGCTTATTATTTTAACCAATCCAGCCACTTCCCTGGCATTTTTTATTGCATACCAATCACATTTGGCAATGTTGAGTTAGCCCCACCCATGTCTCAGGGGACCTCACACAAAGTCACCCCAAAACTTTGGTGTTTCGGGACCCTTCAGAAAACAACACATTTCTGCAATTTTCAGCCATTTCTTTGGTAAGATAAATTTATTGTTTTTTGTGTATGAACAAATAGTACCTTACCATTTTATATTATTTTCCTTTAAATGGAAAGATGAGTTTTATTAGCTTGCGTTCAAAGCTAATCTCTAGGTCAAACCATTAGCCTTACAGAAAGATACAAACCCGATTCCAAAAAAGTTGAGACACTGAACAAATTGTGAGTAAAAAAGGAATGGAATAATTTACAAATCTCATAAACTTAAATTTTATTCACAATAGAATATAGATAACATATCAAATGTTGAAAGTGAGACATTTTGACATGTCATGCCAAATATTGGCTCATTTTGGATTTCATGAGAGCTACAAATTCCCAAAAAGTTGGGACAGGTAGCAATAAGAGGCCGGAAAAGATAAATGTACATAAAAGGAACAGCTGGAGGACCAATTTGCAACTTATTAGGTCAATTGGCAACATGATTGGGTATAAAAAGAGCCTCTCAGAGTGGCAGTGTCTCTCAGAAGTCAAGATGGGCAGAGGATCACCAATTCCCCCAATGCTGTGGCGAAAAATAGTGGAGCAATATCAGAAAGGAGTTTCTCAGAGAAAAATTGCAAAGAGTTTGAAGTTATCATCATCTACAGTGCATAATATCATCCAATAATAAAGGGGAGTAAAACCAGGGCAGCTATAGCCCATATGCCTCAGCGAAGAGGTGTGTTTTAAGCTGTTCTTTGAAAGTTGCCAGGGTAGGTGCAGAGCGGATGGCATGAGGAAGTTTGTTCCAGAGTGAATGTAAATCACAACATGGGCTCAGGAATACTTCCAGAAACATTGTCAGTGAACACAATCCACTGTGCCATTGGCCGTTGCCGGCTAAAACTCTATGGGTCAAAAAAGAAGCCATATCTAAACAGGATCCAGAAGCGCAGGAGTTTTCTATGGGCCAAGGCTCATTTAAAATGGACTGTGGCAAAGTGGAAAACTGTTCTGTGGTCAGACGAATCAAAATTTGAAGTTCTTTTTGGAAAACTGGGATGCCATGTCATCCGGACTAAAGAGGACAAGGACCACCCAAGTTGTTATCAGCGCTCAGTTCAGAAGCCTGCATCTCTGATGGTATGGGGTTGCATGAGTGCGTGTGGCATGGGCAGCTTACACATCTGGAAAAGCACCATCAATGCTGAAAGGTATATCCAAGTTCTAGAACAACATATGCTCCCATCCAGACGTCGTCTCTTTCAGGGAAGACTGAAATGGCCAGCCTGCAGTCCAGGTCTTTCACCCATAGAAACATTTGGTGCATCATAAAGAGGAAGAAGACCTAAGACAGTTGAGCAACTAGAAGCCTGTATTAGACAAGAATGGGACAACATTCCTATTCCTAAACTTGAGCAACTTGTCTCCTCAGTCCCCAGACGTTATAAAAAGAAGAGGGGATGCCACACAGTGGTAAACATGGCCTTGTCCCAACTTTTTTGGAATGTGTAGCTCTCATGAAATCCAAAATGAGCCAATATTTGGCATGACATTTCAAAATGTCTCACTTTCAACATTTGATATGTTATCTATATTCTATTGTGAATAAAATATAAGTTTATGAGATTTGTAAATTATTCCATTCCTTTTTTACTCACAATTTGTACAGTGTCCCAACTTTTTTGGAATCGGTTTATAGACTGCCAAAGAATTAAGCACGTGAACTGCAAACAATAAATGTTTTGTGATTCATTTTACATTAATTTACAAATAAATACATCATAAATTGTTTTGTAAAGGAGATTATTTTAAAAAAAAACGTAACATTTCTCAATGTGGGCACAATGAAAATTACTATGATACTAGTCCACAGTATATTTAAGCTCCATGCATGTATTTATAAACATATCTTACATTTGTAAAGGAAAACATTGTCTTTTTTTACCATTACTCACTGTGGAGCCAATTAAGCCCACCTTATGTGTTTCAGTGAGGAATCCCTCAAATTGCAGACTTAGATACATTTTCTAAAAGTGTTTAATGATAACGTGTGCTTTTACCTTACTAAACTTTTAACCTTACCTTATTTGCACACAAATTACACACATTCATTCAAATGAGATAGAGCCCAAGAGATATGGTCACTTCCTGTGGAACTTTGATCGGGCATAACTCCAGAATCAAGCCAACCTAAGGCTGCATACTCCCGGTGTGGGGGGCCCACTAGGAGACCCCCCAAAACCCCAGAGTCTGGAGCCCCAACTCAGCTTCCTTCCCGAGATACACCCGGTTTAACTTCCACCTTTGACCAGCCATAACTTGAGAGCCAAGCCGGCTTAAGGTTCCAGACTCCCGGTGAGGCGGGCCCACTAGGAGGCCCCC
Source organism: Vimba vimba (assembly GCA_022828995.1). Classification (NCBI taxonomy): domain Eukaryota; kingdom Metazoa; phylum Chordata; class Actinopteri; order Cypriniformes; family Leuciscidae; genus Vimba; species Vimba vimba. Next base: position 2,129,264 of record CM040830.1, on the reverse strand, counting down.
CTAAGCCCAGAGTATGGAGCCCTAACTAGTTGTATATAATCATTCTCCCATAGAGACATCATCTCTTAGAAAAACAGTTACATTTACTGATATATTGAATTCATTGTTTTAAAAAAGAGATATTGCACAAATTATAAACACAATCAAGAAAAGAAAAAGATTTCTGTTTTCATCTGAGAGTGAAGAGTGTGTCATTGTTCTCTACAGGTTGTATAAGTGTGGTGTCACAGATGAAGGTTGTGCTGCTCTGGCTTCAGCTCTGAGATCAAACCCCTCACACCTGAGAAAACTGGATCTGTCTGAGAATAAACTAGGAGACTCAGTAGTGAAGCTGCTCTCTGCTGTACTGGCGAATCCTCACTGTAAACTGGAGGGACTGTGGTAAGATCATACATGACTCTCACATGAAACTGTCACTGCGAATTCATAAAGTATAATCAAAATGGAATAAAATGCAGGAAAATAACTTATTTCATTAATTAAAAGCAAAGCTATTAAAACAACATGATCAAATTCATCAAATTATTTTTACGTCTGTTCATATGATGTAAGAGAATTAATATTTTTAAAGTGTTTGCTCTATTTCTCCTGCCGCTGTGAGTTCATGTGTTTGATCTGTAAATGATTAAACACATGACCTGCTCCTCATTAAGGTGATTCTGCAGTGCTGATACTCAAACTGAAAAACACACTTTGTAGAGATGGCAGAAGTACTCACTTCCTATACTCAATGTAATGTAATGTAATGTAATGTACTTTATTTATATAGCACCTTACATCGACCGATAGGTGAACCAAGGTGCTGTTACAACAGATTAAACAACAATTTAAAACAACACACCGAAAAACAAATATAGTAATACAGTAATAAAAGTAAAAATAAAATAAATATATATATATATATATATATATATATATATATATATATATATATATATATATATATATATATATATATATATATACATACACATACACACATACATATACATATACACATACATACATACATACACACACACATACATAAAAGCCACCACACTACTGGGTACTAAAAGCCATTTTAAAAAGATGCGTTTTAAGTCTTGATTTAAAAAGGCCCAGGTCAGTAACGATACGCATCTCACTGGGGAGCTTATTCCAGAGCTTAGGTCCAGAAACTGAAAAAGCGCGATCACCCCAGTGTTTAAGTTTTGACCTGGGCACTTCCAACATAAGTTGATTGGACGACCTCAAAGTCCTACCGTAATTACGAATGGTCAGCATATCTGATATGTAAGATGGAGCGAGGCCGTTAAGAGCTTTAAAAACAAACAATAAAATTTTATAATGAATTCTATAATGTACCGGGAGCCAATGGAGGGAATAAAGAATCAGAGTTATATGCTCTCGTTTTTTAGTGCTTGTTAACAGCCGGGCAGCTGCATTTTGGACAAGTTGAAGACGGCCAACAGAGGACTGAGAGACACCAGTATACAGGGCATTACAGTAGTCCAGTCTGGAGCTTATTAGAGCGTGGATAGCCTTCTCAAGGTCATGACGATTTAAAAAGGATTTTACCTTTGCCAGAAGGCGTAGTTGAAAAAAGCTCAACTTGACAACGTTGTCAATCTGTTTGTTAAATTAAAACGAACTATCAAAAATCACTCCTAAGTTCCTTACCGTCTGCCTGGCCGTTGAAGGCCAGGTACCAAAACCGTTAGACACAGATTCTCCAAACACAATATATTCAGTTTTATCCTCATTTAAATGCATAAAATTTTGGGCAAACCACTGCTTAATGTCCGCAATGCAGTCAACTAAGGTACCTTGTACATCACCGGGCTTCAGTGGCAGATAGATTTGCAGATCATCTGCATAACAGTGAAAAGATAGGTTATGCCTGGCTATAATTGACCCTAGTGGTAGCATGTATAATGAAAACAAAATGCAGACAAAATGCAGACTCAGTGCTGTGGCGAGGCCTAAACCCGGATTGAAATTTTTCAAGGACAGAGTTGTTTTCCAGAAAAGGCTGTAACTGTATGAGAACAACTTTTTCCAAAACTTTAGAAAGAAAGGGAAGATGGGAAACTGGTCTAAAATTAGATAGCGCTGAGGAGTCAAGGTTAGGCTTTTTAAGAAGGGGCCTAACCACAGCATGTTTAACCCTCTGGGGACCACAAACGCGCCCGCGCGTTTTGCTCGTTTTTTTTTTTTAGCAATGAAAATAAACACTAAATGCTCTGTTAATTTTGATCTTTCATTTTCGTGTAATACATCAATCGATCCTGTTCAGTTTCTATTTTTTTCTGTATACTCACAATAAAAATAAAGTGTTTTGCTTTTTGACAAATAAAGAAAAATTAACATGATGCGATTTCTGCCTTCTGTCTCTCTGTCAGTAAACTCCCATTTGAAACGCGTTCGAAAATGATCTATAACTCCGCGAAAATGCAGTCAAACAGGCAAACAGACCCACGGGCATAAAGCTTGAGATCGCATCTGTTAAATGAAGTAACTTATATAAAAAACAAATATTCTCAGCTTCTGTAATCTGTATAAAAAGAGAGCGACTCCAGTCGAGCTCATTACGAGCTAATTCACAGTAATGTGACCACTCCCCGGAGAGCGCGTGCTATTCAAACGCAAATTCTGAGAACTATTTCAGAGCTGTGAAACGCCCATCAGCTGTAAACACAGCGCGTCGCGATCGAGTGAGGCATAATATAGCCTACCTTATGGAGAAAAGATTCCTCAGAACAGTGCTGATATGAGGAGCAATATCTCCTGATATGAGGAGCAGATCCCGCTGAGGAGTGAGGTAGGCTGTTTTCTTTTCTCAAATGTGGAATAACGTTATGGAATAACGTTAGTGTAGGCCTATGCAAACCGCAAAAAGATGAATCGCATTTCTATAATATGACTCGCCTTTCTGTGAGATGAATGAAGGGTACATATTTGTAAAGACTGTTTAGCCTAAATATGAATCGCGCGTCTGTGTGTGAAAGAATAAACTGCTTTGCTATAGCCTACTGAGATGAGTAAAAATCGACTGGAATATTGAAATAAAATGTATTTGTATTTAAGCAACGTATTAAACTGCAAATTAGCATTTATATGCCCTAATATTTCATAAAAACAACGTTACAGTCAGTCACTTGTTGACTAGATTTGGGTACAGTTTTTAGGCTACTGTAGAATATACTGCCATATCAAATAAGCTTTTGTTTAGCAATTTCTGCTCATATCTAACGTTATATATATATATATATATATATATATATATATATATATATATATATATATATATATATATATATATTTGTCAAAAATAAAGTCATAGACTAAGATGTTAGATGTTCCAATGTTGGCTATATTCAAACTAATGAATACATATGATAAAATGTAGGCCTATAATCTTTTTTCTTTTTCTTTTTTACAAAGAAAGAGTACACTTGAAATATTGTTGAAATTGTAATTATTGTTGTAATTGTAACATTTTTAATAAAATAGCAAAACATATTTACAAGAGAGATGTAAGCGAAATCTTAAATGGTCAATATAAGTCTTCTAAATACATCTTTTGTCCTTGCATTGTGGCTCAGTCAGTGTCACACCTGAATGAATGGCTAATTATGCAGAGTCATTATACAGAGTGGATGGGACATTGTAATCTAAGGTGTAAACTACTCCTCCCCCTCGCATATTGGCTTTCCAAGCAAAACCTGTTTTACACCATTTAAATCAATGTATTTTTTTTTTTGTGAACGATAAAGCAAGACTATTTTCACATAATTTTGAAGCTAGAACTCAAAGGGACAACATCCATTAGTCAAAAGTCTTGTGGACACATATTTAATATGTGTTTTGTGGTCTTAATTCAGCAACTTTCATTTTAATTTTTTCCAATAACCACGCATAAACATTATTCTCTTAAAAATACAAACATCTACATACACGTTGCTCGCATATTATGGTAGCCCTGTTTGTGCTATATAGAGTGAATTTACACCTTTGCCATTAACATGTTTATAAATAACTGAAAAAAGCACAAATGTCAAGGCATGTCAGAACATCTCAAGGGCCCCAAAAACACCCTGGTCCCCAGAGGGTTAAAGGCAGCTGGGACGGTTCCTAGACTAAGACAGCTATTGATAAAAACCACAAGCCCAGGCCCTACAGCGTTAAAAACCAGTTTCAGCACTCTAGCGGGTACAATATCCAGTGGACAATTTGTAGGCTTCAAAGATTTCACTATGTCGCCAAGGGAAGAGAAAGAAACTAACTCAAACTCCTCAAACACAGCAGAATGAGCTGGGGCAACAGAAAAATCCCTATTAAAACCTTTCCTGGTACTCTGTCTGACAGAGTCAACCTTGTCAACAAAAAAATGGAGAAAATTTTCACAGGTGATAATTGAGACATTAGCCAGAGCAGAAATAGGTGGATTTACAAAGGAATTAATATTAGTGAACAGGACCCTGGGACAGTGACTGCTGCTAGAAATTATATCAGAGAGATACTGAGATTTTGCCTCCCGTAGGGCCCTCTGGTAATCAGCAAGACAGGCCCGCAAAATGTCTAGAGAGACATGCAGTTTATCCTTTTTCCATCTCCTTTCAGCCTGCCTGCAACGTTGCCTAATAGAACAAGTATTGTCATTAATCCAGGGATCCGTTCTAGGTTTAGCTAATTTATGTCGAAAAGGAGCAGTAGAGTCCAGAATCCCGGAGCAGGTGGAGTGGAAGGAAGAAAGAATATTGTCTGGACAGATAGGAGAAACCATGCCATTCAAGGCAAAAAACTGAGAGTCCCTGAATGCAGCAGCAAATTCATCTGCTGTGGTGGAAGTGATGATGCGACGCTGGCACGATGGAGCAAAAGACTTTCTAGCTGGAGGGGGGGCTTTATATTCAAAAACAATAGGAAAATGATCTGAGATGGCAGTCTCAGAGATCTCTTTGAGGGAAATTGAAAGCCCAAAAGAGATGATGAGATCCAAGGTGTGCCCGAGATGGTGTGTGGGTTTATCCACTGACTGAATTAGGTTAAAAGTTTCTAAAAGTCTTTTAAAATCAGTGGCAAATTGATCGGACGAACAACAAACATGAACATTAAAATCCCCACAAATCAAGAGTTTATCATATTTTGGAAAAATGTCTGCCAAAAACTCAGTAGTCCATTCATCCATGAATGAAGTCCTTATTATATTTGGATGGGCGATAAACAACGGCACATAAAACAGGACTCGTAAGCTCCATCACAAACAATTGCAGCTCAAAGCAGGAGTAAGCATTCGTGGGAAGAAGCCGGCATTTAAACTTATCATTAAAAACAGCAGCAAGACCCCCTCCACGACCAGATGATCGTGGGGAATTGAAGTAGGAACAGCCGGGTGGGACGAGATGTGAAAATGCGTTGTTTTCACCTGGTTTCAGCCAGGTTTCCGTCAGCAGGAGAAAATCCAGGGATTGAGAAATAAAAAAGTCATTGAGGATGAAAGTCTTATTCACAACGGACCGAGTGTTGATCAAAGCCGTGCGAATTAAACTCTGGTCCGTCCGTTCGGAGGCATAAGCGACCGGACGAAGATTCTCCGGTACGCAGCCCTGTCTGCAGATCCTCGTTGGCCGGCAGCGCGGACGTGGGTACCCGGCCTCAGGAATAGCCGGTATCAGCCATCGGTAGCAGGGATCGGTAAATCCTCGTATGTAATAGCTGACACACTCCCTGGAAAGCCCAAACGATGAGTGGAGGACGAGGCCATGAGCTCTCAATCTGCAACTTAATCCACCTCTCCTTCCTCGTCTTCTGCGGCGGCTATTGCGCAACAACCCGCTAGGAGAATGCCACAGGTGGGGAGGTATGGACGCCAGCAGAGGCGGCGGTGTGTTTGGTCGTCCACTGAAGCCCTAGATCGGCAGTTTTCCCGCAAAATCACGTATATTTAAAAGAGTAAGGCGGTCATACACCAGCAGCGGCGACACATCACGAATCAAAAACAATAAAAAATAAAACCATACACAGCACAGGTAGCAGAGGCAGACGGCTGGCCATACACAAGGGCGCCATCATTCCCATCACTCATAATGGGAGTAATAGTAACTCATAATACTTAAGTAGAAGTACAGATACTTGTGTTAAAATATACTCTGGTAAAAGTAGAAGTACTGATTTTACTTCTTTACTCCAGTAAAAGTAACAAAGTACAGGCACATTGTGGGAATTTACTTAAAGTATAAAAGTAAAAGTAGCCTTGCGAATGACAACCATTTAGGGACTGTTCGGTATTTATGGAATGGACCACCGGAGGAAAATAGAGGAGGGTCATGTGTTTTTATTCTTTGTTGAGGGGAGGGTCATCCAACTTTGTTTAGTCTAGGGGGAGGGTCACCCATTTGGTGCATATTTTTCCATGTAGCTCTCTCAGTCTCAGATTGTTGAAAATACAGATTGTGTTCAATGATTTGGTAGGAATTTCACTGTCCGCTGTAAAATCCTCCAGTTTCCCCCTGATATGTAGTGAGAGCCGGCATGGGCCGCTGACAGATGACAGTTGCTCGTCCCTCTCTCTCTCTCCTCTGTCTTGCTCTGCCACACACACTCCCTCTCTTCTTCTCACAGCCGCACACACAAATTTAAGACTGGTGCCACCCCAAAATTGTATTTGCTACTGGCAGTTGCTGATTTAAAAAAAAAAAGTAATTACATTTGCTGGCAGCGCGGCGCGCACGCAGTTTTCAAACGGACGAGCAGAGGACAAGAGATGGTTGCAAGATACCGAACTTCACCAAAGAATAAGAAAACATCATATTTGAAGTATGTTTTTAAGTTTTAGCATCAGAGTTGTTTGCTCCGAATACATTAGGCCTAATACACGCATATACAGTACGATGCCGTGTGTATGTTGTTACAGTATACAAATGTTCTAGCTATGTGAGGATAGGCCACATCAGTGTTCAGCGAGTTAACATTTGGAAGTTTGAAATCGATTAGGTAACTTAGCTCAGTTACTTCAGTTCAGAATAGGTCTAGCAGCAATGATCAAATTGGTAACTTGACTGGTGATTTAGTGTTTACGTTACCTCCAGATCAAAACAGAAACAAGCGATATCATAATGTGATCACTATATGACTGTGAAGCTTTATGGGTGTAGGATGTTGATGGACTCGATCTACTGTGTTTTGATCATCATTCTGAATCTGATCTAGATGTAGTCTGTGATAAAAATGCGATTTTCTCAGCTTTTTGCTCATGTTGCTTTTTATGAAACTTGCCAACATTTAAGTGTTGATAAAAAAGATGCACGAAGCTAGAATAAAACAGATTTTTGTTTTGTTTAAAAGCACAGGGTCTGTTCTTTCTTTTGGTATGTTCAGATATTCATACAACTAAATATTCTTGGGTGCCATGAAATTGTGAAAATTACCAAAAACACTAATAGTGGCTGACATTTTTTTTTTTTTTATGCTGGCGAGAAAGAGTTAAGATAAAAATGTTGGTAATTGGATGATGATTAGAATATGAATATGATTGGAATCATATTTTAAATTTGTCTTATTTGAACAGGGTCAATTAAACATGAAAAGAAAGGGAGAGATATCAGAGTTTGAGGTGATTTTGCAGTTGAGTTTGCTTCTGTTGCAATTTGTTCAAGGTTGACCCCCATTTTGGCTTAAAATGACTGGACTAACAGGCAGATCAGGTGCAAACAGACCCCAGCCCTTGCATCACCACTGGCTAGTCAGATTCAGTGTGGTCAGACTTCAGGACCAGCAACAGGTCAGAGCATCTACCAGACACAGGCAGTCAATCACATACCGAATCCAGGAATTTATGTTGAGATGATTTTGCCAGATTAAAAGGATAGTTCACCCAAAAATGAACACAAAAAAAATTATTATAAATTAAATAATTATAATTAGAAATAATTATTATAAATTATTATAAAGAAAGAATTATGTTATATTAAATCTTCCTAGGATAAGATTTTATATTGATGGGCACTAAAATTGTTTACATTTTTCAAGAACATGCCTGCTTGATGTCTGCTATATCTAATTAAAAAAAATTAACATTGAGTTTTTTTGTAAATAAATGCAGCAGTTCATAACAGACACACGCTATGGTATCTTATCTCCTTGGTGCTTCAGCTTTGTTTTCTGCAAATATTTTGGATGTTCAAAACTTATAGACACAAACAGAGTGACCCAATTCCTTCCACAAGTTTTTCCACTGTGTGTGTGTGTGTACCCCCTAAAGTAGCAGTGGCCACCCCCTGGCCACCCCATGTATAAAACTCTAGTTCTGCCACTGGCTATGCCACCCAATGGAATCAGCAGTGGAGAGTATGTGCTGCCGTGAGGTGAACGCGTTTTGGAGTTTAGTGGAGCAGCTCGACCTGCGACTGGCAGATCTGACGTGCCTTACGCAGCAAATCCTGGTTTTGACTCATGCTTCCTGAACCCGTTTGTTTTGTGAATAGCTTACTCTCATTTCGGGAGAGTATCACGGTCCTCTTGAAGCCAGCACACATGAGTACATTTACAATTGAGTTATTTCATTCATCACTGAAGGAGTGACGTGAAGGAATTGCATCGGAAATAAGTCGTACCCGACTTATTATATTATTTCCGAAATAAGGAAATAAGTTTAAAGTTTTTACCCGGCGTTTAAAACCCATACTGAACCGACGCATGTCTCCACAGTCATAACGTTAACGTTAGTCTAAAGCAGTGAAGTGTTCACCGCATATGACGGCTGACTTTGCCACAGAGGCAGCAGTAAAATCTGCCCACTTAGTAGCCACATACCTCACCCAGGCACGAATCAGCCGTTTTTTCTTGGGGAACTTGTGGAGCCTCTGCCCTGTTTTTTGATGTATTCGTATATCCCGCTCAAACACAATAGTTAACCATTTTTGCTAGCTAGGTCTCCACTTGCTAATGGTAGGCTAACTCTAGGCTTGGAGTCCCTCTTATGACGTCACACCCAGCCTAGTGAAATGGAGAGGGAGTGCTTAACACCACTGTAAAAAGTACCAACTTTTCATATTATATTCAGCATTTTGGTATAAAAAACATACAAAACAATGGTGGGCGGTTCTTATCTTTATGTTTAATAAGCACATTGCATTATCTTCGTGAAAAATGTAACCTGCAATTTACACTTTAAGAGGATTTTTCAGAATGATTGTGAAGTAGACTTGAGCTAAAGGGGGGGTTTCATGAGTCTTTGTTCATTACATTAACCTCTTCTTTTACAATTTATCTATATTTTTATGTGATATACAGTTTTAATTTGTTATATCAGCTTTTATATAATCACTGAAAAAAATGTGTCGGATCAAAGTAAAAAAGAATAACTTCAACTTATTACAAGTAATCGATTTACTTTTTCTCAAGTGATTTTGAACAAATCAAATTTCTATGATCAGTTGAAACTAAAAATACTCTTTGAACCAAAGATGTTTTTTACATGATTAAATCACAAATCATCACAATCTTTTTGATTAACTTAAATTTTTTTAATCAAAACTCCAAATAACTACAAACAATGTTGTCACACTGTGGTTTCCTCAGGAACAGACTGAAGACTCTGATTATATGGAATTTCTTTTGTGCCAATAATAATGAACGTAACTTTTCAAGAAACTAATGAAAATATAAATTGAAACTGAATAAAATATCTTTGAAACTAAAAAAGAATAAATCGCAGGCAAATTTTTTGACTTCGTTTTTAATACACTGCATGATTTGCTAACTATTTCTCATATTTCAATCGCTGATCTGAAATTACAAATGCGCTTCCAGAGTTTTCATTTACGCTTCTGAAGTTTTCGTTCGCCGTTCTGACACATTTATCTCGTGGGGGCGGGGCTAGTAGCAGTGTGTTCTCATTGGCTACTGAGTTTTTGATTGACAGCTTCTTCACCTGGAAGTGAAGACGTCAGTGGTGTGTTTATGTGTGGTTGTGAGCATCTGAAATCACAGCTTTCTATTTCATTTTAGTGATATTAAGTTATGTTTGTTTTTTTAATTTTATCTGTATTTACCTGCTGCTACTATGTCGACAGAAGCTTTTAGGAGCACAAGAGATCTATTCAGTCTGTTCATGTGTAATTGTACATTAAAGTACTGTATAATACTTAAAATATTGTATAGTGTCCAATGTTTTCGGAGAATATTTGTTTATTCCTGATGATTATTTTACATGTTAGGCTCTGATTAGGTTCAGCTGTTACAATTTAAAGAGAATAGCAAACGTGTGTGATATATTCAGCCGTCAAGAAAGTTTCACTTCAGGTAATCAAGGTTGTCAACCATGGCCATCACACTACTCATTGTTATGATTGCGTAAAGGGAACAGGAATTCCGGTAGGGAACAGAATCGACTGCTTCACCGGTCGCGTGCAGCGCTGCAGCCACGTAAACAGAGTTTACTTCCCCTACTGACTTTCACTTTCGGTGCCCGAATGGAAGTGAATGAGGCTTTGCGATTTTTTTTTTTTTTTTTTTGTCTAGGCCTACGTGAAATTCTGCATTCATTGTACGATTTATTGATTGATTTTTTCCCCCCTCGGAAGGGCAGCGTGAGTCGAGAAGGGCATATGGGCAGTTGCCCGGGCAACCTGTGCACGTCCCTGGTTGTAGAAGAATCTTTCATGGTTCGTTCATGTTAACTAATGTAGTTAACTAATGTGTAACAAATGAAACCTTATTGTAGTGTAAGCAAATAATCATCTCTGTGAGTCCATGTAATGCAAGTGGATTCAAAAACCACACAAAGTGAACATGACGGGACTTCCGGTTTGGCGATGTAAGAGAGGGCATCAGAGACGAGGACCTCCCAACCACACTCCTTTAAAACATACTTATGCGTCTTCTTTTTCTAATTTAATTCCTTTGCAATATAACATATAAGTACTACACATAGTCCAGAAAGTGAAATGAGCAACTCTAAACAGAAGCAAAGTACCGCACCAGCAACACGGTCAGGTGCAACCCTAGCGGGTAAGCTAGCAGTAATGGCGGCTAATGACACCACTACTAGCAACAAGGACATACCTGTAAAAGACAATACGGATAACTTGACAATGAGTCAACTAGTCTCCAAACTGTCAAAACAGCGGGCCAGTTTGAAAGAGACTTACATCTACTGAAGTACTGGCCGGTGAGAACTTTGAAAGGTTAGCCGCCGCGGAAGCGACTATTAAATCCTTGAAGACACAGAATTCGTCTCTTCTTGACCAAATTGACGATCTTGAGAATAGATCCAGAAGGGCTAACCTGCATATTATCAACATTCCGGAAGGCGCTGAGGACGGAAAAGACCCCATCGGATTTATATCTGGGCTGCTTAAAGATACCATGGAGAGCGTGTTTGACAAACCTCCTGAACTTGAGCGAGCGCATCGCGTGCTTTGCCCTAAACCTGGAGCAGGGCAATCTCCAAGACCATTTATTGTCTGCTTCCACCGATTTCAGGAAAAGGAAAAGGCACTTCACTGGGCCAGAAGACATGATACTAAATTCAACGGAGTGTCATTGCGGCTATACCCGGATACAAGTGCAGCTTTAGCGAAGAAACGCGCCGGTTTCAAAGAAGTCAAACAATCCCTCTATCAAAAAGGCATAAAGTTTCAACTTCTGCATCCTGCACGTCTCCGTGTGAAATTCGGAGAGGAAACTCACACTATTGATTCACCTGAGGCGGCCGAGGCTTTTTACAAACAACGCGTCCTTGCACAAGACTAAAGATGACTCTGGCCGTAATATGTTGTCTGTGAGCTTACATGGCACATACAATATACTTCAAGCAATAAGGTGACTTTTTCTATCTATTCTTCTATCGCAATTTATCTAAAACTTCAAGAAAAGACGGCATGTTTGTTTTTGTTTATTGACTTAAAACTCATTCAGTACATTGCGCAATATTGACGCTATGTTCTATTCAACGTAAATATTGTGGTTTGGAGTCTCTCAAGAAGATCGAGAGGTAAAGAATGGATAATCGGGAGCCATGCAATTTATATAGGTTTCTGCGGCTTGTTTCAGTTGGGGAAGCAAGCATTAGGAAAATGTTGGGAAGTTTGGTTCTAAGTTTCATTTATCCAAAAAGTTTTTTGTTTTATGTTATGTTTTTATTCAAACTGAATATTGAGGAAACATTTATGTTGTTGTTTGCATTTTTGATCTGTGAACTCTTGGAAAATGTATATTGTCTGATATGGCCGATTTAACTAAATCTCATGGGGGGTCGAAAGTTAGATTTGTTAGCTGGAATGTCAAAGGCCTAAATAGCCCAATCAAAAGAGGCAAAATTTTTGCATACTTAAAAAAATTAAAATCTGAAATAATATATTTACAGGAAACCCACTTACGCATTATCGATCATCTCAGAATTAGGAAACCATGGGTGGGACAAGTTTTCCACTCTAACTTTAACTCTAAGGCTAGGGGAACTGCCATTTTGATACACAAAAGCATTCAATTTACTGCCTCTGCTTCTATTGCAGATCCTCAGGGAAGATATGTTATTGTCTCTGGGATATTATATATGTAATATGTCGTATTAGTTAATGTATATGCGCCTAACTGGGATGATGTGAGTTTTATTAATAAGCTAGTCTCTTTATTGCCAGACCTAAACTCCCATCTTATGATTTTTGGTGGTGACATAAACTGCGTAATGGATCCGTCCCTTGACCGCTCTAATCCCAAATCTTTATCCTGTTCTAAGATGGCCCAAGCCTTATCTACATTTATAGAGCAAGTAGGGGCGGTTGATCCTTGGCGATTTCAGTTTCCACACAGCAAAGAATATTCCTATTTTTCACATGTTCATCACTCCTATTCAAGAATTGATTATTTTTTTATTGATAAATCTCTCCTTCCTTCTGTTGGACAAATCGAATATCTACCTATTGTGGAATCAGACCATGCTCCTTTGCAATTAGACCTTATTTGCAATTTGAGGTATAACGAACAACCTTTGTGGAGACTAAACACGGCCTTGTTATCAGATCCTGCGTTTTGTACATTTGTATCAACAGCTATAGACAATTTTCTATTACATAACAGGTCCGAATCTATTACAGCATCTACATTATGGGAGACACTTAAAGTAGTTATTAGGGGAGAAATAATTTCATATACCTCAACTCTCCATAAAAAACGTAAACAAAAACTGGACGATCTAATTGATTCTATAAGAAGGGTAGATTACCTCAACTCTACGTCTCCATCACCTGAACTTTATAAAGAGAGGTTGAACCTTCAAGTTCAATACAATCTGTTATCAACAAATAAAACTGAATGGTATTTATCACGTTCTAAAGGTTATATTTATGAACATGGAGAAAAGGCAGGTCGACTTCTAGCCCACCAGTTAAAATCTAAAGCTGCCTCTCAACTTATACCTCAAATTTTGAACAGTAATAATGATTTAATAGTTAATCCAATTGAAATTAATAACACTTTTAAGAACTACTTCTCAAATTTGTATACTTCTGAAAGCCCTGAATCTAACTCTGAATTTTTTTATTTTTTAAATAACATAGATATACCCACCCTCAATTCTGTGCATAAAACTCATTTGAATCAGCCCATACAAATAGAAGAGATTTTAAACTCGATCACATTAATGCAGAGCAAAAAAAACTCCTGGCCCTGATGGTTATCCGATAGACTTTTATAAAAAAATTGCTGATAAATTAGCCCCTATTCTTCTTGATATGTTTGAGGACTCATTGGAAAAAGGGTAGCTTGCCACAAACCTTGAATGAAGCAAACATTATACTCTTACTAAAACCTGGAAAAGATCCCCTGAAATGTAACTCTTATAGGCCAATCTCTCTCTTAAACTCAGATGTAAAAATTTTGGCAAAAATCCTTGCTTTACGATTAGATACAGTAATAAAGAATTTGATTTCAAAAGACCAAACAGGATTTGTCAGAGGCCGACACTCTTTTAGTAATATCCGGAGATTGTTAGGGGTAATACACTCGTCTAAACTTTCTCAAAACCCTGTTCCTCAGGTAGTCATCTCGTTAGATGCTGAAAAAGCATTCGACAGGGTGGAGTGGAAATATTTATTCTTTGTGCTGGAAAGATTTGGATTTGGTACATCTCTTCTCTCACTGATTAAGTTATTATATTTCTCTCCTAAAGCATCTGTAATTACGAATAGAGTATGTTCAAAGTATTTTCCCCTATCACGGGGTACAAGACAAGGATGCCCTTTTAGCCCTTTACTTTTTACTTTAGCCATCGAGCCCCTATCTATAGCATTAAGACATTCACAGTATTTTACTGGCATCAGCTGTAGGGGCATAGAACATAGAGTATCCTTATATGCCGATGATATGCTGTTGTATCTTTCAGATCCGATCTTAGGTATTCCACAGGTAGTTAAAATTTTGAAACAATTTGGAACTTTTTCAGGCTATAAACTGAACTTTTCGAAAAGTGTCTGTTTCCCCATAAACAGTAAGGGCCTCCCGATTTCGAATACCGATATACTTTTTCAGTTGTCTATAACGGGTTTTAGATATTTAGGTATAAACATCACACAGGGATTCCCTAACCTTTACAAAGAGAACTTTGTCCCTCTAATTGACAAGTTAAAATTAGACCTCAAAAAATGGAATTTGCTATTTCTCTCTCTTGCAGGTAGAATTAATTGTGTAAAAATGAACATTTTACCAAGATTCTTGTACTTGTTTCAATGCATTCCAATATTTTTAACAAAATCCTTTTTTCAGAATTTAGACAGACTTATTTCATCATTTATATGGGGTGGAAAAACTCTGTTCTCCAGAGACAGAAATCTCAAGGCGGTTTAGCGCTTCCTAATTTCAGGTATTATTATTGGGCTTCAAATATCTCGAAAGTACTTTATTGGCTTCAGATCCCCAAAGATGTCTGGTGTATCTCAGAGGCAAACTCCTGTACCTCATCATCCCTTCCTTCTTTAGCTTTATCTAAATTGCCCCTTTGTATTTCTATGTATACTCAATGTCCAGTCGTCGCAAATACTCTCAAGATTTGGTTTAAATTTAGACAATGTTTTGGTTTTAAGGACTTCCTCATAGCCAGCCCTATATGCAAAAATCACCTATTCCTTCCAGCTCAATTGGACTCAGTCTTCAGTCAGTGGCAACAGACAGGTCTTGTTAAATTTAGTGATCTTTTCATTGAGGATTTTTTCGCCTCTTTTTCCAACCTTTCCTCAAAAAAAATCTGCCAAGATCACATATGTTTAGATATTTTCAGGTTCGTCATTTAATTCAAAATCTTTGTCCCACATATCTATCCATTCCTCCCAGTACAGAATTGGATGCAATTTTAAACATTCCCTTACATTTGAAAGGAATAATTTCTAATATATATAATATTCTAATGTCGATAAAAAATATTAATCTAGATAAAATCCGTGCAGAGTGGACAAAAGATTTGGCAGTGGATATTTCAGAGGAAACCTGGAATAATGCATTATCTAGAGTGAATGGAACAACCTCCTGTACTCGCTTGGGTTTAATCCAGTTCAAGGTCCTCCACAGACTTCATTACAGCAAAGTTAGGCTGTCTAAGATATATGCAAATGTGGCTGATACATGTGAATGTTGTCGCTCTGCTAAAGCAGACCTTGCTCATATGTTTTGGACTTGTCCCAGACTGCTGGATTACTGGACAGCTATATTTAAAATTTTGTCTGAGGCATATGTTAAGGATATCAGGCCTAGTTTTGAGAAGGCTGTCTTTGGAGTACCTAAACAAGATGTGGTCATGTCCAAAAAGTGTCAGGACGCATGTGGTTTTGCATGTCTTTTGGCTTGTAGAAGAATATTACTTGATTGGAAGTCAAGTAAACCACCCTTAGTTTCACTCTGGCTTAGTGATGTGATGCTGTTTTTGAAACTGGAGAAAATTAAATATTCTCTTAGAGGATCCACCAAACGTTTTTATTCAGTATGGACCCCAATGATTTCTTTTTTTGAAAAGGATGCAACTCTCGCATGCGCTGAACACCTCTGGAGTAAACTGACCCTGGAACAGAACCTGCTCTGGAGCTGCTATGGCTACTGACATACCCTGAAAGTTCCTCTGTTTGTGGAACCCAGAGTTGAGGTTATCCGCTTACTCACCCTTAAACACACCCGGGTCTGTCACACAACCTGCTTTCTGGAATAACCCCCTGGTTTTCTCCTTCTTGTCTTTCCCTCTGGATTTGTTTGTTAGTTTTGACTGATTTTCTGAGCTCTGACCTTCTGCCGGTTTTAATGGACTATGACTTTGGATTGTCTATCAATAAACTGTGTTTGGTTCCTCAATCGTTGTGTTCAGTGCTGTCCACAACCAAATCACAACACACACACTGCCGTTCAAAAGTTCTGGATCGGTAAGATTTATAATGTTTTTAAAAGAAGTCTCTTCTGCTCACCAAGGCGGCATTTATTTGATTAGAAATACAAAAGAAAAACAGTAATGTTATTAAATATTATCACAATTTAGGGACCGTTCGGTATTTATGGAAGGGGCCACCGGAGGAAAATAGGGGAGGGTCATGTCTTTTTATTCTTTGTTGAGGGGAGGGTCATCCAACTTTTTTTAGTCTAGGGGGAGGGTCACCCAACTTTTATATTCATGAAAACAGCAACATTTCAAAGTGGCTTGTTTGGTGCTATTTTTTTCCATTTAGCTCCATGTTGATCTCGTGTTATCAGATGGGTCTGACCCAACAAAAATCCAGTTTGGCGCTGTTTGACAGTGCGCGCAAACTTCAGTTCGCGCTTAGAAAAAGTGCATCATGTCAGAACAGAATGCCAAAGAAATGTTTACCTGGCAAAGCTTTAAAGCACGAGCAAATAATTAACTTTTGTTAAGTGCACAGTGTCCTGTGAGTGTAACTCTACCGCTGCATTAACATGTGATGTGAATGTACGTCGAGTTTTACAGTATTGGGACTGAGGCGCCAGAACTGCAGCTGATTGAATGTGCGCTGTAGCGCGATACTACCATATTTTAGTTTCCATTCTTATTTTGTTTCCACGATGTGTAAGATGTAGGGCTACCACATCTTTAAATTACTATTAGTATTATTTAAGTTAACATAAAATAAGTAGACCTATATCACAAAAACTAGTTGAGGATAAATTCGTTAAAATTGGGCGATTCCAGTGTTATGGACGTGACATTTGCAGTCAAAACTTGAAATATAAATTCTCAGAAAATGCATTTAATACCAATATTTTGAAACGTCTGAAAGGAGTCAAGACATTAGAAAAATATCAGTCTACACATGCGTTTTATATTTAATATGAGGCAAATACACATGTGACGTGACACAAAAAATCTTTAACTTTTAGGTGGCAAAATATTTTTTAGTAATTCTATAAATTACACTGTGCAAACCAAAAGATATATACCCACCGGATGAATAAAGATCGGCCTCCACAGAACATAAAATATTATATTATTTTTATTTTATTTTTTGTGTTCGCGTTTATGTGAAAAAAAAAAAAAAAAAAAATGTTACGGGCGTGACAGTTCTCCATTACGGACATGACAGCTCTGAAAGCGACTTTAAAAATTTCACAGAGACCTCAAACAGAAAGCACAAAGCCTTTCTTTAAAGTGAATTTCGTTTTTTTATTAATTGTATCTTAATTTTAATCAATGTTTCATCTGGATTTAATAAATAAGAAGTAAATATAGTAGAAAATAGATAATCATGACACCGAGGCGCGGGCGAGTGAACTGGACTTGTCTCATAAATGAACCGAAACTCAGCGTAGTATGCTACTTGCCTCACAGACCTGAGAAATATATAGAAAGCTTGAAATGTCGACTTTTAAACAGAACAATTCATAACGAAGGAAAACAGACTGCTTTCTGCTTATGAAATGTGCATTTCTCTCTGGCGCGTTCTGAGAAGGTCGCAACGCATCGTCAACTTCATCTTTGCAGTCGACACAGAAAACACTTGTTTATTAATAAACAATTAAAATGTCTCCTTGCTATATTTGACATTAATAATCATTACTTTTGCCGGTTCTTTGTGACAGCTTTTAGATGCTTTATTCGCAACGCCACCCACATGTTGAACGAGTCACACCGCATCAGCACCGAAAACATGATTTTTTTCAAATCTAAAATCAAAAATCGTGATACGAACCGAATCGTAGGTTTGGTCTATCGTTACAGCCCTAGTAAGATGAGAAAGCAAGAGTTTATGGTTTTAAAAAAAACAAACAATGGCTATCTGAACATCTTTGCCAAGCGCAAACCAGTACAGAAGTAGGCTAATCAATAAATTATCGGGGAGGGTCATGCCTTTTTTCACAATCATTTTGGAGGGTCATAGAAAAATTTATTGCTGGCAAAGGGAGGGTCATGTCTTTTTTGACAACAGATCTCAAAACTCCTCTGGCGGCCCCTTAAATAAAAAACGAACAGTCCCTTAAGATAAATGTTGTTTTTTTTATTTTAATATATTTTAAAATGTAATTTATTCCTGTGATCAAAGCAGAATTTCAGCATCATTACTCCAGTCTTCAGTGTCACATGATCCTTCAGAAATCATTCTAATATGATGATTTGATGCTCAATAAACATTATTATTATTATCAGTGTTGAAAACAGTCGTGTACAATTTTCAATCAAGATTCTTTGATGAATAGAAAGTTACACTTTACTATATATTCACGTAGAAAAGAGCTGTTTTACATTGGGATAATATTTCACAATATTACTGTTATTTTTGATTTTTAATCAAATAAATGCAGCAGAAGAAACTTCTTTTAAAAACCTTAAAAATATTACCGATCCCGAACGTTTGACTGGCAGTGTATATGCATGTATTGCTCTGGAATCGTCATTCGTCTCCACAACTGCATAATTACACCAGCAGTTGTCTGTAATATGATGGTATTGTATTATACAGTAAGCGAGTACATCATGAATGCCTTTTTTCAAAACGTGTTTTTGTCTTATCCTGAATCACTACGGTAAGCCTGTAATAAACGTTTAGACTCGGGACTACTTTACACCGGTCGGGTCACACCACGGCGGAGTAACGTTAGACCAGCACCTGCGTGACTCACCGCGTCATAGACCTAAACAGAGAGAAGTTTATTAACTGATAGAGCGCTGATTCATCCAGTAGTGAAACAAGTGAAGTCTAAGATCCTGTCTGGATCTTACATGTGTGTTCAAGCATATTCTGCCCTTTCTGAGAGGGTATTCTCCACTGCTTGAGATACTGTAAGCTATAGGAGAGGTCCCAAATTCTCCAAGAGAATGCAGAAATGTTTATTTTCCTTAAATTTGTTGACATTACCAGTCTGTTAAACTCATTTGACAAGTATAAGAAATAAACACACAAAGGATTGTGCATTTTCCCCTTACTGCTATGTTTTTTTAATTGTTTTAATAATTTTATTGAATCGGAACCGGAACTGGAAAATTTCTTACGATTCCCAACCCGCTGTTCCCAATGAGCTGTTTCATGACGACTCTCTCTGGGTCAGTGACAGCACCAACACAGATTTATAATGTTGCGATATGATTTTGTCAAAGGTTTAATAGACAGACGAATTTGAAGAAGATCGTGTGTGTGTGTTTGAATGGAGATCACAGTATTTTAAAGATGAATCGTGCAGCTCTACTGTCTTATCTCTCTCTCAGCATATGAGCAGCGCGAGTGCTTTCAGTGCTTTCAGTCTCACGTCTCTTCCACACGTCCACTTGAAATGGATATTACGACCCTCATAGATAACGACACATTTCATCCTCTGTTAGAGCAAAAGTGGCTAACTTCTGTCAACCTCTTCTATAAGCAAGGACAAAACTAAAGCAATTTAATTTGAATCAATATTGATTCTGGAATAATAAAAAATCTATTTTAAAATCGTGACCCAAAATATTGCGATAGTTTGGTGAGTCGATTTTTTTTCTCCCAGTCCTAAAACACACAAGTTCCTTAAAATGTTTACAAATACATTAATTGCGCACACACACACAGACACACACGTTGGGTTTCCATGTTTTATGGGAATTTTCCATAGAAATAATGATTTTTATACTGTACAAACTGTATATTGAATCCCCTTGAATCCCCTAACTGATGTAATTTAACAACTTTTTTTCTAATGAATATTTGTATATATTTCATATTGACAGCATTACGTTATTTATTTTTTAAGTGTCATGTTTATCTCTGGATATAGGCTTAATGTGTGTCATTGTTCTCTACAGGTTGAGTAAGTGTGGTGTGACAGATGAAGGTTGTGTTTCTCTGGCTTCAGCTCTGAGATCAAACCCCTCACACCTGAGAGAACTGGAACTGTCTGGGAATAAACTAGGAGACTCAGGAGTGAAGCTGCTCTCTGCTGTACTGGCGAATCCTCACTGTAAACTGGAGAAACTGTGGTAAGATCATCTCTACCTTAAAGACTCTGAGTGAATAAGGATTAATATGTACAGTAGATAGTGTATAGAGTATATCTTTGGTGTAAGCCCCATCCGGTGATTCAGCGACAGATTCCAGCTTGAGCCGGTAGATCCTGCTGGCGGGAGAAGGCAGCGGTGAGGAGTCTCCCTGAAGAGGAACATTTACATCTTACTATATTATTATTTCCCAAAAGAAAGTAAAACTAACAGTTAAATAAACCGGACAAACCAGACAACAGTTGCAGGATACAGTGAAGAGGGTTTTTTAAACTACAAATGTTTGCTGTAAAGCAACTTGATTTGTAATGCTTGTGCAAACAGACCCTTGTAAAAGCGTGAGCATTGCCTCAAAATGTGTGTTTGTGCAGCTGAAAAGAGGGAAGTGGTGTATGTTTCACTTGAACCAGGGCTGTCACCATATCAGCTTTATCACTACATGATTATCATGGCCAAAATAACACCTTATATCACCATATAAAATATATCACCATATCTACGGAAATATTGAAAAAAAAATAATAATAATGCTATCAGTCAAATTCATCTTTACTTTGTTTATTTTGTGTTATTTATGAAAAAGAAGAATCACTCCATCACACACAAAAGGAACAATTACACAATGCGACCGGTTTGAAATAATGGTAACACTTTATCACAAGTATACAGTAACACAGCGCTAATAAATCATTTTAAACTATTAGTTTATAGTTAATGAATAGTATATAATAGTATATAAGCACTAGTTTATATATTAAGAGACTATATACAAATAGCGAATTCTTTGTTCACTGTCACTGTAATTAACCAAGTATTGTTGTTTAATTAGCTCTTCTGTAAAGAGTTAGATAATGCTTTGTTAACAACGTATTAACCATAAATAGTTCTCACTTTATATTTGGTCACAGAAAATCAGAAAATGTCATTAAGTGCTTTAATACAGCCTTTATTGGACATTAATTACATTAATATTAAGAGTTCCTTAAAATGTTTACAAATACATTAACCCTCTGGGGTCTGAGGTGTTTTTGGGGTCCTTGAGATGTTCTGACATGCCCTGACATTTGTGCTTTTTTCAGTTGCTTATGAACTTATGAACTTATGATGCTTATATATTAATGGCAAAGGTGTAATTACACTCTATTTAGCACAAACAGGGCTACCATAATATGTGAACAACATGTATGTTCATGTTTGTATTTTTGAGAGAATAATGTTTATGCATGGTTATTGAAAAAACTAAAAACTAAAGTTTCTGAAATAAGGCCACAAAACACATACTAAATATGTGTCAATAAGACTTTTGACTAATGGATGTCATTGCCTAGAGTTTTTTCTTCAAAATGATGTGAAAATCATCCTGCCTAATCATTCACATAACACAATACATTGATTTAAATCTTGTAAAACACTTTTTGTCTGGAAAGGCAATATGCGCAAAGGGCGCCAACGATCCAACACCATCATGCATATTTAGTGATTCACACCTGAGGAGACAATGGGGCCCACATACTTAATGAGCCATTCATTCAGGTGTGTGACTGAGCCACAAGAAAGAATGCAAGAGCAATATGTATATATATATATATATATATATATATATATATATATATATATATATATATATATATATATTCTACCAAATTGGTTCACAGTTGGAAGCATATCTTTTTTTTTTTAACAAATTGTGCTTGCAAATTGTATAATATCCAAGAAAAACATGTCTAGTAATTGTGCAGTTAATTCAGTTAAGTTTTGGAATATGTATCCTCTCCCCAAATTTGTCACTAATAAAACACAATAAAAAATATTTAAAGAAAAGGCTTATTTACCTTTTAATAGTTTGTTTACATCTACCTTGTAAATATATTTTTTTATTAAAAAGGTTACAATTACAACAATTCAAGTGTAATCTTTCTTTGTAAAAACTAAAGTATACATTTTATCATACATATTTCAAAGTTAAGGATTTGATTGATTATTTGATTACTTTATTTTTGACAAAACATACTATATTTAACATATGAGCAAAAATTGGCAAACAAAAGCTAATTTGAAGTGGCAGATATTTTACAGTAAAAATGTATAGCCCAATCTATCCAAAACTAGTCAACGAAATATTGTCTTTCATATGTCTGTAACATAGGTCTTTCGTTTATAAAAGAATAATAAATGTTATTTTGCAGTTTAATACGTTGCTTATACAAATACATTTTATGTCAACATATTTCAGTCGATTTTTACTCATCTCAGTATAGCAATACAGTTTGCTAAAAGCGGATCATTCATTCACACACAGAAATGCGATTCACTTGAGAATGAAAAAAACTTACTACAGTATTCCATCCATTGCTCCTCGAAATACCAGCACTTCTGAGGTACATTTTCCATTATTATTATTACGATAGCTGCGAGACAGTGTAAACAAGTACAATGATCTGAATAAGCCTGATTTGTTTTCTCGAGCTGATATGGGGGCGTTCACAGTTTGCATGGATTGCCTCAGTCATTTGCGTTTGAATAGCGCGCGCTCTCCGTGGGCGGGGTCACATTAAAAATAATGAGCCGAGATGAGAACGACTGACATCTCTCTCTTTTCATACAGATTACATAAACAGAGAATATTTGTTTTTTATAAAAATTACTTCATTTAAAAGAAGAGAATTCAAACTTCATGCCTGTGTGTCTGTATGCCTGTTTGACTGAGTATTCGCTGAGTTATTGTTCATTTTCGGACGCGTTTCAGAATTGACTTCACTGACAGAGAGAAAGCAGAACTCGCATCATGTTTATTTTTCTTTATTTGGCAAAAAGAAAAATACTTTGCTTTTATTGTGAGTATACACAAAAATAATACACACTTAACAGGATCGATTGATGTATGAAACTGGTTTGTAAAATCAAAGTCAACAGAGTATTTTGGGTCTGTATGAAACTGGTTTGTAAAATCAAAGTCAACAGAGTATTTTGGGTCTCAATTCAACTGATAAGGAAAAAAGCGAGCAGATCACGCTGGTGTGATTGCCGACCTCAGAGGGGTAACTGATGTATTTTCACAATGTGAACTAATGAGTATTTGTATATATTTAATATTGACAGCATTATATTCATTATGCACATGTTTATCTCTGGATATAGGCTTAATGTGTGTCATTGTTCTCTACAGGTTGTATAAGTGTGGTGTGACAGATGAAGGTTGTGCTGCTCTGGCTTCAGCTCTGAGATCAAACCCCTCACACCTGAGAGAACTGGGTCTGTCTAAGAATAAACTAGGAAACTCAGGAGTGAAGCTGATAAAGGATCTGAAGGATGATCCACATTATAAACTGGAGACAATATTGTAAGAATAGTTTTTAACGATTTTCATCATAATATTTTCATTTGAAGTTCAAATGGCTGATTTACTCACTAGAAATATAAGTAAATTGTACCAGGTTCAGTAACTCTGTGTGTGTGTGTGTGTGTGTGTGTGTGTGTGTGTGTGTGTGTGTGTGTGTGTGTGTGTGCGTGAATATTTTGTCTGAGATCATCAGATAATGAGTCTTATAGGCATCTTTACACAGCGAGTTAAGGCTGCTCTAAAGCGGCTCTGTGTCTACTCAAAGTTCTGTGTAAAGACACAATGGCGCATAAAAGCAGACTTAAAATATGACAGGTCTGACCCACCTCAGCTCAAGATCAAAGATGACTCTGATATTGTTTTGGTCCAGTGTAAATGAACGCGATCTTGTGTCGCTCTAAACTAAGTCATTGTCATGACAACCAAACGCGCGACGCGAGAATCAAGAATCGGAAGACTAAACATATCGGCCTAGCTCCATATTGTTTTATCCAAATTAAAAAATGTCAGCCAACAAGAAGACAATAAAGTAAAAGTGTCCTGTACTCACATCGTGAAGCAAACCACCAAAATAACAGAGTCGTCGACGTGTGTAATAAATTGGCTTTCGCCGTTTGTAATCTTCCTTTGAAGAGACTGGCAGATCAACGCGCCGCTGCATTTCTCTCAGATATGCTAAATGCTTATTCAGCGTCACTGTGTTATATTATATTCCAGAAATCATCTTCTTGAGGACAATATTTCACTCACACACGACCTGCCTGAAACGCTAACGACAGCAGAATTGTTCTTTCTGGCTCTTTGAAAAAAATAAAAATCCTGCGGTGATCGACCCGGTGTAATAATTCATAATTTCTTTGTAGCATTTATGCATTAAGAAATAGAAAGTAGCTATCGGTACCACAGAATTATGACAAACATCAGAGCGTGAGATCGCTACATCACACAGAGGAAATCTAAAATTATGTATTTTTATTTATCTCAAGTTTTATTTGTTTGTTTACTATTAAATTACTTTTAAACTCATTTTATAACACTTTGTTAAAACTGTAGTTTTAAAATAGTAATGTTCAAAGTATTATTTCCCACGATTTTAATTCCTGTGTAAATGCATTTATGTTCTCCGCGTCAGAGAAGCAATAAACATTCTGTGTAAATGCACATTTTGCGATTTTATGCCGCTTCAGATTTGGTTTCTGTGTAAAGACGCCTTATTGTGTGTGATAATCTGAGATTTGGGTTGTTATTAACTGATATTAAATGTGTAGTGAGTGTAATGATCATTTCTGCTGGTTCTGTATCAGCTGTCCGTTGTGTGAAAGTGACCTTTCATGTGCTTTTGATTTTGTAAAGTGGCTTTGAGCATCAGATAGAAGCTATATGATCATGTTTGAGGTAAGCGATAAGGTACGAGAGGCCGTGCTGTATCGTGAATAAGTAACGGCTGAAGGGCATTGTTAGGCACGACGCGAAGCGAAGAAACTTTTGTACATTTTAAGGTTAAATTAATGCATCAATCTGGTACTTTGAGAGCTTCAACCCAGGAACTGTGCACATTGAACAAAGAAAAAACATTGACTTGTACCTGGACACTAAAGAGGGCTCAAACATCTTATTAGTTATCATGATATAGAGTCTCAGTCTACATTACATTATCACTGGTGTTTATGATTTATATAAGTATTCCTATGACGTAAAATCCATATAGCCAATCATATGTAGGCTACTTTATAAATTAAAATGAATATTTCAAAAGTATATTTTACATTACACTATAGTATCGGAAAATTACAATACTTTTGTCCTCCTAATTTCTTCACTTGCAAGAAATTATGGAGAATTTATTATTATTTTGGAGAAAAACACCAGATCACCATGCTGATCACATGAGCAAAGTGCACACTTTTCTTTAAATCACGCAGCACAAACACAATGTCTAGGCTACTTAATTAAAGTCTTGTGCTGTTTAATAAAGGCACAAAGCCATATCACAATTTCGATTTTAATTTGTTGACAAAATATAACGCTAGAGACCTTTATGTTAGGCTATAAATTTTACATCTCAAGTGTTGGGAAAAGGGAGAAGAGCGATTTCGGCAAAAGGCGGATTCGAACTCGGGTCGAACGCATCCAAAGCTACTTTCAAGCACCTCACGCCTTACGACCTATGCCACTGTAGATATATAGTGGTGGGTGTATTTTTGCTAAAAAAAGACAGGCACTTAGTGCAAATATACGCTCCATTATCGGAAATGTAAAAAAAGAAGGATTTTTCTTCCACTCGCTTGGGCAAAAATCTCTTGGTGTGGTGGGGGCTCTCAATGGCGCCCCCCAGCTGTTTGCGCCCTAGGCGACCGCCTAGTTTGCCTATGCCTAGAAACGGCCCTGTATGCAACTTTCATTAAGTAAAATCACTAAAAGCATTCCTTCCGCTGGAAAAAATAGTCCCTGACCGTAAACAGCAACAGAAGTGACATACATTATTTTGCCAATAGATGGCAGCAAAGACTGTCTTATGAATGAGTCAGTCGGTAGAGAAGACTTTTATATTGAAAAGACTCAAACTTGTTTTCACGGAGAAGGAAGACGCAACTGACAGATGACACGGGAAAACCCCTTAACGGTTAACTGTTAAAAGGACAAGATATCGCAGCGGACATTCAAACAGAATATTTTATTATGAATATAGGACTGACCTGAAGGAAAATGCAATGTCTACTGTGAATGCAGGTAACTTTACACTTGCTTCAATGGACAATATCATTGAGATCGGACATGTGTTTAAGTTGCAAAGAGTGGTTGCTAGGGGTGTTGTAGTGATACATAGAAGAGTTGGGTGAAGCGGTCATAGCCGTGTTTTATCGTGAATAAAGCACAGCTATTGACCAATCAGAATCAAGGATTGAAACTAACCGTTTTATAAAATGCATTAATATAGATTATCTAGTTAGTTTTCTTATGAAAAGATGTGACAGATGTAATATCTAATACTGCATATGTGACTGTGTGTGTTTTATTTTAGTTATTCGAGGACAGTGTGATCTTCTGATGATCATCTGATGGTGAAAAAGGATCCACTACAGAGACTCACAGTCAACAGAATCAACAGAGACTGAAGATACAGTGACTTCACTGTTATAAATTAAGACTTCATTTAGATTTCAGCGATCCTCTGACAGACCTGATGAGGCGGCAGTGAAACACCTTTTATTTCACAGCAAATTACAGTTTCTCATTCATAGATTAATCATTTTATGTGTATAAACGCACAGTAACTCAAAAAGCTCTGAGTTTTGTTACAGAGTAAATAAAGAGCCTGAATATCTCTGTGTTTGTGTTGTACCAGCAGAGGGAGACAAAGACTGATGAAATATTCATTTTTCATAATTATGAGAAGAAAAAACAGTTCAAGCTCACTTTTAGAAAACAATGGAAGCTTGAGTTTATACATCATGTTTTTAATAATAGTTGCATTACATTTGTATTAATGTATTAAAGGGGTCATATGATGCGTTTTCATGTTTTCTTAAGTGTGTTATGTATGTTTTGCATGTATAAGATCTACAGACTTACAAAGCTCAAAGTCTCCTACAAAAGATTTTGGTGCTCGAGCCCCTTTTTCAGAATGAATCAAAAGTGCCCCTCTCAAACAAATATCAATGATAATATTGTGGCCAATAAAACAAAATGCATTCGATTATAATTAACATGACAATGTGAACAAACCTATTAGCAACTTGGCAACAAAATATTAGTGTATTCCTGGAACTGGGCATCGTTACACTACATCCTCTTCGCTTTCTGCCAGGACTTTTACGTCCTTTTCTCAAATCACTGAAGTGACGCCGGTGTCCGCGTTAGCGGTAGCATGAGCCGTCGGGCAAGTGTTAAATAAACTCCTGATGTACTTACAAACTTTCCAATGCCTCGTACTCATACATAACCTGTTTGTACTACTGTAGAAGTTTGGTGCCATTCTGTGCATTATTAGTGGGTAATTTACCAGATACAGCCTTGGATCCATTGGCGCCTGCACTAAGCCATCCGGCTGATATCTCTAAATAAGCTCTAACTTTAATAATGTTCGACCGAGGGAGAAAAGGCTTCTGGGGGGTGTTTGGCTCGAGGTCATGGTGCAAAGGACCCTAGGTTGATTTTACTCTGAACCATCCCTTTAAGCCTCTGGTTTTCTCCGGGGTCCTTTTAACCCGCAAATTACTTTTCTCTTTGTCCAAATGGCATGAAACTTTGTACGGCTCTCAACTCTTTCTAAATCTAAATATTTTTTTTTTAATGATATCTGTTTTTACGTTAGCGTGGAAAAAAAATTTGTCACACTCGTTGTCTTTGGGGTCTCCAGGGACCCCAGACAATAACATGTAATTTTGTAACAGAATAATAGTTTTTTTTTTTTTTAACAAATGTAAATTTACTTGTTTATTAATGTTTTTACTCCACGTTTGTGCAGTTTTGGAGGATTTATGCTATATTTTACATTTATATATATATATATATATAATAAAAAAAAATCAAATAGGTTTTTATACAAAAACAGCTTTTTATGTAAAATCCACTTTATAAAAGACCCAAATTTCTAAATTTCATTTAGTGGCTAAAATTATATTTTTTTACTTTTAAAACTACATTTTCCAAAATATGGGCAAAAATGTGACACTAAACCATGTACAAATATCCATCTTGTCCCTATAAATGAAATTTAGAAATTTGGGTATTTTATAAAGTGGGTTTTACATAAAAGGCTGTTTTTGTATAAAAAACCTATTTAAAAAAAAAAAAAAAACTTTTTTTAAATTTATTTATATAACTTTAAAATATAGCATAAATACTGCACAAATGTAGAGTAAAAACATTAATAAACAGAGTAAAATTACATTAGTTAAAAAAATATATTATTCTGTTTCAAATGACATGTTATTTTCTGGGGTCCCTGGAAACCCAAAGACGACGAGTGTCGGCCCAAATGAAGATAATCAGAGGGTTAAGGGATAGAATTATTGACTACAGGGGGACTTTAAGTTATTATTTTAGGTCAAAGGGGGTTGCGTCACTCCCCAAGGTACTGTGTGTAGTCCAATACTTTTTAACATTATGATTAATGATATGAATACACAAATTGACACAGGAATAGGGAGGTCACTGTACGCAGATGATGGTGCACTATGGAAAAAGGGAAGAAATTAAATATTTGTAGTAAAAAGTCTGCAGGGAGCAGTAAATAAGGTAGAAAATTGGGCAAATGAGTGGGGTTTCCGGTTTTCAATTGCAAAAACGCAGGTAATTTGCTTTACAAAAAGGAGGAAAAATAGTAGAGTAAGTATAAAAATGTATGGACATGAATTGGAACAAGTTAAAATGTTAAGATTTTTTAGGTATGTGGAATAAATGTAATGAGGTGCTTGGCCGGGGTAGAGTGGGGTGCGAGTAGACAGTCTTTAAGAAGTATATATAGCTCATTAATAAGACCGGCAATAGATTATGGTAGTCTGATATACTGCTCTGCATCAGAAACATGGCTCAAAAAGATTGAGGTAATTCAGACTCAAGCTCTAAGGATCAGCTGTGGTGCATTTAGAACATCTGCAGACCATCTATTCAAGTAGAGATGGGAGAAATGCCACTAGAAGTTCGTAGGAGAAAGTTAAGAATGAGAAACTGGATCAATGTAAAAGGACATGATGAAAGGCATCCAGTTAAAAAGGTACTGGAAAACTGTTGGGAGTATGAGTATGGAAATATAAAGAGTTTTGGCTGGGTAACAAATGAGGAGGCACTGGAAACAGGTATAACAGAGATAGAGGTAGCTCCTTCTGTTGCAATTTCATCTATACCCCCATGGTTATACCCAATGCCAGATATAGACCTATTCATACATAACGAGATGCATAAGAATGAACCAAATTTGCCATCAAAAGTATCGTTCAACAATACATTATTCAAGCATATAACAACATGACTCAAATATTTACAGATGGATCAAAAAATCCGACAACAGGTAGAGCCGCTGCAGCAATTCCTCAGTACAATATTAAAATATCAAAAAGAGCAACAGATCATATATTTGTTTTTACCACAGAACTGATAGCCATGTTATTGGTTTTACAATGGATAGAAGAGAAGCAGCCTGAAACTAGTGTGATATGTACAGACACAAAATCAGCTCTGCAGAGTTTAGAAAGTGGAAAATCTTAAGACAAGATATTTTAAATGAAACATTACAGAAGTTATATAGTATAAAGCCCTTAGGCGTATAGGTGAGTTTTTTGTGGGTGCCAGCCAATGGCGGAGTAAAGGGGAATGAGGGAGCTGATAAACTGGCAAAGGAGTCGTTGAAAGATCCTGAGATCATCATCCGAGTACAGACGAGTAAAGCGGAAATTAAGGGGCTGATTGGAACTGAAGTGAAAAAGAGGTGGCAGAGGATATGGGACAATGAAATAAGAGGAAGACATCTGTATAGTATACAAAGAAATGTGTACAGGAAAAAGGATGGGATTATTACAAATTGGGCATACTTCACTAAACCAAAGTCTACATAAAATAGGTAAACATGAAACTGGTAATTGCGATAAATGTGGATATCCAGAAACAGTAAATCATATATTACTAGAATGTACAGCATATAGAAAGACTTAAATTAGTTAAGTCACTAAAGGATAGGGGTGTAAGCAAATATTCACTTAAGGAAATATTAGGAGAAGGAACAAATTATGAACACGAGAAATTATTAAAATTTATAAAGGATACAGAACTGGTAAAAAAGATATAATTGAATGTTTTTTTCTTTTTTTTCTTCTCCCAAGTGTTTTCAACCAAGTAGTGCTCCATACTCCAACCCAGTAGGTGGCGGAAAATGCACCTTTAGTTGGTTTGCCAACCGCCATATAAACAACAGAAGAAGAAGAAGAAGAAGAAGAAGAGGGTTGCGTTAACCGGACTCTTATTTTGA